>OZ030394.1:47166997-47766997 GCA_964023965.1 Melinopterus prodromus
TCTATTTGATCGAGATCGGTCGCATCTGCATTGATATGAAATTACATAGTAGCCAGGATTTTGACAAATATTTTTTTGTGTTGTCACATTCGAAAACAGCTGATCTCATCAGAGGTTGGAGAACCACTATGGAATGTTGCCGCTGTAGTGCGGCAAATTATAAAATACTAATTTCAAATAAAGTAGGATCACCAATTTGATTGTTTGTTGATAAGAAATATCAACCCGTCTTTATATCTAATTCTAAAAACGATACGAGAAAATTATAAATAAAGTATAGCGATGAGTGTAGTTTTATTTTAGTATGTTGGTAGGAATGTGTCATGAACAAATATAAATCTGTCAGAATTTGAATTACCTTTTTAAGGTGCGTTTTCATTAGTGATAATAGCAGTGGTAGCAGACGCCGTTATAGTATTTCCAATAGAAAATTGATAGTGACTCATGTTTATGTACATGCAAACTAATATGTGTCATTATCACGATATGTAAGAAATACTATAATTTCGTATTGTACCACCGCCATTAGCTACCATTACCTACCAATCGGAACGCACCTTTAAACTTGACGTTTCGTCAAAGTGGTACCAACCTAGCATTTACTATACAGAAATCATTTTTTTTAAGTACGTATTTCTCAAAAACCAACACAATAAACGTTGATGTCACTCCTGCCAAAAACTAGATAGCGCGACTCGCTCACGTGCGACGGCGACCCTCCGCTTTCGGTGTCGCGCCGCATCACCGCTCGTCGCGCTATCTGTACTTTCGGCAGTTGTGACATAAATAACTATTATTCTAATGACGTAGTGTAGGTAGTGTCAAATGCTGATGCTTTCACAATACCTACGATTTATCTCAATAAAATAGTTCCTCATGCAGCTAAACTATTAATTTTATATATTGTATGATAAAGTCATGTGCCTGGCCACATCAGATTTTTTTAATTAATGATCCTGGAAGATTGGATATTCGAGAAGGTCTATATAATAATATACAAAACTTAATTTTCTTAGATACTCTAGGGGGCCCGCTGCGAACCGCACCGTCCGCACCCTCTTGCTACGCCACTGTAGCAGCATTGGTAGCTCCGACACATTACGTTTCATAATATAATAAATATATACTATCTAACCAAAAGAGGAACAAACATGAAAACAAATAAAATATACTCCCTCCGTCCGAAAATATGATATATATTGTATAAAAAATGCATGTTAAATATATACCATATTTTCGGCCGGACGTTGTATTATTATTGACACAACTTTAGATTTTACAAATAGATGTTGATGATACCAGAACAGTACGTACTGTAGAACTGTACTATGAAGAAATACAAGCACGACCCCTGGTGCCCTTTTCTAATTGAATTTATTTGTGAAAGTCCGATCAAACTTCGTAGGGTAGGGTTTGAGTATATTATACCTGAAAGATGTACGTATTAGTTGCCGAATTTTGGAGAATTAACTTCAGATTATTTTTAATACAGTTGTTCACAGCATCTTTCATGTTAAATTTGTTCCAAAATGCTGTGTCCGGGGCAGTGGCCGGGCTGTAGAAGGAAAACTGGAGGTTATTCCAAAAGCCGAAAAGTATAAGGTTACTCCCAGGCCAGTCCCAAACCACATGTTAATATTGATTAAGCAGACATTTTGTTAAATCATTTGCTATAATATAAAAATGAATACCATAGTAAATATCTCGTATATTCGAAAAAATAAAGTTAAATCATACCGGGACACTATCCAGATAGAGATTTACACGTATGTCGGGAGCCGTGGGTTTGCATGGTATTATCAAAGGCTTGAATTGTGACGAACGTATAGTTGGACGTACATATCCTCCTACATGTAGTGAAGATGCATCTAGAATTATACAATTATATGAAAATGATCATTACTTAATTATATAATAATCTAGTAATAATAACTTACTTGCTACGTAAAGATATATAGATAATTCCTTTTTGACACTTAATTCTTCGCACTTGTATGTGCCAACATCTTCTGCATCTACGTTTGTTGTATTGAGTTTTGATTCGCACTGATTGTCATTATCAATGCACGTTTCTGATTGGGTGGATCTCTGTTAATAAGAAATAATATTTTCAATTATTGTGTTTATTGTTAGTTGATCATGCAATCAAACATCATTCAGGCAGTTCAATCATTTCGTGAATTATTCGGGGTCCAGCAAAAGCAGCTGATGTTTCTAGATAGGCTCACCCTTTTGGTTAAGAGAACCATACGATGACGAATGGAGTATGTACTAATGTAGTGATGCCTATGGGACAAAAAGCTCTTGTAAACACTATTCTAATCATCTCTGCGCCATTCCAAAATCATTCTTAAGCAATTGAAAATATATAAGTAAGTAGTAAGTAGATAAGTAAGTACGTAATTGAAATTCACTGTAATTCTCTGTTCCCATAATAGCTGCACGACAGAAGTTTTTTTGTCAAATGCAATTTCAAATATAGCGTTTTAAAAAAGTCTTAATAATAAATACTTCTTGAATAATGACGTCTCAATAATGGTTGTATTGCAAATATCTAGTTCCAGCTACTTTTGAACAAATGTCAAAACAAAAGTCTTAATTTAGGTCTTTTAAAGATCGGTTGTCTAATATTTAAATATTCTTTTCTACTTACCTGGCTTGTCTTTGTCCACTTAACAGACGTGTTTCCAATGCATGTGAATATTATACCGTCGCCTTTTTTTGCGATATATTCGAAATCGCTGTCATACTGTTGGTTATTGGGGTCAACTATGGTCAAAGCAAGGGTTAAACCTATAAATACAAGCTATGTCACGATTATCTATTAAAACCTAGTCTAAGTTAGAAATGTCTAACCGAACTTCCTTTAGATTAGGTACGTATAAGGGCTTCCAGTCCCGGGATTACGGGATCCCGGGATCCCGACAAATAGTGAGTTTTTTCGGGGTCCTGGGATTATAAATCTGAATCCCGGGATCCTAAAAAAGTGAACTTTAAATTATTTTCTTATTAAGGAGATATGGGCACTGACCTACAATAAATCAACTGAGCTGCCATTTTTTAAGTGTGAATATCAGTCTATAACAGCACCCTTTCTGATTAAATTAAGTATCAAGCATATAATGTTCGTTTACACCAACATGTTGCTATAATAGGAAGAACAGATTTTGCAAGTATTCGCTATGGAGAAAACATGAACTTTTTCAACTTGCTTAAGTCTTTTCAGTTACTTTACCCTCAACAACAGGAAAAAAACAAACGTAAAAATAAAGGAATTTGTGGCGGATTTCTTTACCTGTGTTCCAGTTTAAGGATTTTACCATAAACTTAAAACAGTAATATTTTGGTACGAAGCATCTCGAGTTCGTGGTGAGCTGTGACAGAGGTAATATGGTCACTTTTGGCACTGCTTCTTCGCACAATTATCGCTTTTTTCAGTGGAAAAGTCTATAATGTATGATTGGGCTATTTGAACTGTATTCGAGAAAACCGAAGAACGAACAAATATCTAATATTATTTTTTATGACAAGAAATTGAATATTTAATATTCTAAGTTGCACTGAATATTTCATGACATATGAGTTCTAAAGTTATCCAATTTAATCTTAAAGAAGAAAACAAAAAAACGGCAAAATGTGTTATTGGCATCAATATGAAAAATTGAAAATTTGTCTCGATCAAACAATTTCTTTCGCCGTGACTATTCGTGAAACATTTTATAAAAATACAATTTTTACTTTATCATACGCAGTATGATGAAGTATTGTAATCGTGCCGAAAAAAAAATTTGAGATTTTAGCGGAAATAGGTCTTTTTGGGTCCCCTGAACATTTTTGACCAAGGTACAAAAAAATGTCTGTGTGTGTGTGTGTGTGTGTGTGTGTATGTGTGTGTGTGTGCGTATGTGTGTACTCGATTTTTGTGGCGACGATTCCGGAGAAACTACTAAAGGTATCGAGACGAAAGTTCATATTTAGAAGTTTTATGACTAAACTTAGAGCTGAAAAGCTTTTGGTTCAAAAGGGTCCAAAGGAACTGGCAGTTTCCTCTAAGCATTTTTCAAGGATTTTGCAAATGAGCTGCTATTTCTGTAATTTTGTCAAAATAGTTAAATAATAAATTAAAGTAGAGAAAATTTTGAATAATTTATGCTTATGATATTTTTTGGTAAAATTAATAGTTTAGCTTTAAGAGCAAATTCTATTTGATCGAGATCGGTCGCATCTGCATTGATATGAAACTTCAAAGTAGCATGGATTTGACAAATATTTTTTTGTCCTGTCACCACAGAAATGTCTATGGCTGTCACACTCGAAAACAGCTGATTTCATAGAGGTTGGAGAACCGCTATGGAACGTTGCCGCTCTAGTGCGACAAAGTAGAAATTACAAAATTCAAATAAAATAAGATCGCCAATTTGATTGTTTGTTGATGAAAAATATCAACCCGTTGTTATCTAATTGTAAAAACGGTAAATTGAGAAAATTGTAAATAAAGTATAACGATGAGTATAGTTACGTTTTAGTATGTTGGCTCGGATGTGACATCTACAGTGTCATGAACGAATATAAATCTGTCAGAATTTGAATTAGCTTTTTAAACTTGACGTTTCGTAGAAGTGGTATCAACCTAACATTTCCTATCCAGAAATAAAACCATTTTTATTTTTTTTAAATACGTATTTCTCAAAAAGCAACACAAAAACGTTGATGTCACTCCTGCCGAAAACTACATAGCGCGACTCGCTCACATGCGACGGCGACGCTCCGTCATCGGTGACGCGCCGCATCACCGCTTGTCGCGCTATTCCGTACTTTCGGCACGGATAAATAACTATTATTCTGGTGACAGTAGGTAGTGTCAAATGTTGATGCTTTGACAATACCTACTATTGATAATATTGACTATCAATATATCTGTGAAATCCTGGCTAACTAATTTAATTTTAATGTAGACACGATTTATCTGAATCAAATAGATTCTCATGCAGCTAAACTATTAATTTTATATTTTGTATGATAAAGTCATGTGCCTGGCCACATCAGATTTTTTTTAACAAATTTACGATGTAAGGGCAAATTGTTATCTAATAGAGTATATATTTTGTTTATTATTTATGTCAATACGCACACTATGACACCTTTTACCTTTTAAACCGTGAATTTTGGTTTTCTACTTGTAAAATTTGAAAGCGTTGGTCATGTTTCGGGGTAAAAGATATGACTGGATTTGTCATCCCACCCGTTTTGATGCGGCAATTTTTTATTATCTCATGAATCCCCGGATAAAGCCCAGGATCGTGGGATTACAAAATCTTTACTCCCGAAATCCCGGGACCAGTATATTGTCCGGGATTGGAACCCCTAGTACGTATGCATTGTGCATTTATGTTATGTTGGTTTCCGTGATTTCATTGATGATTATATACTATAATAAAATTCGTAATTGTGCAAATATATTGCATTTTCCTTATATTTTCATAATAACCTTTTTAACCAAAAATCAATAACAAGCTATATGAGTTTAAAATTAACGTCCACTTTTTTAAACTTTTAGTATTTTCAGAAATAATTATTCTCTTCGTTTCCATAGAAACGACGTCCACAATAATGCAAGTTTTGTAAGACAAAATTTTTTTGTTTTTTATTTTTTCTACTTTACGACATTAATGTTACATAAAATTCGATAATTGCGGTTGTCATCTTACAATCTAGAGTAGTTATGTCTTCAACCGTTGATAGTTGTGGTAAAATTCGCAAATATGATTGAGGCGAGCCAATAACGATTGAGATGTCAGTCTTATTTGACACTTTATGTCAATATCATCGACCTTGGAAACTAAAAGTTACTAAAAGTTTGTGATGTAGTGTTTTCATAACCGCCATCAAAACCGGTTTTGTTATGAGTTCATAACGAACGCAAAGTAGAAAAAACCCTTTTACCCAACTTGATAATTTGGACGAGTTATTCCATAAACAATAAACACGTCGACATATTTCCCGTTACTGTAATTAGGCATGCCGATGGTGTAACAGTACTAACCATCTACTATCAGTATCAGATACTGCTACTTAAAATGTGGAGTTACAGCTTCCACAATCACCAGAAAAGTAGATAGATGATGATGAAAAAATGTAGTACGCTATACAGCGTGATCAAATAAGGCATTTTTAAATTTCTATTTAGCTTTTTAAATGGAACATCTCTATATTATTTGTTGGCCGCAATGACCGTTAACTTCTCTTCAATTTATATTAAGTATAAAGATAGTACTTTTTGTGGTATCTGCAATTTAGCAGAAATATAATTTAAGTAGGTACAATCCTTAGGACGCAGGAGGGGTAGAACCTCCTAAAACATGCTTTTTTTTATTAAAGTAGTTGATAAATTATTCGGTGTAACACCTTAGAATTTAGATAAATAAGGAGTTGCGCTAGGACAAAAATAATTTTTTGGCAAGATAAAACTGAATTTTACTTCTACATCGTTCTTTTTTGAAATATAATTTCCCTAGCTCAACTCACAATACAAAGGTAGATTTTTATCTAGGTACACTTCAGCCAAAACATTGTAACTTTCTGAAGGTATTGAACAGACGGCGTTTCTTTATTTTGACTTGTTAGTTGACACACGAAACCCATATGTGCAAAAAAAACGAAGTGGCATCTTTTGATACTAACATTCAGTGCAAAATAACTATCGAAAACACCTCGATAACCCACTTTCCATTGACGACAGCAAAATTACTTATATTATCATTTATACTACCCCGAATTAAAATTGTCTCCCCAGAATGATAACCCATGTTGAATCAATTCACTATGACAGTAAGTAGATATTTTTGTTGTTTTTTTTTCAGTTTGTTTGTACTGAATGCAAATGCGTCTCAGACGCATTTTAAGAAGTTTCTAATCAATAATAAGCAGAAAAAAAAAACATTTGAAAAATTTTTCTTTAAAAACAATATTTTCGTCATATATGGTGAAATACGTATCTTCCTCATTTTTTATCCGATCGAGCTGAGGGTTTTGCTGGGAGAGTACGATAAGCAAAAAATAACCGGTTCCTAAGACGCATCCTCATTTTTATTCATATCGCCTAATGGCTGTCCTTTGTTTAGCCTGGTACAATGAAATCACAGATATCTTAAATATCAAATAAAATTACATCCATTAAAATAAATAAATGCGGAATATGCAAATTAACAAAATACCAGATTCTTGCGTAATTGTAAAATCGTTCATATTAAGCAAGGTCATTTTCGAAGAATTATGAAAAACACGACTGTTTTTAGACGAAGAAAGGTTAAAGCGAATTGTTACACGTGGCACAGAACATTATGTAAACATAATATTTAAATTTTAATACGTAACATATTTTACTTTTATACTACTAGTATTTGCAGCTCACTTAGTACTTACTGTAGCAAGTTGAGACTAAATTGAGGACCTTCATTGCAAACAGAATACTCACTTATAATAACGCGTCCAATTAAATACTTATTACAGCAAGTAGACAGTAAAATAACAACCTTAATTGTAGGAGTGTACACACTACTCACTCATAATTACGAGTCCAACTGAATACTTACTGCAGCATGTTGAAAGTATAATGAGCATCTTCATTGTAGGAGTTGCGCACACAATACTCACACGCGTCTAACTGAATAATTTAATGATTCGACATTTTCAGTTGTCTCAGTAAGGTTAAGTGGCGTAACTGGCGAATAGCTCCAGAGCAGTGCGTGTATACTTGATTTCTTCAATCCCGGATTTGATTTCTTCATCATTTCGTGTAAAGAAAATTTAGTGAGAAAACGCCACCAGATACAGCATCGTTCTTAGAAGTAGAATCCACTAGCAGGCATTATTCTAATGTTCAACTGGAAACAAATTATGCAGATGGATTCTCAATTGTGTAGTGGGAAATTCAGTAGTTAAGAGGGGAGTCCAACAGCCGATCGACAGCGGCTTGGCTGTTTTTGATAAGTTTGGAAAAATCAGTCGAGAATTGGTCTTCGAACGGGGATGTCGACGCTTTTGCTAAAGCTAATTTGAACAAGATAGACTTCGCCGACGTGCGGTCAACATTATACGATTAAACGTCTTTAAAGCTGTTTCAATTTATTTTTGCACACGTAATCAGGCTGGGCTGTATAGTGATCTTTACAATGCTTACCAACATAACATTGTAACTCTAAAAATTACTGTGATAAATTGTTGACATAACCTATGTTGAGAATTTGAGATATTTCTCAGATATTTATAAACAAAATTTTTTCAACATTTGTCTACCGTTTATGAACTGATATCTGCAAAAACACACGTACTATGAAAATTAGTAGGATTGTGTGTGTGAAAAATGCGTATGATCTATCGCAAAACCCGTACCAATACCTTTGGTCACAGATTACTTTCTCGTGGTACGATAGATTATGCGCTCATTTCTTAGCTGATACTACACTTCTGCCTAGCTAATAAAAAACTCACAAGTATATACATATATTACATATGCGGCACATACGTATGTACTATGTACATCAACAGCACAGGGATCTGATAACGTATAAGAAAAAGAAAACACCTAATAAGTTGTTTATTATTTATAAAACACAATTAGACAACATAAGCTTTACATTATTATACAGGGTCCTGCAACTAAGCTCCCGTCTTCTGTAGCTCACTTACTCATTAAGCTAAGAGTTTGACATTTTGCAGGCTTACCCTGTACTTCAAGGTACAATTCAAGAAATTATTTTTTATTATACAGGCTGTTCCAAAAATGTGCAACGCCATGATAATATATTTTTTTAAATTGCATGCTATACATTTTTCTACACATTTGGAAGCCTTTTATGGTTGCCTACATATCACCAAAATTTTATTGAAATTGGTTGTGACCGCAGCGGAAAAAATAAAAACCAAAAAAAATTGATTTTGCATCGTAAGATTTAAAAATCAATAAAAACCACAAAATGCACCTCGTTAATAAAAGTTTGCGACGTGTTTATTAAGTTAGATGTAATAGTCTCGTTAACCAAGTGACATTGATCCAAATTATACAGGGTGACCAAAATCGAGTGTCAAACTTGTGAAACTTCAAGACGTGTTATTGTTCTTATTTTAAATTGGAACCCATAAATCTTTTTATGTGAAATGATGCAGAATTAAAAAATAAACATTGTTTCTAAATACAACCCCATCACAATTCCCAATATTTTAAAAGTTATTCGCCAAAAACTCATTTTTCAACGTTTCCAACGGCAATTTTAGATAATAAATATACGTGACGTTGAAAAACAATTTATTTCATAAAAAATAATAGACCTATTTTAGATTTGAGTGTACTTAATTAAGTATTTATTCAAATGCCAAATTTACTGCATCATTTACGGAAATGTGGCTATAGGTAAATTTTGCAGTAAATTTAGCAATTGAATAACTAGTTAATTAAATACAGTAAAATCTAAAATACCTCTCTGCGTTATATTTTATGTAATAAATTGTTTTTCAACGCCACGTACGATATTTATTACCTAAAATTGCCGTTGGAAATATTGAAAAATGAGTTTTTGGCGAATAACTTTTAAAATATTGGGAATTGTGATGGAGTTGTATTCAGAAACAATGTTTATACTTTAATTCCGCATCGTTTCACCTAAAAAAAATTATGGGTTCCAATTTAAAATAAGAACAATAGCGCGCTTTGAAGTTTGACAAGTTTGACACTCGAGTTTGGTCACCCAGTATGATTTGGATCAATTTCACTTGGTTAACGAGACTATTACATCTAACTTAATAAGCACGTCGCAAAATTTTATTAACGAGGTGCATTTTGTGGTTTTTATTGATTTTTAAAGCCTACGATGCAAAATCAATTTCTCTTGGTTTTTATTTTTTTCCGCTGCGGTGACTCAACCGATTTCAATAAAATTTTGGTGATATGTAGGCAATCATAAAAGGTTTCCAAATGTGCAGAAAAATGTATAGCATGCAATTTAAAAAAATATATTACCATGGCGTTGCACATTTTTGGAACACCCTGTATAATAAAAAATAATTTCTTGAATTGTACCTTGAAGTACAGGGTAAGCCTGCAAAATGTCAAACTCTTAGCTTAATGAGTAAGTGAGCTACAGAAGACGGGAGCTTAGTTGCAGGACCCTGTATAGCTTTATTAATATCATATTGTAATGTCAACATAAAATCACAAAAATGTTGATCCTCGCTATCATCAGTCATGCATATGGGTCGTAATGCTTGTTCGGTTCTTCGGGGGAAATTTCAATAGAATCTGCTGTTTCTTGTCTTAAACATAAATTCTCCATACACTTTGCACTTGAGAAGAAAAACATCTGGAGTCTGTGGTTGACAAGTCGACTATGTCCCATTATACAACATTTCTCTCTCTAATATAGATGTCTTCCAGTAATATTACCAATGAATTTGATAAAAAATGGGCTATCTTCAGCATACCTCGGTGATTTTATTGTCAGTTCTTGGAAATTATAAAAATTAGTGATCACATCTCTTGTCTAGAAATCCTCTTCGATCAACAAAATAGTACGTCAGGATTTGCGTATGGTATTATGCAAATCCTGACGTACTATTTTGCTAAAGAGTGAATGCTCTGGTAGTAGAATGGATAAAACTGCACTGTTTATATGTATACTCTGCTAGCTACCCTAACAATTGACATGGTGTTTTTAATAAAACAATAGTATAGTTCTTTAGGCACAAACCTGATTGATATCTGATACAATAGTAGAATTTTTATGTAATCTCCTAATTTCGATTGGAATACTGCTTTGTGCGGTGTTACCAAGTTATCTATATTTTCAAATTATATCTGATTTGTAGGTTAGAGCTCTAGAAATCTGTCCAGTATTATAAATGAGAATATTAGCGAGTTACAAACTTTTTTGTGGTATATAGTAGATAGAGATGGACCCATTACTATCTTCGTCTAATGGCGTCTAGTTCTCGAGAACATCGTAGATGGCCACACTGTCTAGACTCGAACACGGATGGAAAAATTGGGTAAAATCGACGCCGATTCTTCAAAGGCCTGAGTTTATTTCTTTTCATTTATTGGAATTTTCTCAAAGATAACATTGACTAAAAGTAAAACAAAGTCGGACTTGCACCAAACACATAATTGGAATGTTATTACTGAAAACACGACATCCAATTATACGTCCATCTTTGACCAGCAATTGTTTAAGTTTGGCTTGGGTATAATAAATATGAAGCAAGTGCAACCAAGAATACTTCATATAGATTGTTGTAACTTATAAGATGCATTATTTAATAATAAACCCACACAAGCACTGTACAGTTTGAAAACTTTACCATTAGGGGCCCACCAGAACAGTCCTGAAGTTAGGCTGAACAGCCTCTTAATTGTGTGATTTTGATATGTATTTAATTCTTTGTTCATAAACAACACAATGCATTAAAATTGATAATTACATAATAGTGCAATCAGACAATCAGGTTTTTGAAAAGAAAAACGGATCTGAAATTCAAAAATATTTTTTTTCGTACAGCTTATGGCGGATGAACTTAATGTCCTAGAAGATTAAAAGAAAATCCTATATTTCTCTTTGTAAACTGTACCTACTTAATACTAGCTGACTTCTGATTACTATTTTGCACAAACATTATCGAAAACACTACCCATCAACAAAATCCATGTTTTCTGTTCACCAATTATTCAAATTTTCAATTGAATTGTCTCGAATCGGTTTTTAAGATTAAGCCACAAAACACGCTTAAATAAAAATATTAATGATGCAAAACAGAGAATTTGCTACCTAACTCCAATCAATCTATCTCCTACGGATAACTCAGTTGTATGAGAAACAAAGGTGCGAAGTCAAACAAAAAAAAGCCCTACATTGCAGTAATTTATGATTAAATATAATATTGCTGAAAATACAATGCAAATTCACGCCAGTGAAAGCCATTCTTTCAACAATCTTTTGATCCATTTCGGATCATTTCATAATTATCATTAATTGTGGGCTCTTGGATGTAGTAGATAGATGCTAATAGGGTTACATCCCATGATTGCTCTTGGCCTAGACACTCTACATTTTCAAGAACTTATTAAAAGGCACCCACAATATATCACTAATAAATCACACAAAATTTTTCAAGAATTTGTGCAAAACGGGGCAGTTTCAACTGATAACGTTGACGATAAAAACCTCTCTGCATTTTTGAAATCATACTTGGCATACCAATTTTTTTTTTACTATTTAACATTGAATCTCAGTATCAGACAATCGATTTTACACTCTTGAAGACAGTCTATTGACATTACCCTTGAGCAGACCATCAATGCGGACGCCGCGCCGCTAAAAGGTTAACCGGCATAACACATTTTACGAACTCAATTGCAGCTCGGCAACGATGGGTGAACAGTCATACCAATCGGGCCACAATTATGTCGCAAACGTATGAGGTTACAGGTTTGAAAAACATAAAGATGTCTCAGCCGAATTACAAAATCGACAATATCAATAGAAATAATAGCCAAACATCGAAATTTGTAAACTGTTTCGAAAAATATATTAATCCTTTAGCATTGATAAAAAAAGTTATTTTCAATATTTCTACGGGTAAAGCAGCATTGCTTAAAGCTGAAGACTTCTTACGAAAACTTGAAGAACGTCGGAATAAATTTGGGGAAGAATTCATTTTGGAGTATTCCTCAGATCCAGCTATATTTGAAAGAGCGATTAACAAAAGCCAAATGAATAATTTTTCCGTAATTCAGTAAAAACAAAAGTTCATCGTAAGGTACAAGAATTATGTTTACAACGTGATTTGTTTGTACGGATTGTCAATCAATTATTACGTCGTCGTTGAAAATCTTTTGACTTCTCCGATAACTCCTGTTTCATTGTCTTTCTGTCACAGTGATGCAAAAGAATAATAGAGTAGTAAAACACAAAAACCAGCTATTGGGAATGTATACCAACTGTTGTCACGTGATACCAAGCAGTTTTGATACAGTGATAATAGAAGGACTCTTTATGCTTCTTTAATGAAAGATGTTGCATAATGAAAGATGAATGTACTGATAAGAGCGATAAGTAGAGCTGCACGACGCATGGACATCATATTTGACCAGGGAGTCTACTCTTGTCATATTTTGAAGCGAATACGTGACTTTTCGAATGGTTAGGGATATCAGCGGTTGCCCTCTGTTTGGAACGTTTCTAAGAGTAAGTTTGCTGGTCGCTAAGAACAATAAGCGCGCGCCACGTCCATACGTTCCAAACAGAGGGCAACCGCTGATGTCCCCACTCCGACTCAGCTAACGTTTCGAGAATTTATGCATTCGCTTCAAAAATATGACGAGAGTAGACTCCCAGTACTTTTCTCCTTCCAATAATAATTATGAGCATGCACGGAGAGATAATGAAACACTATTGAATTCAAAATTAATGGAGCTCAGCAAGTACGACCAACAGATTTCTATAAAGAACTCAAAAACATTAAATTTAAACAAGCTTTACTTAACTTTTTATCGATCACTGGGCGATTGACAGAATGGTTCCATTTATTGATGAAAAAGCTATTAAATTGAGTTATAACATCGTAATGGACGTAATTGAATGATAATATCGAAGACAATTGATGAAGATTTGTCGTGCGAAATGCATGATGAAGCAGTCATAAGAATAGTGTACCATGTGTGCAAAGCACAACACAAAAATATACTAACTTAATGCTCTGATACTGATGTTTTAGTAACAATGCTCGGTAATATGGTTCATTGAATCAGTAAAGATTTAAGGGTTTAGATGCAAATTGGTGTTGTCACAAATAAACGATCTATAATATTATCGATCTCAGAAAGCAATTAGATCATCTTTATGTCAGACTTGCCTGAACTCCATACCATTGTAATTACAATCAATTTTTTACTGAAAATATATTACAAATATTGAAACAGCTTGGTGTTTCAATGGTGTTTAGGAAGTCAATGTGTATTTCAAGTGCGGATAGCAATGTTCATATGCATTTGGGTTTTGCAAATGAGCCGCCATTTCTGTAATTTCGTCAAAATAGTTAAATAATAAATTGAAATAGACGAAATTTTGTATAATTTATGTCTATGACATTTGTTGGTAAAATTAATAGTTTAGCTGTAGGAGCAAATTCTATTTGATCGAGATCGTGTCTGCATTAATATAAAGTTAGCCACAATTTGCCAGATATTTTTATTCTAATGACAGTAGGTGTCAAAGGCTGACTTTTTGACAATACCTACTGTGAATATCTGTCAAATCCTGGCTATTTTGTTTTTATTTAATGCAAACACGAACGATCTCCATCACATAGAATCTCTTGCAGCTAAACTATTAATTTTACATATTGTATGATAAAGTCATGTGCCTGGCCACATTAGATCTTTTTCCATCAGATCATTATAATTTAAAAAAAAAAATCTGATGTGGCCAGGCACATGACTTTATCATACAAAATATAAAATTAATTAAAAGTGTAATAAAAAACCTCTTTTCCTTTGATAATAATTTAATTTCAATGAATACCGGTTTCGATCAAGCGATCATCTTCAGTTCAAATCTACAAAACATAATTAACATCAGTTTAAAAATTCTACAATTTTAAGGTTAAACAATTATAAAATGTAAAAATATAATCAACTCACGGTCAATGGTTCAGAAGCAGGGTTGCTATAAAAAACGTTTTTTTTATTTTGAACAAAACAAACATGTTTTTTTTATAAAAAATGTTTTTAAACACGAAACAATGTTTTTAAACACTTCGCAAAAAAACATGTTTTATACATGAAAAAAAAAAAAACATGTTTTAAATCACCAAAAAAAACATGTTTTAAATAAGGAATAAAAATTGTTTTAAATATGTTTTAAATCACGCAATTGTTTTATTTGTAAACATTTTGATCGGCGTTTTTACATACCCCAGTTCCCAGTGGAGTTAAATCTATTGTGCGAATGACTTTTTCTTGTTTTGTTTTCACACTTGTTGAGAATATTGAGGCACGAGCCATCAGCTATATATCTAATTATGTACTACATGAGAAACACCGCTTTGTATGTTACGTTACCGCTATTTCGGTTTATACTTTATACGTACGCGTTACTTTTTCTTACGTCGGCGTCCGCACAGAACACAAGGAAGGCGGCAAAGGCAGTTTACTCATTAGACAAAATGTAGTTTATATGCGAACTGATAAGACTTTCTTTAGAGGTCCGTTTAAAACAAAATATTTATTTTGAAACATGTTTAAAGCAATTTTTTTTTATTCATTAAAACAAACTATTTTAAACATGTTTAAAACAAAATATTTCTTTTAAAACATATTTAAAACAATTTTTTTTATAGATTTAAAACAAACTGTTTTAAAACATGTTTTAAATAAAATGATTTAAAACAAAATATTTGTTTTAAAACATGTTTAAAAACATGTTTTAAAACAAATGTTTTAAAACATAACAACCCTGTTCAGAAGCCTTATATATGTCACAATACATTTACAAAACATTTATTAAAATTATACCAGGCGAAAATGGCATAACTGTAAAAGCGGCGATGAGTTACTTGCAGGTGAAGAAATGACACGAGGAAAATTCGAATGAATTATAAAATTTATATGTGTGATATAAGACGAGAACGCAAGCAACCAACACAGCGCGAGACGGCAAAGAATAATTCGAGGGAAGTTCCAAATATTAAACGTTCCAGAATCACAAAAATTCAAACAAACATATACAATTAGAAATAACAACGGGTTGATATTTCTTATCAACAAACAATCAAATTGGTGATCTTATTTTATTTGAATTTTGTATTTTGTACATTTCGTTCCATAGCGGTTCTCCAACCTCTGATGAAATCAGCTGTTTTCGAGTGTGACAGCCATAGACATTTCTGTGGTGACAGCACAAAAAACTATTTGTCAAATCCAGGCTACTATGTAGTTCGAGGATATAGTTTCATATCAATGCAGATGCGACCGATCTCGATCAAATAGAATTTGCTCTTGAAGCTAAACTATTAATTTTACCAAAAAATTTCATAGGCATAAATTATTCAAAATTTCCTCTACTTTAATTTATTATTTAACTATTTTGACGAAATTACAGAAATGGCAGCTCATTTGGAAAATCCTTGAAAAATGCTTAGAGGAAACAGCCAGTTCCTTTTGACCCTTTTGAACCAAAAGCTTTTCAGCTCTAAGTTTAGTCATCAAACTTCTAAATATGAACTTTCGTCCCGATACCTTTAGTAGTTTCTCCGGAATCGTCTCCACAAAAAACGGGTACACACACACACACACACACACACACAGACATTTTTTTGTACCTTGGTCAAAAATGTTCAGGGGACCCATAAAGACCTATTTCCGCTAAAATCTCAATTTTTTTTTTCGGCACGATTACAATACTTCATCATACTGCGTATGATAAAGTAATAATTTCTTGTTTTTTGTTTTTTTAGATTATTTTTACGATCATATTGAAGATTATTTACTAAGTTATCAACTTTATACCTTTTGAGGAAGACATAATTTTTTCTTCAATTTGCCAATTTTTAGTGGTAATTGTGGTGTTTATTGCGGCTACTTTTGAATTTGAACTTGGTACCTTTTTTTCCCCCAATTTTTTTTTTCAATGCATTCTTTCAATACGTAAAGCACAATAGCCAAGTAATATAAGCTATTACATATGAGAATGACATTTGCAACGCTAGCTACGAACCGAAGGCCAGTGTTACAAATCAATGGAATTTTTAATTTCAATTAATTTTGGTTTGGCGAACGACCAGTGCAGCGAGTAGTTCACACAAATGAACCAATTTGTCCCTATGGTTTTCATTATGATACTATAAGGAGTATTACTAAAAGTTCATTATAAAACCAAAGTAGAAAGTAACAAATTATTAAATAAGCTCTATAAATATTCAATTAGAGTATGAGTACTTTGGCGCACGACGAGCGCAGCGAAGAGTGCCCAAATGAACCAATGCGTCCCTAACGGAAATTTAAAAATTGTGGTTAGATTATGTAGCCGTTTTACAATATGTTAGAATATGTTACTGACGGCTTTCATTATAAAACTGAAAGCAGTATCACAATTAGTCCATTATGAATCCACAGTAGAAAATAATACATTAAATTGTTTAGCTTACGACGAGCGCAGCGAGAGAAGCGTCACAATAAGTATATTATGAAAACAGAACATCAGTTTGAGCATACGTTTTTGGTGCACAATGAGTAACCACTGCCCTCATAAACGAATGTGAATATGATTGGGTGTCGCGCTAATAGATTTTGAGTGAAGAGTAAACTGTCCGCTTATTTAGGACTAGGCTAGGTATCCCATTTAACAATCAGCTTATATCTGCGGTCTATCCACTACGCTGATAAGCAGAAATTTGCAATCTTCAAGCTTTCAGCAATTTATAAACATCGGCGACCTAACTACATCGGTAATCGACCTACCTATCCAAACTACCGACTTCGGTGATCCACTTATTTCGGCGATCTACCTATTGCGGCTGTCAACCGACTAAAAATTCGGCGACCTACCGACCCAAGCAATCTACGAGTCACTAGTTATTGTAGCTGCTAAAATTGTAACACTACTAAAGTAAAACACAGATTTCTTTCGCAGCCAGCAAATTACCACCTGTTTACATGACGTATGTTATATATTATCCATGTTATGTATTATCGGTTTGAGGACAAGAAAAAATATTTAATTTTATTGATATATTGACAATGTTGATTTCCGGGTGGAAACCGCGTTGAAGCTGTCGATGTATCGCGCTCTGTTGCAAGCGGCATCGTCAGGACTAAGTTATCAAATCAAATGCTAAGAAGATACTGTCGTCTGTTGGAACGGGTCTGTATCATGGTATAAGGACTAGAAGGTATGTGATTACGCATATACTTCATTGCGCATATGGTGGGAAATGGTCGCATTCACCACAGTATAGAGAAACGCTACGCTAAGCAGTAGTCGCACTCCGGCAAATTCATGAAGCAAAACGGAACCCGCGCAGCCTCTGTGCGCAGCCGTCTGGGAATACAACATATGGTGACTACACACGTGTCAAAAGTTTTGGTCCACGAATTGGACATATACGTGTGGTCTCCACGCGCACCGAGGCTGCGCGAGGGTATCTTTTGCTTCATGGAAATCAATGCTTTTCGACCGAAGTGCGACTACTGTATAGCATAGCGTTGCTCTATACTGTGCATTCACCCAGCTGCGGCGCCATCGATGGTCGCATACAGCCGTCG
The DNA here is from genome assembly GCA_964023965.1 of Melinopterus prodromus. Lineage (NCBI taxonomy): Eukaryota > Metazoa > Arthropoda > Insecta > Coleoptera > Scarabaeidae > Melinopterus > Melinopterus prodromus. Next base: position 47,185,308 of record OZ030394.1, read on the forward strand.
GCGCTGGCCTTTGCTTATGCTAAAGCCGGTAAATTAATAAACAGAATTGAATAAATGAATGCGTAACGACAATATCGACTTCCGCACAATATAAATCCCATTTAAAAGTTGTTTTTCGTAAATGGAGTTAATTTTGAATTATAATTTTACTGTTTTTAGTGCTTTTCCAACAAAGATGTAATTATTCCTATAAACTTTTTGATTGATTGCAAATAAAGTGCAAATATTTGGACTAATTTGTAAATCTCTCTACAAAGGTCAACAAACATCTTGCAGCGTCTAATGTTTGGTACGTTGCATCATGTTGCAACCATTGGTAGTTATGAGCTATACATGATGCAAAATACCAAGGTGGAGTCACTATTAGTAGAGCACAAAAACATACTATATCTTCCTCAGATTTTAAAAAATAACCGATGTAGTCGATCCGTTTCAGCGCTCTACTAATAGTGATTCAACGTCACTAAACGTTTGACGTTGGAAGGTTTTGGTAGGATGATGTAGTGCCTGCGTTAGAATGAATAAAACTCGATACACCCAATACAAATTACATTTATTGATTTCTTCTCAGTTACAATTTTACTTTATTTTATTTTAATTCAACTCGTGTTTTCTCTGGCTTTGCGTCTTTCTGGATGATCCCGCCTCGCATTTCTTGTCAGCAACAACGGGAACCACGAACCTAACCATTACAACATTATATTAGTAATAATCTTTATTCATATCTTAATGGCATATGGGCCATTAAGGGTGTCGAAACGGGTGCGTTCCGCACCCTAAAAAGTTCAGAAAATTGGGTAAACGTACTTCGTAGCCAAATGTTTATATATTTGTTACGATATTTATAAGTACTCATTTTGAAAGTATCTATGGACCTCAATTCTGTAAACACGTGAATGATTCACCGGGAACTTCGGGCTTGTGTAGCATTACTCAAGTAACATCAATTGACATAATTCGTTCAAGTGACGTAATAATTCGTGATGTTAGTTAGTTTCTTTTACCGTTAAACTGACAAATATTAGTGTTAACTTAGAAATAATCTTTAGTAGAGTGAATGTTAATGATAATTTACAAATACAGCCTAAATCGTTAAGTAATTGTGAAATAGTCTAAGGTCTTGTATTTTCATCAACCTATAAAATAATGGTCCTGAATACTTAAAATACATAAATACATAAAATGAGAAACTATTTCAGCACGGGTGAGGAGAACGTGTCACCTATATCTAATATTCAAGTGCTGCGCACACTTAGCAGTTAATCCCCTCATTCCCCTCATTTGATAGACTATAGGCCAACAAACCTGACAGATCCTTCAGATAGCTCATGAAGATTTATAGCTAGATGAAAATACTAGTCGTAAGAGAATTATTATATGTGAAAGAAAATCACAATAATAGTGAAATGATTTCAATGTAAGTGTGAGCGTTACTATTTGGAACGTAAAATTGACCTACAAGTTATCAACATAAAGTTATTTTCTACAAACCTTTGTTGTTTTTCTTGATGTATAACCTGACATTGGAAGATATGTAAACAGAAGCTATTATAACGGGCCCACATTATTTGTTGTCTTTTTGTCATTGACACAATTGGTCTTCATGATTAATTCTACTGTAAGAAATGAAACATAAATATATCATAATTTGTTATCTAAAGTAATAAAATAAATCTTACGGTTGCTCTAGTAAGTGGCCTTCTTCCTATCTTCTGGATTATATATGTGTTCAACTTCTACGAGTGATTTATTACTCGAAATGCTACGTTTTCTGTGATTGGATGTGAACATAATATGCATAAGAAGAATCTTTGTTTGCATAGCCAAGTTACTCTCTTTGGCAACCCACCAAAATTTGTAGTACAAAGTCCCAGTATCACCATCAGCTGTAACGTCTTCAGTAGATACTATCTTTGCTGTAGTAAATAATAAAAAGGTCTCAATATTATTATATATATAAACAAAATTAGCCACATTAGGATACGCACCTGTTTTTGCGTTAACTTATTTCGTCCACAAGGTAAAAGCTTCCAGTATTCTTAATTTTCGGAAATAATGTATGAACACGTATTCGATATCCAATCACTGATCAACAGGAATGTCAAAGAATAAAATTAATTTCTTCGACGTTACTAAGTTAATAGTAATAATTCCTGCCATCTTTGCTCTAATCGTAAACAAACCAAAACAAACCCTTTGCGCATGCCGTGGGTGCGCGAGAGGTACCAAAACGTGTCCTCTAATGCTTTTACCTCCCTATTTCTTCCATGGTATATATGAGTGGAGTGGTGTCACCAGATGGTATTTGGAGTGGGGGTAACGAAGTGGAAGGGGTAGAGTTAACAGATAGTGGGCCACCAGGTAGAAGCGGTTGCGACAGGACTGATTTCCAGGTATGATGTAAGTGAAATCCATCGTCTCTATTGACATTGTTTAAGGTGCGGATGGCAAATATTACGAGTACATCGATGTTTTATATCATATGATACATCGTAAGCACATATCGATATAAGTTTACGATGTATCGTAAAAAACATCGATGTTTGAAAACAGGACAGGACTGATTTGCAGGTATGATGTAAGTGAAAACCATCGTCTCTATTGATATTGGAGGGGTGTTTTCACTTTTAGGATTTCTATTGACTCACGGATCCTTCTAGGGTAGTAATGGGATTCACGGGCGAGGATTTTGGTATTTGTAAACAGGATCTCATGTCCCGTGTTATATCTGTGTTCAGCGAGAGCTGAAACAGCGATTTGTCGCAATCTAGTGCAGCGCTCGTGCTCAGATACTCGGACGCTAACTGATCGCTTCGTCTCACCAATATAGATACTTCCACAATCACATGGAATCCGGTACACACCAGAGGAAAGAAGAGAAGGGAATTTGTCCTTTGTAGAAGGAAGTAAGTCCGATAGTTTGGAAAGGGGTTTGAATATCGGTTTTATGTTGTACTTGCGGAGGATGTGTCCAATACGATCTGTCGTACCCGGGACGTAAGGAAGAAAAGCTGTTGCAACTGGGACGTCGTGATGCTGATGAGGTGTGTTATCGGTTGGGCCATCCCAAACTACACACAACAAGCCGTATTTCCGAGAGAATCCCGACCTCCTAGACTGTATGGTTTACCTAAGATCCACAAACCTAATATTCCGCTTTTTTTTAATATTACCTCCAACAGTCAGTTCAAATGCCAGTCCTACCTATGCTCTTTCCAAGTTTCTTGCCAACATCCTACACAAATATACCGGTAACACGGACTCCTTCATCCTCAATTCCCAACATTTTGTGCAAAGAATCTAAAACATGTCCCTTGATCCTCAAGACCTCCTGGTTAGCTTCGACGTTGAGTCCTTATTTACCAGAGTTCCAATCCAGAATACCATCACCATAGTTACACAACTCCTTAGGTCTGATAACCAACGTTCCTGTTATACTGACATGGTAGGTGCTTGTCTACCATCCACTTACTTCCAGTTCCGAGGCAAGTTCTATGAACAAATTTCGGGAGCTGCCAGGGGGTCACCCTTATCCCCTGTTGTTGCCAACATTTTTATGGAGGCATTTGAACAACAAATTCTTGAGTCAAGCCCAAATTTGGCCACATGGACGGCAATCCTTAAACAATTTCCTCGACTACCTCAACCAGCAACACCCAGACATACGCTTCACCACGGAAGTCGATAGATATGGCTCTCTCCCTTTCCTCGAGGTCCTAGTTACTCGCACTCCATCCGGCATGCTTGAACATACCGTGTATAGAAAACCCACCTACACCGACAGATACCTCAATGCCAACTCCCACCATCACCCCGCTCAGAAACAAGCAGTGATCAACACCCTTGTGAAAAGTGCAATTTCTATAACCCACCCCACATACCTCCAAAACGAACTTGACCAAAGTCTTATCCCAAAACAACTATCCCAAGTCCTCGATAATTAAAACTATTTCCCGACACCTAAACCCAACCGATAATACACCGCATCAGCATCACGACGTCCCAATTGCAACAGCTTTCATTCCTTACGTCCAGGGGACGACAGATCGCATTGGGCGCATCCTTCGCAAATACAACATAAAACCGATATTCAAACCCCTTTCCAAACTATCGGACTTACGTGTTTATTTGCAAATTTATTATTCCTTTAAATAATAATGCATTTATAATTATTAAAATATTGTTTATAGCGAAGCATCGTAACGACTAAACTTTTTAAGTTCACCACGCCAATTGAATTCAAGTATTGATACACTGTTATAGTAGATCTTCATCTTGACCAAATACTTCCTTAGCGGCAGATATGGCGGCAATATATCTTCTGACGATCTGTAGTTATTTACAGCGTAGCAACCCTAAAATTACGTTTCCGTTAGGGTACAGTTTGAACTAGCTAGGCCTTCATAAATTACCTTTCTTATTGGACACTTTGTTAAGTTTGTATGCTTCAACACTGCCCAACCTCCATACAAGTTCAATTGTAAGCAATCGCAAATAGTCAAGTCAAATTTTACGCCAGTATCTACCGGTGCTTGGTCGTCATAAAAAGCATGTAGGTTGAGCTAAAAGTAATAATGAAGAGATTTGGCTACATAAACTATAACAGTAACTTTATGATCGTCGTCCAGAGACTAGTCTCTTTCCCAGAGACTACATTTTATAATTCCCACACATATAAAATAGGACAAAACCTGATAGAGAGTTATAGGGCAATATCGCTGCTATCAGCACTAAGCAAAATACTAGAAAAACGTATTTCAACCAAACCCACACCATACCGGAGTTTAATCATCTGCTTTGGTTTGACAGGGAGTGACAGAGGCTGATAGTCTCAAGATAGTTGACACAATAGAATCGGGTTCCTGTGGAGTTAACGGTATCAGTATCAGTACGTTTAAGTTGTGTTGTCCCATTCTTATACAGTACAAACTTCACATTTGTCCCGATAATTGTATAATTGGAAGTTATACCGTTATATCAAATATCAGTACCCACACAAAGTACTATAACTTACATCCAATGACAATTTTCGCGGCATTAAGTATAGTGTTAGAGAAAGTTGTTTATGCGCAACTGCGCTCGCGTATAGAGCCTCTAAATAAGGCAGCGTTTAGACCCTCCCACGGCGGTCAACAGAATTTTGAATAAAATAGATGACTTGGTGGCTCAATTGGGTCAATTGGCTACTATTGATGACGGGAACTCCACTGCACTTGCTTTACTTGATTACAGCCGTGCTTTTAATACTATCAACCACCAAATCATGCTATCTATGCTTCACTTCATGGGACTTAGTCTGGGCGCTATAAATTATTTTGTCTCGTACTTGACCAACAGGTGGCAGTGCGTCTCCCTTGCTGGAGAAATGTCGGAATCTGTACGCGTGCGTAGGGTTGTGCCGCAGGGTACCATAATGGACTCCTACTTTATATCTTATACTCCAGCCAACTATTTAATGATGTCAGATGCCTCTGGCACGAATACGCCGATGATTCGCAGTTGTACTTCTGTTTTAAACCATGTGAAGTTTCAGTTGCAACAAATATACGCAGCGCGGGTATACAGCGTATTCTTTAGACTACCTAAGAGACACAAATTAAGCATCAATCCATCTGAGTCCAATGTGATGTTGTTTGCGGGTGGTGGTAGGCGGGATGCTGTTCTCGGTGGCATGGATATTATAGTGGCTGGAGTTCCGGTTGGATCATCAGATACCGCAAAAACGCCGGCTAACCGTGGACCACGTGCTGAGATTTAGGCAACACGTGACAAATTATATAAAAATAAAGCATTCATGAACCTAAGAGCCATGTATCAAAATAGACATGTGCTTACAGCTACTGTAAAAATTATAATATGCGATGCGCTGGCGCTCTCATACTTTACGTACTGTCCATGCTTGGAGTCTTCAGCTGAGAGGATCCAGCGTATGCAGAACTCTTGCGGCTTATATACGGCATTAGGAAATTTGACCACGTGTGTCAGGCGCTGCGTTGAGCTGGGTGGTTGAGTACCTATGTCGATTAGAAGGATTTTTCACTCGGCCTGCATCTACCACAAAGTGATTGCTACCAAAAAAAAACGAGTTATTTGTACTGAAGGAATCGCTTTAGAACGGACGTTCATAATATCAACATGCGACGTAAATCATTGATCACTGTGCCTGTGCACAGAGCAGCGTTATTTGAACGAACGATCCGCGCGCTCTATTCTTTTGGCACCTGCACGCCGTCGGTTAATTGCTTATAACTTGGCTAATTTTGCCAATTTTCCCTGAAACTTCGTACACTCATTCTTAAGACCGTAAATAATAAAATAACATACAGAAAAAAAAAGATTTTTGTTCATCTGAAAACCGGAATCCCCCCTTAAGGAGGTTAATGTCACCAGGCGAAAAATAACATGACAGCGGCGCGACGACCTTAAGCCCCCGACTTTAAAAAAGTCAGATTTTTTTAACGTAAATCGCTTGTACTTCGTTTGTACCCGTTTGTACCGCCGTTATTTTCGTTTGTACCTCAAACATAAAAATGTTATTTAATAATAAAAAACAGCCAGCACCCAACTTTGAGATACTCAAATTTGGTTTATGCCATTCGAAAGAGAATCGCTTGTACCTGTTTGTACCTCTCTTCATTTCGTCTGTACCCTAAAGGAACCGGAAGTACAGTGCTTCCAAAAATCATCCAATAGGTAAAATCTCTATTTTTTTAGATATCCGAGAGCGGTTAACACCATTCGAAAGAGCATGGATAGCACCCGTTTGTACCTCTTTTCAAATCGTTTGTACCCCAAATAGACCAAAAGTACAAAATTCATAGTACTCAAAAATCGCCAAAGAGCTAAAATCTCTATTTTTTGAGATATCGCAAACCGGTTAACAACATTTGAAAGGGCATCGGTAGCACCCGTTTGTACCTCTTTTTAAATCGTTTGTACCTCGAAGGGACCGGAAGTACAAAAATCAGAGTATCAAAAAATCGCTAAAGACGTAATAATTGTATTTTTTTAGATGTCAAAAAGCGGTTAACGCCATTCGAAAGAAAATGAGTAGCACCCGTTTGTACCTCTTTTCATATCGTTTGTACCTCAAAGAGAACGGAAGTACAAACATCAAAGTATCCAAAAATCGCCACAGAAGTAAAATGTGTAGTTATACGAATTTAGTTCAATGGGACAAAAGTTGCCTAAACATGTAAGATACACAAAGCAGTTTTGGAATTTTTAATTTTTTTGCATGGAGCACTAGGTATGGCAAAAAAACCAAAAAACCTTTCACTTATTTTTTTCTTTATTTCCTCATTTCGTTGCCATAAAATATATTGATAAACCAATTTTTGCAATGCGATATTCCCATGTACGTCATTTTACGATTCTAGTGATTTTTGAAATCCTAAAACTGCTTTGTGTATTTTTAGTCTTTTTTTTAGACAAATGTTGTCCCATCTTACCAAATCCGTATCTCTTACGGTTTCCGATTTTTCCATATACCAAGCATGTACTTCATGTTCCGTGTGACACCCGGCAGTGAAACCGGGCTAAACATGGGACTCAAATATTTGTGGGAATATAGTTTAGTTATTTTAAACGCAAAATCATTCACGTCGTAAATAATTCGCCCACCCTAGAAAATAATGTAAACCACTTATTAACCAAAGAAAACACCTAGAACAAACTGTAATAATTATAAACGCAACAAGAAATATGACAAACGCTCTACAGTTAAACCAGCTAATTGACATTATTCTATTTTCAAACAACTAATTATCCGTCGTCCAGGTTACTACCACGAGGCTGCTTGGTAACATGAAACGTTTGATGATCCCTACAGGTGGCCAAGGAAAGCCGGCAGCTATGCAACGTTCACAATAGTACCAATAGATTCAGAAACATAAAACTGAATACCATATTAAAATTTTTACTGTAACTTTGATAATATTATTAATAAAATTAATTGAAAACTATCAGTGAGTAAAAAAAATTTCATGAAATACGTTTGTACGTTTGTACTTCCGGTCCCTTTGAGGTACAAACGATTTGAAAAGAGGTACAAACGGGTGTTACTCATGCACTTTCGAATGCCGGTTACCGCTTTTCGATATCTCAAAAAATACAGATTTTGGCTCTTTGGCGATTTTTTGATACTCTGACGATTGTACTTCCGGTCCCTTTGAAGTACAAACGATTTCAAAAGAGGTACAAACGGGTGCTACTCATGTTCTTTCGAATGGCGTCAACCGCTTTTTGATATCTCAAAAAATACAGATTTTGGCTCTTTGGCGATTTTTTGATACTCTGACGTTTGTACTTCCGGTCCCTTTGAGGTACAAACGATTTGACAAGAGGTACAAACGGGTGCTACTCATGCTCTTTCGAATGCCGGTTACCGCTTTTCGATATCTCAAAAAATAAGGATTTCGGCTCTTTGGCGATTTTTGGATACTCTGACGTTTGTACTTCCGGTCCCTTTGAGGTACAAACGATTTGACAACAGGTACAAACGGGTGCTACTCAGGCTCTTTCGAATGCCGGTTACCGCTTTTCGATATCTCAAAAAATACAGATTTTGGCTCTTTGGCGATTTTTGGATACTCTGACGTTTGTACTTCCGGTCCCTTTGAGGTACAAACGATTTGACAAGAGGTACAAACGGGTGCTACTCATGCTCTTTCGAATGCCGGTTACCGCTTTTCGATATCTCAAAAAATAAGGATTTCGGCTCTTTGGCGATTTTTGGATACTCTGACGATTGTACTTCCGGTCCCTTTGAGGTACAAACGATTTGACAACAGGTACAAACGGGTGCTACTCAGGCTCTTTCGAATGCCGGTTACCGCTTTTCGATATCTCAAAAAATACAGATTTTGGCTCTTTGGCGATTTTTGAATACTCTGACGTTTGTACTTCCGGTCCCTTTGAGGTACAAACGATTTGACAAGAGGTACAAACGGGTGCTACTCATGCTCTTTCGAATGCCGGTTACCGCTTTTCGATATCTCAAAAAATAAGGATTTCGGCTGTTTGGCGATTTTTGGATACTCTGACGTTTGTACTTCCGGTCCCTTTGAGGTATAAACGATTTGAAAAGAGGTACAAACGGGTGCTACTCATGCTCTTTCGAATGCCGGTTACCGCTTTTCGATATCTCAAAAAATACAGATTTTGGCTCTTTGGCGATTTTTGGATACTCTGACGATTGTACTTCCGGTCCATTTGGGGTACAAACGATTTGAAAAGAGGTACAAACGGGCGCTATCCATGCTCTTTCGAATGACGTTAACCGCTCTCGGATATCTAAAAAAATAGAGATTTTACCTATTGGATGATTTTTGGAAGCACTGTACTTCCGGTTCCTTTAGGGTACAGACGAAATGAAGAGAGGTACAAACAGGTACAAATGATTCTCTTTCGAATGGCATAAACCAAATTTGAGTATCTCAAAGTTGGGTGCTGGCTGTTTTTTATTATTAAATAACACTTTTATGATTGAGGTACAAACGAAAATAAGGGCGGAAGTACAAACGATCTACGTTAAAAAATCTGACTTTTTTAAAGTCGGGTGCTAGGTTCACACCGGTAGCGCGACGCATACGTCAACAATTCGCATTACTCTAATTCCTATAACGCGCTTTCGTACAAAGCGTAGCATATTTCCGCGTTATAGGAGACTCTACTGTAATTAGATTAGAATTCAGGTCCAGAATTAAAACCAGGCATAGTGCCTGTTTCCGCAACCTTTGACCACCAGATAGTACTGAGTTTTGTATGTAAGGATGCTTTTCTTAGCGTTTTCTTGTTGATTTTATGGTTATTGCGAGATTGTCACGAAATGTTGTTTTGGGTCATTATTGACCCAATTTACCGTGAGATCAAAAATGGCTGTCCGCTCTTATAAAATAGGGTTATATATGGGTGCTTAGATGGCACATTTTACTAAAACCCCGTTTCATGCAAGCGGACAGGTCGGTCATTTTTGATCTCACTGTATTATTATTTTATTGGAACGCTCTGACACATCTCATTAAATATATTAAATTACACTAATAGATTTTGAAAAGTATTGAAGAGCATAAATTGGTAGTAACTATATTGGTTGTCATGATGTTATATTTGTTGGAAAATAGTTATTTTTCAAGTTCATTGACATAGAATTCAGCCTTAAGGCCTGAGATTGATGAACCCATAGGCAAGCCATCAGACATTTTATAAAATATACAATCAAACAGCATGAAATTCTGTTTTGTAACGACATGCAACAATTCAATTATGTTAGGTATGTCAAAGAAGCTCAAAACAGGGTGTTTATGTAAATTGTCTAGAAGAAAGATATTTATTATCTTAATAGTATCTTTCATGGGGATATTTGCGTACACATTTTTTATGTCAAATGATATCAGTTTACAGCTACTATCTATTGTTAAGTTTGTTAATTTATTTATGAGATTATAGGTATTTGTTATTTAATATTCTGGTTTAAACTGAAATTTATGTTGTATGTTTTGCTGAAGGCTTCTAGTGACCTTTCCTGTAGGGGTACTGTTATTGGTGACGATGCGTCGAATGATTTTATCTTATTTATGGAGTTTTATAACACTATAAAGAATGAGGGGGTTTGAGTTCATTTCGATCAGACCACCAATATTGTAATTAAATAATTTTATAATGTTTTGAGCTACTTTGACCGTGCTCTTTGACATTATTTGTACTCTTTTTCATAGGATTGGAGTTGATACTGAATATACTATTATCTCTGAAAAGAGTGAGAGTTTTTTTGTATATAAGTATTAGTTGGTAAGGGCAAATTAAGCTAAATAGATTGGTTCTTAAATGGTTTATGGTACCCGCCAGTGAGTTTGCGCCACCTCGTGACAACGGGAGAAATATTATTTGACTTATTTATATTGATTTGACAATATGTCACTGTAAATTTTAGGTTAAGACGTAAATTACTAGCGACGTGTACGACATACTGTGAGATTTTATTCATGAATAACAGTTTTAAATGTGTAGTGTTCAGTTAGTTATTGTATTTTGCTGTAACCGTGAGCAGGGAGAATCTGTTGAAGTGACTTAAAAGGAGAAATCAGCTGTAAATGCACAACTTCTTAGAACACATGTTTCTATGACAGCAAAAGTGGCGGTAATTTGTTTAACCGACGTTTGTGTTCTGTTTGTTTATCTTACGCCCACAGACTGTACCATACTAATTTGAAATAGTTTTTTGCAGAAAGGCTTGGAGACGACACGAGTGTTTCGAAACATGTAGCCTAATAGTTCAATAAATAACATCAGATACACACTCTTTGAGTTTTATTAAGATATCCAATAATCTGATGGCATCGAATCTTGTACTTCAACATTACCTTCTGGAGCCTGCGAGGCTCCCAATATTTTCGGCTGCCCCACTCCTACTTCATGCGAATTATTATACATTTAACTCGATTCCTTAATATCATTACATAAATTAGTCTTGTAATAGTTCGTACGTGTGTTAAAGTATTTTGTCCTGTATTTGGATTCATTCTGTTGGGTAATATGGCTTATTATTATTATAGTCCAATCATAGTCGCAAGTGATTAGTTTGTTCCACTGAGAATGTCAGTGTTAGTAGGAGACATTTTGAAATGTGAGTGATTAGGAGGATACATTACTAGATTGCGCTGCACCTTCACTATGCACCTACGGGTACAGTAGATTTGTCACCAGAGAGAACAGCTAAAATGTTCCAAATTTGTCCAAATTCAGTAATAATGATAGTAATGTGCTTGTCCCAGAGGAAATGAGCCAAATGCAAGTATTTTCTGGGTGTTTGTGAAATAACATTGATCACTGTTCGTATTTATTAAGTTAATACGAATGTGATAGATACCTTGAAATTGTTTCCCTTCATATCGATATTTGAGCAAATATAACCACTATAAGCTCGAAACGTTCTGTTAGGTCTAACATTGTATATTTTTGCGTCAGCTATATATGCCTTATTCATATACACAATTTCGGCATGGCTGAAAATCAAATAATAAATGCAACCAAATACTAATTATTTATTTTTAGACATATTACCGACAATCCAATCAAAAACATTGTAAAAATGCTGAACAGGTGATAAATGGTCATACTGGTGCTCCGTAAATTATTCAGTTCAAATATGCTTCTGCAAATAGGCCAATTTCTGTTCTTGCAAATCACGAACAGAAACACGAATCAGATTATGTTGATCATCTGATAAATTTTGGTTACAGCTAAACCAAGAGGAAGTGGCATGACTATAATTTGTATTATTTATTTTAAATTTGACAGATATGGTAGACAATACATATTCAGATAAGAGTTTGATGAGATTTTTTTGTTTATGCACGGAATATTTATTCTAATGGGTACCTCCGTTATAGTTATAAATATGTACTTTATACACCTACATTACATGTCACCGGTCAAACAAATTTTCTGAACTTAATACACGAAAAATACAAATTTTTAGGATTAATTTGTGATTAATCTTACAACAATTAATTAATTTTTAATTTATCAATAAAACCATTAATTTCCTAAAAATGGGCCATTATTGCAACTTTAAGGTGTACCCCATCTGTGCTTGCGATATTTTCAATGGGGGTGATAGTTTTGAATACAAAAACATTTCGATCGTCCAACGATCACAAAGTCATGTGGTCAGGCACATGACTTATCATACTATGTACAAAATTAATAGTTGAGCTGCATGGTATCAATTAACTATTAACATAAATATGTTATTTAAAGAAAATACATATTATGAATTAACATAATTTCAAATGCTATAAACAAACGGTGACTTTCCGGAATTGTATTTACAAATTTGAAATATTTACGATTTACCCGCCAGTGAGTGAACAGCTTGGCGGGTAAATATTTAGAACCAAACGGCGATAAAATGATAAAAAATGCTTCACAAAAATATTTAAAAGGACGAAAAACGTTTTGATCTAAAAAATTATTGAATAAAACACATCACGCACACGCAGCTACCGCCATGCCACCGCCCTCGCCGTCTCATTCGTTGATCAGGCTCAACATCTTCATCGCTGCGAGACGTCAGCATCTAGTTGCGAGGTCCATCCGCATCGCTTTCGTGCTCGTCTCCAGGCTGCTCAGGTGGTTCCGGCGCTGCAACCTCTATTTTCTGGCAGTAGGTATTTGTCAAAACATCACCCTTTGACACTACCTACCGCCCTTACTAGTTTCATATTAATGCAGACTCGACCAATCTCGATCAAATAGAAATTGCTCATGCAGCTGAACTATTAATTTTACCAAAAAATATCGTAGACAAAAATTATTCAGAATTTCCACTACTTTAATTTATTGTTTAACTATTCTCACGAAATTACATAAATAGCGGCTTATTTGCAAAATCCTTGCAAAATGCTTAGAGCAAACAGTTCCAGTTCTTTTGGACCCTTTTGAACCAAAAGCTTTTCAGCTCTAAGTTTGGTCATGAAACCTATAAATATGAAGTTTCGTCCCGATACCTTTAGTAGTTTCTCCGGAATCGGCGCCACACAAATCGGGAACACGCACACGCACACGCACACGCACACGCACACGCACACGCACACGCATCATACTGCATATGATAAAGTAAAAATTGAGATTTTAGCGGAAATCTCATTTTTTTCGGCACGATTACAATACGATAAAGTGAAAAATTGATATTTTATCGGAAATAGGTCTTTTTGGGTCGCCTGATCATTTTTGACCAAGGTACAAAAAAGTATTTATGTGTGTTTGTTGACAATGGATTGTTGATCCAGACTGAGTCATTAACTTTAAAATATTTGTCTTTCACATGATGCTGATAGTAATACGTTTTCTGCTTCAAAAGTTTATCATCTAGGTTTCGGTGGACATCGGGTTTTAGTTAGTCGGATATAGTTCTAGTTTGGCGTCCAAACATGAGCTCGCTCGGGGTTCTTCGTGTTGGTCGTTGCGGAGTGTTTCTATACGACACTAGAAATTTGCACACGCGATCATGTATGTCTGTGTTACTATCACAATTGTTTAAACGGATTTTAAAAGTCTTTACAATTCTTTCAGCGAGACCGTTGACTGTGGGTGAAGGTGTGGTCTTCACATGTTTAACTCCGTTGGATGAACAGAACTCTTCAAATTCTCTTGAAAGCAATAATTGTGGTCCGTTATCGGTGACTACTGTCGTCGGTAAGCCAAAACGTACAAAAACGGTCTTAAGTACTCTGATCGTTGTAGAACTGGTGATACTGTTCATAGCTTCAATTTCGACCCCTTAGTACATGCATCAATTATAAGTATCTACATTTTTCCCACAAATTGGCCTGCAAAATCAATATGAATCCTTGCCAAGGTTCCGGTGGTGGGTTTCCATGGATATAGGGGTAGCCGTTGGGTTGATTGGTTTGAGCACTGGCACAATTGACATCTTTTGTACTTGCTCAGCTATATCCATGTCAATGTTCGGCCAATAAACTTGTAGTCTTGCTATGGACTGCATCGCAGTAATTCCGGGAGGTCCGTCATGCAGCATGTTAAGGATGTTTGGCTGGATACGTTTTGGTACATATATTCTCCCTTTCCGTAATATAATTCCTTCTTCTCGTTTATCATAGAATGTTAGTAATTCTGCCGAGATGTTTTTCTTCTCTGGCCAGTATGTTGTTATAAATGGAATGATTTTCTTGAGGTTTCAATCTTTTTGCGTGCTTTGACGAAGTTCTCTGGAAGTCAATGGTAAATTCTTTAATCTGAGATGTAGCAGATGTAGCAGTTCCATACTTTGGTCATCCCACTTTTTCTTTTTGAATCAATGTCAATTCTTGCAGAGGTTGTCGGGGTAATGCATGTGCCGTCTGGTTGTCCTTTCCTGGGTGATATGCAATGTTATAGTTGTAAGAATTCAAAACCATAGCCCATCGAAGCAAACGATTTGATGCGACTTTTGGTATTTCCCGATTCGGATAATTGCTTTAACGTGTTCTCTAGTTGGATGAGACCATTTATATCTATTCTATGCCCTAGAAATTTAACTTCGTCCTGCATCCAAGAAAATTTGCTTGTTTTTGTTTTAATTCCTGCCTGCTGCAGTCTACTAAGTACTTGTTGTACGGGTTCTATGTGGATCTACCGGTTTGGAGCTGTGATCAATATATCGTCTAAATAACATACCGTTCATAC
Source organism: Melinopterus prodromus (assembly GCA_964023965.1). NCBI lineage: Eukaryota > Metazoa > Arthropoda > Insecta > Coleoptera > Scarabaeidae > Melinopterus > Melinopterus prodromus. Next base: position 47,200,497 of record OZ030394.1, read on the forward strand.
TATTCCAGATAAAATTTTATCCATCGTCCGTTGAAAAAGTGAAGGTGCAAAATATATTCCAAAAGGAAGGTATGCATAATATCCTTTATGGGTGGATATGATTAAAACCTTTCGACTGTCTGGATGCACTGACAACTGTAAATACGCATCCTTCAGGTCGATTTTTGAAAATTGGTCTCCTTATCGTTTTGCAACAGTTTTCACAAAACGTGGGAGCGGGTATTTATCCGCTTGTACGTGCTGGTTTATGGTTATTAAAAAATCGCCTCATATGCGGATAATACCGTCTGCTTTTATAACTATCACAACCGGCGTAGCCCATTCTACTGGCGTGTTTGTAGCGGTTATAGGCTCCAAAATTTCTTCTTTCACTACCTTTCTAGTTCAGCTGTCACGTGTTCCTGTAAAGCCAATGGGACAGGTCTGGGTCTGCAATTCTTTGTGGCGACGTCGTCAGGAATGTGGATGCGCGCCATGTGACCTTTGATTGTACTGATTGTTCCGTCGAATAACTTCTTGTGTTCTTCCAAAATTAAATTTAGATCATTTGCTCGACGCTCTGTTGTTGCTGTTGCTTTTTCGGCGGCCGTACCACACTGTCCTACAGTACACATACCCTAGCTCCACTTGGCATTGGTAATTTGAATGCGGTGCACCAATCCAGCCCAAAGAGAGGAATATCATCTTTTTTATAACAGTGACAGGTAAATGTAACGTTCTATCAAATGTCTTTACCTGAACAATAGTTCTCCCAAGTGTTGTTTCTCCATATTGGTGTATGCTACCAAACTATCGGTTTTCTTCAGCTCTGGTCTTCCGATTTCATTCCAGAAACCTTAGCCAATGACGGTATATTGTACACCTGGATCATAAAGCATTTCTTTTCGGTTGTTGTTAATTTCCACTGTCAACATCACTTGGCACTTCGGATGTTGTGCATCGTTGACGTGTTACTGTTTGTGTCTTCTTCTTCTTCTGACTCCTGATGTACGTTCCTTGTATTTGTTCTGTTCTTTTCTGATATGCAGACTCTTTTGAAATGATTTAGGTTTTCCACAAGCTGAACATGTTTGTTCGCTAACTGTGCAATCATCTATGTTTTTGTGTTTCCATCTTCCGCAGAAAAAGAATGTTTGTTTGGTAAAAGATGGGTTTTCTTTGTTGTTTGTTCGTTCTTGTCTTGTATTTTTTCTTCTTAATCCTGAATGTTTCACCTGAATGTTGTTGTTGTTGTTGTTGTTCTGTAAACGACGTTAGTTTCTGTGAGTGAATGCTTGCTTGTCCCAGTTTTAAGGCAGTCCCTTCAATATCTGTGAGCTCTTGTTGCCATGTCGTGTTGTTGATACCAATCAGTACCTGATCCCTTAATCGTTCGTATAAGCCACTTCCAAACTCACAATTTCCTGCTAATTTTCGGAGACTAGTAATAAACTGGGTCACGGTTTCATTTGCTGAACGAAACCTCATTGGAAATGTTACAAAATATATGTTTTCTTACCGCAGTACTTGTTGAGTATCTCCTTTATTTCCTGATATGATTTCTTTCTTGCAAATCACTTAATAATTAATATATATTTTATTATTATATTTTTTATATTATTATTTTATTATATTTATTAATTAATATTAATATGTAATAGGTAAGCTGTCGATGATACAGGGGTCACAACCGTGGCTATTAACATAATAGAAGGTGTAAAAACAACACAACCATAAAAGTGCGGAGATTTTTCATGGTGAATGATTTTTTTTGATGCATTTTGTCTTTAAAGTCTTTAATTATCAATGTCATTTACAACAAACAACACAAGACTAAAATACTACAAAATAGTTAAAAGCATAGTTATTAATACCACGTCACCCTTTATTACCAAAAAAATCTGATGTCGACAGGCACATGACTTTATCATACAATATAAAAAATTAATAGTTTAGCTGCATGAGAATCTATTCTGTTGAGATAAATCGTAGGTATTGTTAAAGCATCAGCATTTGACACTACCTACACTACGTCATTAGAATAATAGTTATTTATGTCACAAATGCCGAAAGTACGGAATAGCGCGACGAGCGGTGATGCGGCGCGTCACCGAAGGCGGAGTGTCGCCGTCGCATATGAGCAAGTCGGATATCTAGTTTTTGGCAGGAGCGACATCAACGTTTATTATGCTAGGTTGGTACCACTTTGACGAAACGTCAAGTTTAAAGGTGCGTTCCGATTGGTAGGTAATGGTAGCTAATGGCGGTGGTAGAATACGAAATTATAGTATTTCTTACATATCGTGATAATGACACATATTAGTTTGCATGTACATAAACATGAGTCACTATCAATTTTCTATTGGAAATACTATAACGGCGTCTGCTACCACTGCCATTATCACTAATGAAAACGCACCTTCAAAAGGTAAAATTCATCAAAAGGTAAAATTCAAATTCTGACAGATTTATATTTGTTCATGACACATCCCTACCAACATACTAAAATAAAACTATACTTTATTTATAATTTTCTCAATGTATCGTTTTTAGAATTAGATATAAAGACGGGTTGATATTTCTTATCAACAAATAATCAAATTGGTGATCTTACTTTATTTGAAATTTGTATTTTATAATTTGCCGCACTACAGCGGCAACGTTCCATAGTGGTTCTCCAACCTCTGATGAGATCAGCTGTTTTCGAATGTGACAACACAAAAAAAAATATTTGTCAAAATCCTGGCTACTATGTAATTTCATATCAATGCAGATGCGACCGATCTCGATCAAATAGAATTTGCTCTTGAAGCTAAACTATTAATTTTACCAAAAAATTTCATAGGCATAAATTATTCAAAATTGCCTCTACTTTCATTTATTAATTAACTATTTTGTCCAAATTACAGAAATGGCGGCTCATTTCCAAAATCCTTCAAAAAGGCTTAGAATAAACTACCAGTTCCTTTGGACCCTTGTGAACCAAAACCTTTTCAGCTCTAAGTTAGGTCATGAAACTTCTAAATATGAACTTTCGTCCCGATACCTTCAGTAGTTTCGCCGGAATCGTCGCCACAAAAATCGTTTACACACATACACACACACACACACAGACATTTTTTTGTACCTTGGTCAAAAATGTTCAGGGGACCCAAAAAGACCTATTTCCGCTAAAATCTCAAAATTTTTTTTCGGCACGATTACAATACTTTACATACTGCGTTTGATAAAGTAAAAATATTGCCCCCCCTTGAAACAGTTTGTAACGACACCCATGGCCATCAGATCTGGTTATCAAAATTTTACGGGGAGATCGAAAAAGATGATAATTATTATCATTTAAGTCATATTAAATTCCTTGTGGTATGTTTCTGTAATAAAAATAAGATATACAACACTGACCAACAATGATTGTATCCCAAGAAGTACGTAGGGTAATTTTGATAGGTAGTCTCTTCAGTAGATTCCAAATCAATGCTATTTTTGTCATAAACGAAATAAAATCGATAAAATCGATTTCAACCATTAGAACAGAAAATTAAAAAATATTTAAGGAGGCTCTACAAATGTAGGAACATTTTTTTAAGGAATCTGATATGTATAAAAACTTTGAAACTCTGCCACAGCTACATTAGCATATAATTTGTCGCGTAGATTTAATTAATAAATTAAAAGCTGATACCATTGAGTTTCCGGAACTAATTATTACCATGACGTACTGTGTGAAAAAATAAGCCTCTTAGTTCCAAGATGTGTATTTAATTTACTTCGGACCGGTTTCGCCTTATTCAAGGCATCATCAGCAAAATCTAATATAATAAAAATCAGAATTACAAAAATTATCACAAACCACAATTAACAAAGACTTACAGTCGAATAAGGAGAACTACGGAAAAACAGCATCGTCGGCAAACCACGAACAAAAAAAATCCGAAACGTGTGCGAGTTGGGTATATAACATATACTTAGAAACATCTACGCAGGCGAGTTGGGTAAATAATTTAACATATGTGATACATATAACATTGTGATAATTTTTGTAATTCTGCTTTTTATTATATTAGATTTCGCTGATGATGCCTTGAAAAAGGCGAAACCGGTCCGAAGTAAATTAAATATACATCTTGCAACTAAGAGGCTTATTATTTTCACACCCTACTTCAAAATATATTTTGCAAGAATGGATTTTTTTTTTCTAATAATTATTATCATGTAACAATACTTCATAAAAAAAACATTTAAAGAAAGATGTGCGATCATTGAAGAAAATGTAATAGAGAAAGGATATTGTAACATTCTTAATGATAATAGGTAGAGGGGATTTCACTACCTTAATGAAAAAATTTGCAGAAAAATATCATGATAGTTATAATTTAGTTTTCAATGTACAGTTTTTCAAAAAAAGTTTCTGGAAAATTCTCCAATATCAAAATAAGGACTCTGAAAAAATTAAAATATATTTATGCGGACAGATCGAGAGATTGATGATGTATTATTTTCTTCTAATTCTTATTTTCTTTTCGTAAAAGATTAACGTGTAGTTGTAAAGTCATAGCCATTATTAATAAATACGAGCATTGCTGTAGTTACAATGTAATTGAAGAACTGGAGACTGAGGCAATATTTCCATCAATTAATGCTGATAAAATATGTCTCGAAGCGATTATTATGTCTAATAATTTGCACACTGGAGTAGCATTCAATAATTACGATCGATTTCTGGATACTGCTAGTGGAAAAGGTACATTGTATGATACGGTTGGTCTCATATACCAAGATATCAACGATGATGATACGATTCAAGAAAGTAACGTTGAAAACAATGATTCCACTGGTTCAAGTGGATCCAAGAGAAGACGCAATTTTGAAATAAAAACTCCTGACTCAGTATGTTATAATAAAATATCAATAATGTCCGAATCAACTACATATCATGTAGTATGTACAGGAAAAACTTAAAAAAATTCCAAAGCTTCCAATTCAACAGTTGGCTACAATCTGAATATTCGCACATGCTTCAAAACTTCAATGTAGACCAATGTGGGTAGGATTTATTAGTCGCTAAAATAAAAATATTAATGATGCAAAATAAAGAATTTGTTACTGTACTGTTACTGTAATGTTAGAATTTGTTTTTGTATTAGAAACAAAGACGATGTCAAAACATAGCAGCAGAATTCGATCAGCCCTACATTGCACTAGCTTATGATTTAGCTATTGCTAAATGAGGATGCATCCTCATCTTCAGACCGTGCTACGGAGACAAATACATATTAAAAGGGTAAAGTATAATCATACATAGATTTTATACATTTTAGGTAAAAATTGACGCATACAAAACATTTACACTCTCTTAACATAACCTCAATTTTGTTATCAAATTTAAGATCTTGTGTTTCATCGATTATGGATGTTAATTGATGTTGTCCGTACCGTTAGTGTTCTGTCAACTATTTCGATCAATTATGTGTTTTATATACATCCAGTTTCAATAGAAAAATCTTCCTCAATATCAGATTATTGCCGTAATGGAATTTAGCAGGTGTTTTTCTATTCAACTTCAAAAAATGTTCAGTATGTTGTGGTGTCGTTCGAATAGGTGATCCTCCGAAAAGAAATCTGTCGTTGAATAGGTTATCGGTTGTTTTTCTATTTTCTCTTATAATTTCTAGTCTTTCAAGACTGTTGGCCTAGACCAGGGATGGGGAAATGGCGGCCCGCGGGCCAAATCCGGCCCGCGTTATAATTTTATCCGGCCCGCGATCGATAAAAGCAGTCTACTCATAAATAATAACAAATTGGGTACCTAGAGGTATGTTCGATTGCTGGCCGCGCTCAGTTGTAATCTGTTCAATCTGATCGCAAATTTGAAATACTTGGTTCCTATTGGTGGAATCAGTTCTGCTCAGACGTCAAACGAGCAATCGAACTGCACTTTAGCCAACTGATCGCTAATCAGATTGAACAGACCTAAGCGCGGCCAGCAATCGAACACTACTAATTTATTAGATACATATGATACATATTGGCGATCTACGACCACACGTAAACAGCTGGAGTGTGCTTTCGCGCGGACTGTCATTAGTGAAACGGTCTGCAAATTTCGAGATATATGAGATAGTTTCTTTTCGGAGTATAGCAACTCGTTAATCAGTATGGCATATAAAAAAATCTGATCTGGTCAGGCACATGACTTTATCATACAATATATAAAGTTAATAATTTAGCTGCATGAGATTTTATTTCATCGAGATCGATCGTGTCTGCATTAAAATAAAAGTAGCCAGGATTTGACAGATATTTTGATTGATAATATTGACAGTAGGTATTCTCAAAAAAAAAAAAACAGCGTTTGACACTACCTACTGTGAACTTTAAAAACAGACACGATCTCGATCAAAAAGAATTTGCTCATACAGTTAAAATAATAATTTTACCAAAAAATGTCAGAGACATAAATTATTCAGAATTTCCTCTACTTTAATTTATTATTTCACTATTTTGACGAAATTACAGAAATGGCGGCTCATTTTCAAAATCCTTGAAAAAGGCTTAGATGAAACATCCAACTACCTTTGACCCTTTTGAACCAAAACCTTTCAGCTCCAAGTTTGGTCATGAAACTTCTAAATATGTTCCGTCCCGATACATTCCGTAGCTTCTCCGGAATCGTCGCCATAGAAACGGGCACACACACACACAGACATTTTTTTGTACCTTGGTTAAATATGTTCAGGGGTCCGAAAAGGACATATTTCGCTAAAATCTCAAATTTTTTTGGCACTGTTACCAGATTTTATCATACTGCGTATAATAAAGTAAAAAGGAAGGTGGATGTTGAATGCAGGGCTTTTAAGGACGAATGGATTCAAAAATATTTTGTCATATTGTTCAAAGATAAACCTTTGTGTCTTATATGCAACAAAACAGTTGCTTTTATCAAGGAGTTCTTAAATTTATGCTTCTCTTAGTGAAGAAGTGATCAAATCCAGTTGAGTTATTGTCAAAACAACTCCGAAGTCAGCATACCGTATTCGTTCGGTGGTGAAGTGCTGGGCAAGTTTTCGAACGAGTCTGGCAATTAAAAAATGAGATAATAGATTACTTGCGACAAAAATCAAATCTGCATGACTTTGTTTGAAAATGATTGAACGCCCACAATGGATGTCGGATTTCGTATTTTTTTCTGATTTACTCAAATTGAATAAAAGTGTCCAAGGCAAATATTTACTCATTGACTACGCCTGGGCAAAAATAAAGGCGTTCAAATTAAAGTTTCATTTGTTTACGACACAAATGTAACAAAGAAATCTCACTCATTTTCCAATGCTACAGACGGTTGCTACATTGACCACTGAAAAGGTTTTATGATAGCCAACTAAATCGCTTGGAAAACGAATTCACCAGGAGATTTGAAGATTTTAAAAAAGTAGAAGACGACTTACAAATGAAGGGTACAGGGGAAAAACGATCGAAGTCACAATTTTATTACAATGTAAAACTCATTTGTCGTATAAATGTGACTTCGATCGTTTTTCCCGTGTACCCTTCAAATATTTTCTTCACTATTCTCCGTAAATTGCGAGGAGATAGAAGCCGCCTACCAACTCGAAGTGATTGAGCTACAATGCAATGATACGTTAAAGCAGCTGTTTAACAATTCATCAACCCTTGATATCTACAAAATTTTACCGAAGTCTAAATTTCCCAATTTATTAAAACGCACTCAAAAATTGTCTCGATGTTTGGATCTTCATACATCTGCGAACAGGTGTTTTTAACAATGAATCTCCGCAAAAGTAAATTGAGGAATAAGATGACCGACAAACATCTTGAATGCGTCTTGCCTATTTCTTCTAGTAATTTGGATCAAAATTTCAACGAGATGGTTAAGGCACAGTCCAAGTCCAGTCATTTCTCACACGGAGCTAGTACATCCAAACCATAAATTAATAAATAAACTTATTTTTAAGAATTTAAATATTAAATGTTTTGTAGCATAAGAGATTATTGTTAAGAAAAGTCAGTTAGGTTGCATGTATTAAATAAACCATATATTTTATAAACATGAACAAGTGTGTAATTAATATAATATTGTAGGTAACATGTGCGAGACTAATGAGATGATCATTCACAGTTATTACGGACAAAGAATAAATAAAAGTAATATTTTATATGAAGTTACGCTATCAATTCCACTCTCAATTCCTCGCGCCTTAAACCAATTTAGTAGGTATTCATTATTCCGTATATCTGGCCCGCCTGCATATTTTAATTGTTTTATATGGCCCTTCTCTAACTCTATTTCCCCATCCCTGGCCTAGACACTCTACATTTTCAAGAGTGTATTAAACCGCACAGCTACAATATGACACTAATAAGGTACACAAAATATTTCATGAATTTATGGAAAACAAGGCAGCGTCTACTGAAATTGTTAACGATAAAGATATCTCTGCATTTTTCAATCATACTTGAAATACGATAAATTAATTACTATTTAACATTGAATCGCATTATTAAAAGGTTAACCGGCATAACACATTTTACGAACTCAATTGCAGGTCGGCAACGATGGGTGAAGAGTCATACCAATTGGGCCACAATTATTTCACATACATATGAGGCTACAAGTTTAAAAACATCAAGATGTCACAATCGAATTACAAAGCCACAATATCAATAGAAACCTCGAAATTTATAAACTGTTTCGAAAAATATATTAATCCATTTGCTAACAGCATTGATAAAAAAAGTTATACGTATCCAATATTTGTACGGGTAAATCAGCATCGTTTAAAGTTGAAGACTTCTTACTAAAAGTTGAAGAACGTTGAAATAAATTACGAGAAGAATTTATTTTGGAGTGTTCCTCAGATCCAGCTAGATTTGAAAGATCGATTAAGAAAAGTCAAATTAATTATATTTCCGCAGATTCAGTAAAAGCAAAAGTTCATCGTAGGGTATAAGACTTACGTTTACAACGTGATTTGTTTGTACGGATTGTGGTATTATCAATCAATTATTAGGCTGACGTTGCAAACCTTTTGATGTTTGATGTTGAATAATGAATGGACATCATGGACATCATATTAGACCAGTACTTTTCTCCTTCCATTCACACTATTGAATACAAAATTAGTGGAGCATAGCAAGTACGACTAACAGATTTCAATAAAGAACTCAACAACATTAAATTGAAACAAAGTTTAGTTATAGTTTAGGCGACTGACAAAATGGTTCTATTTATTGGTGAAAATGCTATTAAATTGAGTTATGACCTTGGCTATACACATAGACAATAGATGAAGATTTGTCGTGCAAAATGCATGACGAAGCAGTCATAAGAATAGTGTACCATGTGTGCAAAGCACAACGCAAAAATATACTAACTTAATGCTCTGATACAGATGTTTTAGTAACAATGTTCGGTAATATGGTTCATTGAATCAGTGAAGATTTAAAGATTATGATGCAAATTGGCGTTGGCACAAATAAACGATCTACACCACCGATCTCAGAAAGCAATTAGGTCCATCTTTATGTCAGAGCTTGCCTGAACTCCATACCTTTACTGATTGTAATTACAATCAATTTTTTTTACTGAAAAGACAAAACAAAGTCTTTCAAGATACTATCTAAACCCAAAAAATATCAAGCAGCTTTTATAACAATCAGTGAGGTGCATATATTTCGTAACAGAGTCAAAACTTTCAACACAATCGAATCACTTGTATTTGAAATGCATGTGGACATACACTAAATATTAGTCTAAGATAAATTGCAAAATTGATGACGTACAACGGTTGTTTGGTTGAAAATTAGCGAAAATTTACCGCTGCAAGGCGACACAATTTGAATAACGTTGCATTCAGAAATAAACCACCAACAAACTTTTAAAAACAGGCCCATCATAAGGTAATTTGACCTTAGAAATTTACTAAATTTTCTTACCATAATTATTAGGGAAGCAATTGGATTGAGATATCACGGTGACATCTGTCGAGCGTTTTCGGAAGTGGTGGGAAAACGGATAACCGGGAGCACAATTATCGATTTTCCACCGTGAAGCTAATGCAGCTGACAAATCGTAGATGGCGTTAGGTATATTGATTTCAGAGCGAGGCACTTTTTATACAGTGTCCATCATATCAAGTGTCGCTCATCCCATCATATCATATATCGCTCTAATTCTTTGATTGACAACCGTTTCAGACATTCCCCCATACTAATAATAAATGAAATATAAATTAATAAGAAACGCTTACTGATAAATAAAACGCGTTTCATTTATTATTACATAAGAACAACAAATAACGGCCCTACAGGATGCTAAGCAAATTAAACTTAACAAATTCCAAGTAATTCACCCATAAGTTGAAAAAATAATACAGAAAAACACCTTTGCTAGTGGCCGAAGTTGTTTTTTTTTCATGTTGTTTTTGATTTTCAGGCGCAGAAGGTGTTGAGCTCTAACCAATTTAGCTTCAGAAAGGGCAGAAATAACATAGACGCAGCTCGCTCCCTGCTGGACTTTGTGTGGGATGCCATAAAGAACGGAGAAGAATCTCAAGCAGTCTTGTGGGATCTATCCAAAGCATGTGATTGCATACAACATAAGCAGCTTGTCAGAAAATTGGAATGGTATGGAATAAGAGGTCAACGACTCTTTGTACAGCAACATATGCTATTAGAAGAGTGAGACAGATTGTCGGGAGAGATACGGCTGTAATAACGTATCATGCAGTATTCCACTCCACACTAAGTTATGGGTTAGAATTGTGGGGAGAATCAGCCCACTCTGTAAAGATATTCATCTTGAAAAAGAAAGCTGTCCGCTCTATAGAACAAGCCACCGCACTGCAAGCACTCACTGCAGGCCACTATTCCGAAAATTCAAGATATTGCCACTGCCATCTGCATATATCTTTACACAAATACTACATGCAAAGAGAGTTATATCAGACCACCAAGATAGAAGTGAAACAACAAGCCGAATGCTACGGAATGCAAGAGACATTACCACCCCCTTCCATCGTATAAATACAACTGCCAGCCAGCATCGACATTTGGAGCTATTTAATATGTTATCTGCTAGGGCTTCCAGTCCCGGGATTTCGGGATCCCGGGATCCCGACAAATAAGGAGTTTCTTCGGGATCCCGGGATTATAAATCTAAATCCCGGGATCCTAAAAAAGTTAACTTTAAATTATTTTCTTATTTTTTGTTAATTAACGAAATGTCGGCACTGACCTACAATAAATAAATTGAGCTACTATTTTGTAAGTGTGAATATCAGTCTATAATAGCACCCTTTCTGATTAAATTAAGTATCAAGCATAAAATGTTCGTTTACAACATGTTGCTATAATAGGAAGAACAGATTTTGCAAGTACTAGATATAATTCGATCTGGAGACAAACATGAATCCTTTCAACTTTTTAGTTACGTTGCCGTCAACAACAGGAAAAATAGATAAATTTGTGGCGGATTTGTTTACCTTGATTCAGTGATATACTACAGAATATAAAATTAGTAAATAGATACTAAAATACACCTAAACAGTTTCTTCCAGTTTAAGGATTTTACCATAAACTAAAAAATGTAATATTTTGGTGCGTAGCATCTCGAGTTTGTGATGAGCTGTGAGAGATGTAATATGGTCACTTTTGACATTTCTTCATCGCACAATTATCGCTTCTTTTAGCGGAAAAGTTTTGTCGGAAAGGACACTTAGATCAAAAAATCTATAATGTATGGTTGGTCTATTTGAACTGTATTTGAGAAAACCGAAAAACGTACAAGTATCTAATATAATTTTTTTATGACAAGAAATTGAATATTTAATATTCTAAGAAGTTGCACTGTATATTTCATCAATTTTGAGCAATAAATAACGTCTTCACATGAATAAACATCCATGACATATGAATTCTAAAGTTATCCAATTTTATCTTAAAGAATAAAACAAAAATACGTCAAAATGTTTTATTGGCATCAATTTTTCCTCGATCAAACAATTTCTTTTGCCGTGACTATTCTTGAAACGTTTTAGAAAATGCAATTTTTTTTTAAATTAAAGATCCCTTACATCCAAGTTATTATCTAATAGAGTACTTATATATTTTGTTTATTATTGATGTCAATTCGCACATTTTGACACCTTTTACCTTTTAAACTATCAATTTTGGTTTTCTACTTGTAAAATTTGAAAGCGATGATCAAGTTTCGGGGTAAAAAAATATCATTTAATATAACTTTTTTTTTTATTTAAATAATTTAATATGTTTTAGGCGTTTCTTACTGACTGGATTCGTCATACCAGGCGTTTTGATGCGGCAATTTTCGCTTTTCTAATGAATCCCGGTATCCCGGGATTACAAAATCGTTAATCCAGAAACCCCGGGATCAGTGTATTGTCCGGGATTGGAAGCCCTAAGTCCTTCCCTTTGGAGGAATAAAACGCCAAGGAAACTAAAAGCAGATCTCAGAAATCTGCTGACCGACAAAATCTTCTACGATGTTGAAGAATTCAGGACATTACATGAACAAGAAGATATACTAAACTTTTATTGTATCTTAAATTGATATATGCGTTATGTGCGTTTTTATTTTATTTTGGCCATTTCACTGATACAAATGTATTTTGGTGAAATAAAGTTTATTATTATTATTATTTTTAAATAGATTACAAGCGGTAGAGTCAGTTCTAGATTTATTAAATACGCCCAGAAGTTAATGAAACATATATTTTGAATGTAAACATGGTATTCAGCGAAACAAAAACTGCCGACAGGCGCAGGGGATTCGGTCGCAAACAAAAAGGAAGCCAGGAACAGAATGTAAAGCGTTCCGTGGACTTTCTGACCATCAAAGGTAAAACTTTGTGCTGATTGTAAGACACTGTTGCTCCTGGGAGTAGCATGCGAAGCGTCTGACCCGGAGGCAGACGCCTGCGAGCAGTAACGAACAAACAATTATAAATTTTAAGCAAAGTCTGTGCCAAGGGGCCTGACTTTAATTAAAAGGAACAAATAGTGAAGTTAATTAAAATCCTTATGTAATTCTCTGTCTGGAGTGATTCTTTGAACCATTCCGCAGCAAGAGCGAACTTCTCGAAGCCACCGCCGCCGCCTCTGTCCCCCGCGAGAACATTAAATTAGAAAAGCTGAAATCGTTCCGCCAACAGAGCTCGGGCGAACCGTTCGAAAGTTTTCAATGAATGCCTAACGAGGTATTATTCTTCACCATTTAACCTAATCATCATATCACTTTGTAACGCCAAAGTCTCCCGACTCCAGCCAACTTATATATAGGACGAACAGCAGCCCACGGTCGCTCCCGAGACACCGGCAGGTCCACTTCCCCCCAATCGAAGGAAGCCGTTGGTGCGAACTTTTGACTTGTAAATTCGCTGGCACGTTTTTCCATGGAAATTGGGCGAGTTCGTCAGTTGGGTGGGAGAGGTGGAAGCAAAGTTAACTTTGCCAAATTTGCCGTAATTTCGGGCTAAAGTCTTTCAATTTTGCCGGATATATACGATGCAGAGTTCTCGTCATGTTCATCTAAGTCAAATAATTTGAGTTACGCGAATGAAATACATTCTACATTAAAATATAAGATAATAACCAGATTTTGGCTACAAATGTTTCCAAAAGAAACGTTTTTGTTTTAACTCTACTAGATATAACCACTGTATATTATACACGTTATATGACTCTCAACTAAAACAAAAAATGGGCTACGAAAAAAAGTTAAAGTGGTTTATACAATTTTTGCCCTGCAAACCAGCGACGAGGCGACGAAAGTTCAGAGTGACATAGAGCTGTTCAAACTAAATAGAGGACGTGCAGCCACTCTAACAGTACATGTCAGCTGCTGCGGAATTGAACAGGATAACTGGGCGTGCACTTATGACGCCAAAAAAGTACGTCGCTAGCAATAAAGTGGCGACCTTATTTGTTTGACTGCCGAGGTGTACTGATAGGATACTAGGGATCCCAGCGTGGTACATACGTTTGATACTACGTTTCTTACGAATTACCCAAACTTTACTTTTAACATGAACCAAATAAATCACATGAAATTAAAAAAAAAATGAAACAAATTATGGATACCTAATATTTTTATCTAGATATTTTGACGTCGAATAACTATTGAACTCTTGGTACACAGAATTAAACTCATGAAGAGTGTCATTAGCTTTAATTTTGTTTTGTTTAATTCACAATCTTGTTGCTGATGGTATCAGTCGAAATGAAAAGTAACAGAATATTATCGTTTGCCTTCTATTATAGCGCCTACCACGTCTATAAACATAATTTGGTTATCGGCATTCGTATTTCACGATAACATCAAAACCTCGAGCCGCCAAAGTAAACCATTCTTTGTTTCTTTTAGAATCGTCGGTTTCCGTTTGTCGGATTCCTTATATCGACAAACAAAGACAAACCTATTTACCAATTTTTGAAAAATTGACTCACCGGGGGGAAGTTAGCCATAAAAGTTAACCATAAAACTTTTTTCAACACATTTTTAAATTACTTACATTTTTGGAAAGCTCACAAGGTGCTGAGTCTACAGTAGTTATGGCAACAGGATCAAATAATGATTACTACCTCAAAAATGGAAAAGAATTAGTATATTATCTGACGAGCACATAATTAAGGATATAAATCGCGAGCATGAAGTGATTTATATCCGTTATGTGCGAGTCAAATACGTCGTTTTATCTACGACTCATTAATTCAATTTTATATCAAATATTTTAAATGTATGTATCAATGATGGCAGGCGAACTGTCAAATAATTGTCATCCACGTAGGTTTTGACAGACTTTGACACTAGCGTTGTATAATGATGAGAGTTCGTTCAAATAATTAGGTCATTATTTAATCGAACTGTCATTATTATTCAACGCTAGTGTCATTATAATCATTGGCGCGTATAATGATGGGGATTATATAGTCATAGATACGTATGCAGTGAAGTTATTATATATGAGTCGTAGATAATAGTACCTATATTATTCTATGAGCAAGTAATGTAAGCAATTTCTCACGAGAACGAATTTCAATTTCAGCACGAGCCGTAGGCGGGTACTGCAAAACGTTTGAGTGAGAAATTGCCATTATTTGCGAATGGAATACTATACTTTTTCTACGACTATGTAAAGAAATTTTATAAATTAATTTATTGCATAATAGAGACGGCTGTACGTCACTATGACGGTTTACAGGATTTTGACAGATAAAAATTGTTTGGTGCGCTTGTCACTTAGAGACGTTGTCAATGCCTTGACAAAGTCGTGCAGTGTATCAAAACCATAGAAATGGAGAAAGGTAGTTTGTCGGGCAATTCCGTCATGCGAAGAAGCAACCGTAGACACGTGTTTCGGACTATTAGTCCTCATCAGTACGGTATAGCCAAGGAGTAAGATGGACACTCAATGGAAAAAACACTCAAATGGAGACCATAAGGGGGTGCCCAATGTCGCCAATTGGTGCTTCAGTCACAACATCTTCAGGATTCGAATCCTGAAGATGTTGTGACTGAAGCACCAAATTGGCGACATTGGGCACCCCCCTTATGGTCTCCATTTGAGTGTTTTTTCCATTGAGTGTCCATCTTACTCCTTGGCTATACCGTACTGATGAGGACTAATAGTCCGAAACACGTGTCTACGGTTGCTTCTTCGCATGACGGAATTGCCCGACAAACTACCTTTCTCCTTTAATATCTTACCGTCGATAAACCTGTTTTCCATAGAAATGGAGTATAATACTGGAGTATACGAAGATGACATTTGGTTTGATAACTTAGTCCTGAAGATACCTCTTGCAGCAGAGCGCGAAACGTTGACTACTTCAAAGTCCTCAACTCGGTTTCTACCCGGAAATATATCATTGACTCAGGCCGCGGAAGTCTACAATCTAGATACGACTATTACATATACATGTTCTATTCTAGTTTGTGCATTAATAATATACGTTAGCGTGACCTTTGAACCTTTGCACCTTTGCAAACAATTAAAAGAATGTGCGGCTTAATTTCCACTCAATTTCGAGTGTTGTTTATGAATGTCGGTGTTTCAATTGATCGAAAGAATAATATGACATAGCCAGCAATATTCTTAAAATCCGTCACCTAGACTCGAGGTAATTGAGCCGGATACATTTTGTATTATCATATTATTTGAATGAAAATACTTAAACATTTCTATTAAAATCCTATTAAACGTCACGAAATATATTTGGTTACATATCTCAATTTTGAGCGCCTAAATGCTTTATCCCTAATTTCACTCAAACGTAAGTTTGCAAGAAAGAAATTTTGAAGACATGATAGATTAATTTGCAAATTCTAAAAATGGCAAAATAAAAAAAAAACGACACGAAAATATCCAAGTGTTCTTTTATTATTTCTAAACCGTTATAAACTGTTATTATAAAACTAATTATCTATCTAATTATTAGAAAAATTTTATGTTATTTAAAACATGTTGTTTTTGTATTCTTTCATTTTATTTTATGGGTGGGGCCCACAAATATTATTTTCCTAGGGGCCCCGACTAGCCTTAATCCGCCACTGACTATAACATAAAGAATTGTGTTCGAACAACATTTGTCCGAACATCAATCCCAGCAAACCTCTAATCTGTACAAATATAAAATGGAAACTGGTCACGTCATTAATTACAGAGATGTAGAACTTCTTCACACCTGCAACAAAGGTTACAAGCTCGACCTTTTTGAACTATATCAAATTGAAAAACATAAGATTAATAAAAACCACAGCTTGCTTAATCATCAAATCTGTTTCCCCCACCAGCCCCTTTTTAATTATCTGCTCCAGTCTGGTTAATTAGCTAAATTAACTAAATATAATTCCCCCCCCCCCATTTTTCAGTCATTTAAAGATTTTTATATTTGTTCTTTGCCGTTTACTTTGCCTTTTTTGATGAGTTTTTCGTTCTATCAACTGACTTTATTTTTGAATTTCACTGATCGCTTGGTTGCCTAGAATTGGGGTTGTTTGATTCGTTATTTTGTATTTACCGCGTCTGCGTACTCCCATTTATGCTTGAATACACAAGCATATTACAATAAGAACTTCACAATGTTATTTCCGTCCACCTGTCGCTTTACGTATGCACGTTTGCAAATTGTTTTTAATGTTGTTATTTTGCATTTTAGATGTTTATAAACGTTATTACTACGAATATTTGAGCGTAAGTTTGAACCTTTTGTATACTCTTGCAATTATCAGATAGAAATTGCTTGGATGTTTTTGTAATTTTTATAATTCCATTGTCTCCCGCTAATTGATTGTTTGTCGAAACCGGTTCCTAATAACATAAATAAACTCATCTAAGGATTAAGAGTTTTTTTTTTTCAATATCCCTTTATAAACAATCCAATTTTAAGCATTTTTAGGTTGTGTTTCATGAGCAAATTACGTCAAATGCGTGTAATGTTGGGGTTGCTCTGGCTTGCCCTACAGTCTACGCTCATGAAAGATTGCATCAGACCACCACACAAAAAATTATTAAATCCACACGTCCACACAAATCCACACATTGGCATACCTTGTGGAATATGGCTCAACTAATTTGACGAAATTGCAATAAATAGAATTAAAATAAAAGCTCGTCGCATTTGGTGTCGAGGATTTGCAAACCGTGCGCTCTCCATATTCTGAATTAATCCGATAGAGGGCAGCAGAGGCGACCGAGTTAAATGCCATAAACATGTACCGCGGTCCATAACACACTTTTACCATTAGCCTCGAGTATATGGGAGTGGGACCCGGAAGCGCACCCGATACAAACGAGACCGGGAAATGGCACCACCGCCGCCACTGCCTCCGCTGCCGCCCTCGCTCGCTCGGCAGCCCCCAACATTAACTGCGGCGACGTGCAGTCTTCACTTTTTTCAACGCTCTCGACCAATTTCAATTCCGCCGGTCCGTTCGAGGAGAATTATTTGTTTACTGCCCCTGGTCCGGTGGTGCATCCGCCATGATGGAACGGTCTGGCAGACGGTGGCCGACGCGCCTCGTTGCTTTTATCGCCCAAACAAAAGAACGCGACTCCGATAACAGCCACCAATTCGGAACAGTTAAGACGTTACTCGATCGCCACTGCAATTTTTATGGCTGAAAGGTGGAATTATGTTGCTGTGAATTATCTTTTAAACTGAAAAGGTTTTTGTTTTTGACAACCTTTCTTTGAGGCTTTTTATTGGCCTACTAATCAACATGAAGATCTCCAAAAAAATTAGATTGGTCGCTTGACTATTTTAGCAAAATATATTTTGTTTAAGGACGCTCCCTATGTTCTGGTAGTGCAAAAACGATCATAACTTTGTTTGGGTTTGTCTTTAGAGCGTTGAAATAAATCCATTGTATTCAGTTTCTTTTATTTTACTGCAGTTGGAACAGTATAATTATATAACTTAATAAAATTACATTTTACTATAATATTATTAATTTTATTCGGCTTAAAATATTTATGATAATGATTCTTAGATGCAACTTGGACTTGTTTTTAGTCAGCACCTTCCAGATATAAAATACATCTTGGTCAAAAAATAAGGGTTTCACAACACAAAACTACCCGTAATAATTGATTTTAGACCTGAAAAGAGATAACTGGAACAAAAAGTTTTCACAACCCTCGTCAAGAAAGAGAAGAGAAAATATGAAATGATGAATATGAATGACTGGTGGATTGGTGAGGTATTTAATTTGAGTTTTGAGAATGATGATGTATACATTCACTTTTATCACCTGTAGCAAGAACCTCTTTCAGGAAGTCTGATGAAAAGAAAGTACTTAGTCAATTATTTTTTTCCATGTTCTCTATGTTATTCCAAACACAGTTAAATACACAGGAATGTTTATATATGTTTAAATATCTAATAAGATAAATTAATTGTAACAGTTGTGATTGTTAAGTCAGGTCCCACCAGAGTTATTAGGCATTAAATATCGTAAAAATATCAAAAAATCAAATTTTTAAATAGGAATAAGTTTACTCTCAATGGGGTTTTCAATTCTGTATGTGCAATCATAGTTCATCTTGTTGGGGTAATATCATGCCGCTTTGTTTGGATATATCTGTTACTTGTTGCCGGTATATTTCAAGGAAATATAGTAGAGAAGGTGATCTCCGCTATGGGGGTGCCACCTGCACCTTCGAAAGTCGGAATCTTGCACAAAATGTATATTGTCCCACCTCTCAAAGTGATTTACTGTTTCCCCACCACTCAGATATGTCTGTGTCTTCTGGGATCATTTAGAAATCTAAAAGCTGTTTTACAGTGTCCAAAATATTGGCCCAGATGTTATAGAACACAACAGCTTATAAGGATATTTTTATTTTTGTGTGTCTGATACTATACAATTTTTCGTCTTATGTGATATGGTCCGATCCTGCGCAGTGCGCATAAACATTGGCTTTTCTAGTTTAAATATTGAATATCACCTCATAATTATGACTTATTGAGATTATGACCATTGTTTATTTAACATCAACGTGGATGTATGACACAGCATGGGCGTATACAGGGGGGGGGGCAAGGGGGGGCAGCTGCCCCTCTTTCATATTTTGGTATTATGTTTATTAGATAGCACTCTTTCCCTTATGAACACTAGTGGACACTGGTGGATATTTTTATTTAGAAAGTAACGATCCCCTCCAAATCGTTTCCAAATCCACAAAAAGTGGCCACGTATTTGATTTTTAATGGTGCCTTTCGAGGCCTCAAAGTTACATGGAAAGAAGAAATGTTTTGGTATTTTTCGAATAATTGTTCGGGGTTTGGGAAAACTTATGTTAAAGTTAAAGGACTTATAGAAGAATATTACCTATTATACATGTGACGCCCCAATCCACCCTACAGTGCCCTGACAATCAATTTTTTTCGTAAATTACTGTTCAAACTAAAATTTATTAATTTCAAATAATAATAAATTACCATGTAAAAACGTAAAAAAGGCTAATTACGTCGGCTTAAGTTAGCCAACAGGTAATTGAAAATTCAAACTGGCAAATTAAACCCACGTTCATGCCGATCACTACAAGTTCTGATTGCTACTCATGTTTACAAAAATGTTTGGTAAATAATAGCATATTATTTGACGAGCATATAATTAAGTATATAAATCCCGAGCATGAAGTTTACACGCAAACCGTAGGCGAGCGTGTAATCATGCGAGCGATTTATATCCGTTATGTCAAATAATATGCTATTATCAATACGACGTTTTATCTACGACTCATGAATTCCATTTTATGCAAATTATTTTAAATGTATTTCTCAATGATGGCGAGGTGAACTGTCAAATAACTGTGATCCACGTAGGTTTTGACAGACTTTGACATTAGCGTTGTGTAATGATGACAATCCGTTCAAATAATGAGGTCATTATTCAAATGAACTGCTAGTGTCATTATAGTCACTAGCGTGTATAATGTTGGGGATTATATAGTCATAGATATACATACCTATGAACTTATTATATGTAAGTCGTAGATAAAAGTCATTATTCTTGATAACTAGCTATATCTAGGAATGTTAGAGTTCGGTAATTAATTTATTTTTTCGGTAAATAACTGCTAAAACTAAAATTATTACCTTCAACTATTTACTTACCACGTAATTAAAAATTCAAAATGGTAAATTTTATTTTCTTATATTAGCTGAGAATTCAAAATGATTACCGATGACAGAAAGTTATGATACCTACTTATGTACAACCTAAAAATTCCATTATTTTGCAGACAATCACTGATATCAGATACTAATCCTGATTTAACAGCCAAAATAAAAATACTATTTATATCAGCAATTAAAAGTAAAATAAATTCACCACATTGTTAATGGTTTCCGGCGTTATTAGCTGGTACTTAAGACAAATTTATTCCGCAATTTCATTTAAAATGTTAGGTCGATTTGTGTAGACCCTGGTTGTTAAGTCCCTACACAGAAAAGAAGTAGATTGGCGATAGATCCGGGCACCTGGCCGGCCAATCCAATGGATCTCATCTTCCTACCCATGTTCCTGGGAACACTTCGTCCAAATAACGTGGCACCTTAAACGGTCATTAGCCTATACAGGAGTGTCAGATTTCTAAATGTCCCCGACTTAGGATTTAATGTATTTGTAACCGTCTAGGCCGCTCAACTTAACCGCTCTCGACTTTTTTTGCTTCAGTGACCTATTCAAAATTTTGAACTCTTCATTACAGATTGAAAAATCTTCCCAAAATAAAAAATATAGGTGCTGATTCAAAATAAACTGACTGACGTCACAATTTAAAAAAAAAATAATCGCTGTACCCCGCGTATAGATGTTCTGTGTCGCAAACATTAACGGAGTTATCGACTTCATTTTATAGGAAAATATATGCTGGAAAAGAGGCCGTCCAACCAGGCCTCTTGAATTTAGAAGAACAATAATTAAGTCTCCAAACTTTTGGCAATTTGGTTGTTTATCTTGATAACGGGTCTCCTTTCCCGGTATTAAGCATCGAACACAACGATAATTCGGCTGCATGCACAAATAATCAAACTATCGTATTGCCATCATATAGCTTTGTTTGCTTCCTCCGCGTAAACAGATATTTAACTACCAACCATCATACCCCATTTATCCGATCGCGGAATGGGGAAAAACAAATTCGGAGACATCGAAGCCATTAGCCGCGATCTCGATATCCTGGACGCGGTATGCAATAGGGGGATCAGGATAGGTGGCGCGCGTGGTGGTCCAGATCGCGAATCCGTCCTCTCCCATTGTATTTAAAGATCAGATAAATAAAACTCATCAGGGAGATTGAAATCAACATTAAAACTGCTTCAGTCGCCAAGATCTGAAATGAGATCTGGCGCAGGCCAGGCGAACATCCAGACAATATGTCCCCTGCGCCTTATCGGTCCGCTGTTAACAAGTTTTCCGTCTGTCCGTAATCGGCTCGTACCGCCCTCTACTATAGCCGCTATCACAAACCGACGCCACCAAGCAACATATCCAGATGACAGTTGCAGTTGTCAAGGATTTTGTTTTTGTTTTTATCTTTCGGAAGTGTTTAGTGCTGGCCACGTGGCGTTCGGTGTACGCCCACAACGAGGCGGGCCAATGGTAACTCGGGTTGCCTTTCAACTGTCCTCTTGTTCTTGTATCCGCGGTTACCACGATCTCATGCCAGGCACATTAACGGACCAATTTCCGAAAGGGTCTCTGCAATAACACACTTTAAGAATCGCTCTTTTAAGGGGTAATGCCACTCTAGATACTTTGATTTTTTTGTTCAAATAATGTCTTGATATCTTAGAAATAAGGTACAATACGTTTCATATTTGAAAAATGTTAACGCTGTAAATGCTTATTTGATGACCATACAGCCAAGTGTCTAGCCGAGCGTACATGCAAAAAGTTTAACGTGAGAGTTTACAGCCTAAACACCAATACGCTCTGATCTTATTTGAAGGTCCATGGTCCATGGTGTGAAATATAACACAAAATAATATAAAACACAAAGATTTTGTAGAAATATCATCGGTTCGTTCGTTGAACTGACGCTAACCGCACAATGTTATAGCTGAATGATGTAACGCCTGTTGATATTGATTAGTAAAAAAAAGCAGAAAT
The DNA here is from genome assembly GCA_964023965.1 of Melinopterus prodromus. Classification (NCBI taxonomy): domain Eukaryota; kingdom Metazoa; phylum Arthropoda; class Insecta; order Coleoptera; family Scarabaeidae; genus Melinopterus; species Melinopterus prodromus. The sequence goes on from OZ030394.1 coordinate 47,223,133, forward strand.
AATTAGTGACCATTCCGGAGTATATCGTGATCGAAAGGAGTCGAAAGGAAGCAGCAGATTTTCAAATAGAACTCTGCCTGATAACGTATCCACAGTCCACACCTGCAAAAAAGTAATGTCGGTTGAACATTATTACAACGTTGAAGTAGATGACGTTTAAGTATCTATCATCTTTCAAACTTTGTTGCTGTGTGTTCTGCTATTTCACAAGTTGTAGTGTGTAAAACGTGCACATCAAATGCGAAATTGGCCGGAAGTGGCAACCGTGACTTAGGATTTCAAATCGTGCTTTCTTGTGAGAATGTTGACCAAACTTTCATTTCTAGTTGCCCATTTGTTCAAAAAGGATAGGAAATGAATAGCCGAAGTATCCTTGCCATGCGCATAAGAATAGGTGTAGATGGAATTGAAAAGGTTTGCGCATTCAAGGACCTTCATCGACAGTTTTTCACTCATTTTACGATAAAGGTGTTCGCACAATTTTTGTCGCAACAGGAGCAGTTTGTCAACAAACTATGCAGAAAGCAACAGAAGAAGTGAGGACTACAAATCAACTTAAAATACTAAAAAAAGAATGGCGTAACTGTCTCGGACGATGGTCATGGAGAAAACATGGTTTTTCTTCTGTGTATGATTGGTGGCGCTTATCAGCTGGAGAAATGTTGATATTCTCATAACATCTAAGTATGGCAAAGCTTGCAAATTTTAGAATAAGTTAAGGAAATAAGAAAGGGATAGATCACGTGCAAAAACTAATGGCACTCCTTCGCGTCATTTGACAAAAACCAGTTAGGGCACACACTAAAAAAGAAATACTTGGCATGAATATATGTGCTTCAGGTTGAGTAAATGGTAAGATCCTATATAAGGAATTAAATATAGTATTCAGCCAAAACATAAATATATTCAAAGTTGAAGGTATGATATGTATAGAACGAATATATAGATATTCATATTGACTATATCGCACCTCAAGTTAAGAATACCGTATAACAAAGACACTATAGTGTCCCTGCGACATTATGATCTGATCCATATGATTAAATCTAAATTTAATGTAAATAATCGATATAATCGTCTACAAACTTAATTCAGTTGAATATATGAACTATTTAAAACGAGAAATACAAATCTTAAATCTATTAAATAAACCGATAAAATATTATTCTTGTAGGAATACAAATGTTTTTCTTGAAGTGATCGAAAACTCTTGGTGGAACCATACGTGTATTCCAAGTGATTATATCTTTCTGAAAATATGTATACATTTGAATTGAGCATTTATTTTTTAGTGTGCAGTTAACCCAGAAGCCTATAAATGACTTTTATGGACTTTAAATGGAATTTTTGATGGACTAGCCATTCATCGTAATCATGATTCAATTGATAAAGTGAAGAAAATAGATCTGGGCGATACTGCTCAATACATTCTGACCGATGAAATGCCGCAGTACGAAAATTGTCCACCTGGTGATTTCATTTTCATTTTTACTTTCAAGTGGCAAAGTAATTGTTGATATTGCATCAAGTACGGCCATATGTGTTGTCAATGATGCATTATCCAGCCTTATGAAGCTTATGGAGGTATTATGTATGAGCATCGGGCTAAACTACAATAATTACTGCGCGAAGACTGACGCACGGCGCTTCATGTTTTCAGAGCCATCGTCTGTCGTCAAAATCGAACAGAAAGAAACAAGAGGAAGAAAATATTAATTTGAAAACATAATTATATGGTCCAGTCATCGCCGACTGTAGTAAAATATAACAATTCTATACATCAAACTTAGGTACACAATACTTTAAACCGCGTTTTCTTCAAACCGTATGTTTCAAATTGGCCGGAAAGATAACTTCAACTGATCTCTGTCAATTCACTTGAAATTTTATATACAGCTTCAGAACAACATTCTGAAGAGAAGTACGCACGGATTTTACGATAAATTCGAAACTTTTTTTGTTATAAACAATTTTTAACCTAATTTTGTGCCTAAAAGTGATAATTTGTGTTCAGACGTTCGCCATTTTGTTTTAAAGCGGAATTTTCTAAATTCCGTACGTAATTCCCGAGATAATCTTATTTAGAATCAATTTGTTTTTATGGTTAAGTGAAAAACTGCGTGCAAAATCTTTCCGGCCGTGCAATCCTGTCCGCCGGAAGAGGTTTCGTTTGATGTTCTCTAACGCTTCAATTTTTTAATTATTTGAGTTTTCTTTTATTGTGAATATTCCTCAAAATAAGAACAATAAAGGGCTTTAAAGAGATTTACTATATTGTAAAAATATATCTACAAATGAAGCTATTTTTTCTCGCGCTAGAGTGGCATTATCACGTAATCGTGACGGTTTGGTGGTTCTGGTAATTTTATACATGAAATGCGTTTTATTCAATGTTCTTTAGAAACTTATTACATTATACTAATTATTCTTTAATATTCTTATATGAAATATCCTGGCAGTCCCAACTAATACCATTGAAAGGAGCAATTCTGCGAATTTGGTCAGGAAGGAGCTTGAAAGGTAACATAATTAAATATAAGGATCTCTCACAAACCGACGCCACCAACCAATATATCCAGATCACAGTTGCTGTTGTCAATGATTTTGTTTTTGTTTTTATCTGTCTGAAGTGTTTAGTGCTGGCCACGTGGCGTTTGGTGTGCGCCCACAGCGCGAATGGTAACTCCGGTCTTTCAACTGTCCTCTTGTATCCGCGGTTACCACGATCTCATGGAGGCACATTATCGGACCAATTTCCGAAAGGATATCTCTGCGATAAGACACTCTTAAGAAGCTGGCAACTCTTCTAATCTTGACGGTTTGGTGGTTGTGTTAATTTTATGCAAGAAGGGCGTTTTATTCAATGTTCTCTTGAACTTATTACATTATACATATACTCAGCGAAAGTATATTCTCAAAACGTGAGATTCGTGAGAAAATTATATACTTGCGGTTATGGCTTTAGATGAAAGTTAATATTTACTTGGTTTGAAACAGTTTCTTTCGTTTAAGAATTCCTTGCTCTCACACTTCAATAATATCCAAATCTCAGAGTTATTTGTTTGAGTTAAGTATTTTGGATAAAATTGGCCAGAACCCCGTATCTCCATCTGCTAAAATTGTAACAATAATTCTAATAATTGAACTCAAATCTAATAATTCGAAACTAATAATTCTAACACGACAGGTTTGCCAAAAAAGGAGGTAAAAATACAAAAAACACGTGATTTTGGCAATGCATTTATAGCTGCTAAACCCATTGCCCTAGAAGGTGTCAAAATCCTTAAGCTTTTTACATTTTACCAGAAATCATGAAAATGTCGTTGATGTACAAACCATTAAATAAACGTTATCAGTACTTCAATGCTACTTGTGGAGTTTCTTGGATTTTGGGCTCCATGTTGGGGTCAGCAGTAACTATCTAAACATTGCCAAAATCGCGCGTTTTTGGAACCCAGAAACTTTACTCAGAAATATGACATGTTGGGACTCCCTTGCCCTAATGTCCCTAGACGTATATGCTAGTTATTAGGTTACTCTTCCAAATTAAGTAATAATACTTATTCGTGTTAGAAAATCTTGTTATACAGTGTAATAGAGGATGTATGCGTTTGAGACTTCCACAACAACTATTTCAATTTTTGACTATTTTTACCTAAAATTTCCTATGGCTTGAACTAAATTAGCAAAGAACAAAATTAGTATTTCTTTTGAAAATATCAAAAAATGTTAAAGTTATATTCGATCACAAAATATAATGAAATATTATTTTATATGGCATTGTATAAGAATGCCGGACTATCGTTGTGCGGCCAGCGACCCATTTATAAAGTTTTCTGTTCCAAGCAATAAACTCCCAGCCAAAATAGCAAACGTTAAATGGGACACACGTATACAAGCGCAAGTGTGATAAGATGCATTTCTGCAACCCAACCGTAAACAGCGGACTTTATTGCTATTACACTGTTTGCCACATAACAACATTTTATCAGTTCAATCTCCTCCGCTACGTTTCTTATTTATGACCGCGGGGTGGGCGGCTACGGATAGCCCCGTTTCAGTTTCGGTCCGGGGGTCGGGTATGGTACGAGTGGGGACCTTTGTCTTACTTCAGCAAGTTTAAACCGAAACTTTGGGCGGGCATCTACGGTAACCTAACATTAATTACGGGGATGTATAGTGTAGCGGGTGGCCTGATTTCCTCTATTTTGTGTGTTGTGCGGCCGCGAGGTGGCGGCGCACCGCCGCCGGCCAGCTCTGCAGACTGCAGGACGATAATCCCGCAAACAACCGTCGCGAATTTAAACTTTTAATCACCGCTGTTATCTGCGACCGCCGGAGAACTTTCCTACCCGGTAAATTAGCATTTTTAAAAAGGCCCCCAACGCCTAAGTTACGGTTTCCTGGGTACGGTTAAGCGTAAGGGATTAAGACACACCGTAAGCGCAATTTAAATATCTTTAGCCGTTATTTTAAGCAGTAATCAACGGTAGGCGTTGCTTGGATGATTGGTTAAAACGGATTGGTTATTCCTGTTATTCTCGGCAATATCGAAATGGTTAGGTTACTCCTGTAGGAGATAGGTACTATGCGTTGACACTGGTGTAGAAAAAGTGACTATACTTCCCTCCAAAGGAAAAGGCTTCATTTCCATCACTGTAGTTGTGAGATACTTGCAGTTTTCTATTGCATATATATGTCAAAACAATCAACGTCAATTAGTTAGAAATATTTTGCTAATAGTCATTTGGAATTTACTCCCTCAAATGTAATAACTGTAGCTGAATTTATATAGGACAAACCGGAAGACCATTAGCAAAGAGATTGACAGAGCATGCCTCTCGAAGTTCATCAAACGTCTACAGACACGCTATAGAAACGGGACACAAAATAAATTACAAAAACGCAAAACTGCTCCAGTGTTACAAGGGATATAAAATGGACCTCTTAGAACAGCTTGAGATCGATCGACATAAAAAAAAGATAAAAAGAAAAACTTAAGTAATGATCAAATTGAATTTTGTAAGGTGCCTCTGTATACTTGTCTTCATACATTATGAAACCCGCCAATATATTTAAAATTCTGTGATGTTGGTTGCATACTCTGACCACAATAAATAACACCTAAAAGTCTAACACAACCACCACCAAAAATACACACGAACGACAGAGAAGAAAAACAAAAGTGAGTGAGATGCAAAATGGATACACCGCGCATATGCGTCTATAAAGCTAACCTCCATTAAAACATACCAACAACAAACGTAAATTAGAAAGCCATAACGGTTGAATTACAAGTTTTAAACGAAGTGGATATACAACGGAATGCATCTTGTTAGACTATAAAAAACCTGACCGTAAGTTTATAACACGTTTTAGCCCCATGAACAATTTATATATTTTATTCTCTCTGTCTCCATCTTGTATGTAAACTTGATTATCATATTTTTGTAGATTCCCGACTGATGATACCTATGCATCGAAACATATCTCGATAAAATAAAAACCGTGCAAGGGAAGAAGAGATTACGCTTTATTTCAAAATCATACAATATAAGTTTATTGGTTGTGAGATATTTTTCGTATCAAACGTATCTATTTTGTAAAAAAATAAAATCTTTCATCTCTTAAGCCATTGAGACATTTAGACTCAATTGGAATAACCCAAACAATAATTTTCATTTATCCAATAAATTATATGAGTGAGACCTAACTGTGTGGTCCGTGTCTGTAAGGAATGAGCGAATAGTAAAGTGTACCAAATGAAATTTTCAAGTCGAACGACCGGGAATAAAGTTTTACGACCGGTCCTTATTCAAAAAATATCCAGCGTTGGTGAAAATATATAGGGGTTTACTATCACGGTCCTTCCTATCCCTTCCGTGAATTCGCATTTATAAAATCTTCAGTTCATATTTTGATGTCTTCCGGATATCGGACGAAATTGAAATATAAATTCGCAGAAGCCAGGGGACGCTGCCGGATCGGCCACCGGCCGAAATGATATTATTCTATGTCTGCAGCAGCGTCCGCGATGGCTACATCCTGCAAAACCGGAAATTCATATCTTATTTATACCGGACTATAAAACTTCACTCTTCCAATCCCATTCTAGCTATCACAGAGAAACTAATGCTAATTTTACCCTTCCTGCAGATGTCGTTGGAACAAAGAACCGAAGATGAAGCCATTACTTGCCACTAGGAGGCAGATCCGCATTACTTTCTAGGTGTAAGGCCGGCTATTATAAACGTCAACTAAGCAATTACTTTTGTACTAGGCAAGTACTTTAGTTTGCTGTGGAGATTTGTCTATTCTAATAGGCCGCTAAGTAAATTTTACTCTGCGAGCTCTTTCGTATTCGTAAATTGTAACTAAACATCCATTACCTAACACTGTTGATGATATGTTGATGATATGATATGTGTTTATTCGCCTTTAGTGCCCAAAACGCTAACATTTAAGCTCAAAACATAATGAAATAATTGCAAAATGCAATAATTGCGAAACCTTTTTGCTCAAAAACGTAAACAAATATTTCCAAAGGGCTTCAGATCAAACATAATCAAATATTAGCAAATGGTCAACCATTTAGCTCAGCAAAATAAACTATCACGTGAGCTAAGTTATAACCTTTCAGCATAACAAAATAAACAAATATGGGCAAAGGGTAATACTTTCAGGTAATGAAGATAAACAATGTTAGCAACGGGCTAATCATTCAGCTCAACAAGATACACAAATATTAGTAAAGGGCTTGGCTTTCATCTCAAATAATGTAAACTAATATTATCAAACGGTTAACTTTTCATCTCAGCAAGATTAAATATATATTAGCAGTGTCCACCTTTTATCTCAACAAGATAAACAAATATTAGCCAAGGGCTAACCTTTCAGCACAAAACCATTCAGATATTAGCAAATAGCTAACCCTTCAGCTCAAGATGAATAAAATATTAGTAAAGACCTTTCAGCTCAACAGAATAAATTACCTGACCTTCCGGCTCATAAGATAAACGAAGGGCTAACCATTAAGCATAATAAGATTCAAAATATTAGCAAATAGCGATCCTTTCAGTTTAAACACCATCAAATATGGTAACTATTTCTCATCTTTTGTAGATATGTAGACATACAGGATTTTTCAGGTTCAGCGATACTGCGAATTTTTATAGCAAGGTCTTTATATTTACGAACAAATGGTACCACAGCTTATACATTGCAATTGATAAAAATCTGATGTGGCCAGGCACATAACTTTATCATACAAAATATAAAATTAATAGTTTAGCTGCATGAAAATCTATTTGATTGAGATAAATCGTGTCTGCATTAAAATTAAACTAGTCAGCATCAATAGTAGGTATTGTCAAAGCATCAGCATTTGACACTACCTACTGTCATCAGAATAATAGTTATTTATCTCACAAGTGCCGAAAGTACGGAATAGCCCGACGAGCGGTGTTGCGGCGCGTGGCCGATGGCCGAGCGTCGCCGTCGCATGTCAGCGAGTCGCGCTATGTAGTTTTCGGCAGGAGTGGCATCAACGTTTTTGTGTTGCCTTTAGAGAAAAACGTATTTAAAAAAATCAAAAATGGATATATTTCTGTATAGGAAATGTTAGGTTGATACCACTTCTACGAAACGTCAAGTTTAAAAAGCTAATTCAAATTCTGACAGATTTATATTCGTTCATGACACAGTAGATGTCACATCCGTACCAACATACTAAAATATAACTACACTCATCGCTATACTTTATTTACAATTTTCTCAATTTATCGTTTTTACAATTAGATATAACAACGGGTTGATATTTCTTATCAACAAACAATCAAATTTGTGATCTTATTTTATTTGAATTTTGTACTTTCCGCACTAGCGCGGCAACGTTCCATAGCGGCTCCCCAACCTCTGATGGAATCAGCTGTTTTCGAGTGTGACAGACATAGACATTTCTGTGGTGACAGCACAAAAAAATATTTGTCAAAATCCTGGCTACTATGTAGTTTCATATCAATGCAGATGCGACCGATCTCGATCAAATAGAATTTGCTCTTGCAGCTAAACTATTAATTTTACCAAAAAATGTCATAGGTATAAATTATTCAAAATTTCCTCTGCTTTAATTTATTATATAACTATTTTGACGAAATTACAGAAATAGCGGCTCAATTGCAAAATCGTTGAAAAATGCTAGGAGTAAATAGCCCGTTCCTTTGGACCCTTTTGAACCAAAAGCTTTTCAGCTCTAAGTTTAGTCATGAAACTTCTAAATATGAACTTTCGTCCCGATACCTTTAGTAGTTTCCCCGGAACCGTCTCCACAAAAAACGGGTACACACACACATACACACACACATACACACACACACACACACAGACATTTTTTTGTACCTTGGTCAAAAATGTTCAGGGGACCCAAAAAGACCTATTTCCGCAAAAATCTCAATTTTTTTTTTCGGCACGATTACAATACTTTACATACTGCGTATGATAAAGTAAAAATAACGCATTTTATACAAAAATGGTTCCTATAAAAAGTCTTTCTATAACAAAAGTGAAAATACATTTAAACGATAACCTGTTTAAAGCCAAATTATTTGAACAATTTTTTCAAATTTCTTACGGTTGGATAATTGTTTAGGTGTTCCGGTAATTTTGGCCAGCCTGTATATACAAGCCTCGTTTCCTTAAATGTGTTACAAATGTTGTGGCAAAGTGAATACACCCTATCATAGTAAATGTGTATAAATATGAAAACAAAAATTTACCGTTGCCAAGATATGATGTTCAGAATACTTAGTAAAATACAATAATTTCTATATCCTGACCAACAACGAATAAAATCAAGGAAGTGAAAACTGTTTCTGGTAGTTTTTTTTTTTTTCGTACAAAATTGTACTGAAGACATTCCGATTTTTGGCTAAATCGGTGATAGAAACTGTCGGTACGCGTTCCGAATATTTGTAGGGCCGACAGTGTATTACATTTTAAGAAAAAACAAAAAATATGTATCGTGCTGGGCTCATCAGATACATTCGCACCTACCATTAAGAAAACTATAGTCCAAAACACTTGAACAATATCAGAAAAATACCATCTACAAACTTACAGTAAAACATGGAAAACACGGGCGTATCCAGAGGGAGGCAAGGGGGGGGGGGGGGGGGCAGCTGCCCCCCCTTTCGCATTTTGGTATTATCTTTATTAGATAGCACTCTTTCCCTTATGAACACCAGGGTGGCTATTTTTATTTAGAAAGCAACGATCCCCTCCAAATCGTTTCCAAACCCAAAAAATGTGGCCACGTATTTTTTTTAAACTTTTGATTTTTAATGGTGCCTTTCCAGGCGCCAAATTTATATGGAAGGAAGAAATTTTTGGTATTTATCGAATAATTGTTCGGGAAAACTTATGTTAAAGTTATCGGACTTATAGAAGAATATAACCTATTATACATGTGAATTTAACCCCCCAATCCACCCCACAGTGCACTGAACACTACCCAAATGAAACAAATTTACATTTTTCAGAAAATTAACCGTTCTTATCATTTCATTATCTTTTTTCTCATAGAAATCATTACTATAGTCTTGTAGAATATTTATAAACATTTGTCTGTTAATTTACATTTGTTTATGCAAAATATATTTGTTTAAATCACACACTTTTCTCAAAAATCCATCAAATTCTGTTTTCCGAGTTCGAAATGGCACTTCATTACCTTAATTACTTTATTACTTTATGCATTAAAAAATGTCTTTCTATTGTTTAAACAATCAATTATAATTCATTTTCATCTTTTTTCTAATTATGGTAGAAAAGTCAGTTTATTTGTAAAAGTAACATATAAATTTCTTATTCGAGATATCTAGTCTGTATTAACTAATAAACCCAAATTTGTACAAACAAATTCTACATCTTAATTTTTTTTTGCAATTTGCCTAAAATTAATTGTTTGTGGTCGGTCTGGTCAACTGTTATTCTGAAGTGACGACATTTATATTTTGGGATGATTTCCAGTGTTCGTATAATAAAATAATATTCGTTTTCAATATTTCATTAAATTAGAGTACCGGTAACACGTCCAGGCAGCAACAAATCAACATTATTTTGCGACACACAGTAGTAGGAAATCAGAATAAGATATGGAGAAAAAATGTGATTAATAAAATTTGTTGATTTTAGGAAATTTAATATTTGAAAAGGAAATTTCCCAATTTCCCGAAAAAAAGGATTTCAAATCATATCCAATAAACGATATTAAAAACGAATAATAATTTAATATTTAAACAATGGAAATTATCCCAAAATATAAATGCTGTCACTAGAGAATAACAGGCCAGACCGAACTAAAAAAATTATCTAAACAAATAGAATTTGTTTAATCAAATGTGGGGTTATTAGATATTATAGATAATAGGTTTGTTAAATATCTCGAACATGAAATTTATAAGTTAATTTCGCAAAAACTGACTTTTCTACCATAATTAGAATAAAGTAGAAAATGAATGATAATTGATTGTTTAAAGAATACGAAGAAATTTTTCAATGACTAATATCACTCAATGATTAAATTAACAGATAATTCTTTATAAACATTCCACTTGATTTATAGTAATAATTTCAATGAGAAAAAAGAGACTGAAATGATTAGAACGATCAATTATCTGAAGAATGTCATTTTTTCATTTAAGGGTAGTTTTCAGGGCACTATGGGGATGGATTGTGGGACGTCAAATCTATATGTATATTATATAATAGGTAAAATTCTTCCCTGGAAGTCCTTAAGTAATCTTAAGGTTTCCCAAACCCCGAGCAACTAAATAAAAATACCAAAAAATTTCTTCTTACCATGCATTTCCCCATGTAAATACGGTTAAAATTAAATTTTAAAAAATAGGGTGTATTTTTTACTTTATCATACGCAGTATGTAAAGTATTGTAATCGCGCCGAAAAATTTTTTTGAGATTTTAGCGGAAATAGGTCTTTATGGGTCCCCTGAACATTTTTGACCAAGGTCCAAAAAAATGTCTGTGTGTGTGTGTGTGTGTGTGTGTGTGTGTATGTCTGTGTGTGTGTAAACGATTTTTGTGGCGACGATTCCGGAGAAACTACTAAAGGTATCGGGACGAAAGTTCATATTTAGAAGTTTTATGACCAAACTTAGAGCTGAAAAGGTTTTGGTTCAAAAGGGTCCAAAGGAACCGGCTATTTACTCTTAGCATTTTTCAACGATTTTGCAAATGAGCCGTCATTTCTGTAATTTCATCAAAATAGATAAATAATAAATTAAAGTAGAGGAAATTTTGGATAATTTATGTCTATAACATTTTTTGGTAAAATTAATAGTTTAGCTACAGGAGCAAATTCTATTTGATCAAAATCGTGTCTGCATTAATACTAGTAGCCAGGATATTTTGATGCTTTTGACAGTATTTGGAACGTCAGCGTTTGCGAAACGTCAATTCAACACGCAAATGCATGGAGAATTGCCATGAGGAGCTAGGTGAAACAATATTGAAACAAGATTGAAAAACAATATTTCGAGTGCGGATAGCAAAGTTATGTTTTCGCGAATAAATACAAGAAAGATTGTAAGACGGTATGTTAACCTTAAAACTTATTTGGAATACTGAGCATAATTCTTTATGAACTTTTGTAGTTAGCACTGAAGACGGCGTAAAACTCGAAAATATAGTATGCTAGAAGCCAATATAATATATGAATCATCAGAACCAGAACCTTTTTACTTTATCATCCGTAGTATGACAACACTCCATATTTAGAAGCTTTCTGTTGAACCAAGGGTCCAAAGGAACTGGAGGTTTAGTGTTAGCATTTTTGAAAGATATTGCAAATAAGCCACTATATCTGGAATTTCGTCGAAATAGTTAAATAATAAATTAAAGTAGAGGAAATCGGAATAATTTATGACTATGACATTGTTTGGTAAAATTATTAGTTTAGCTACATGAGCAAATTCTATTTCATCGAGATCGCTCGTACTGCATATAAACTAGTTAGCCAGGATTTGTCAGATATTGTGATTCTAATGACAGTAGGTAGTGTCAAATGCTGATGTTTTGACATTACCTACTGTAAATATAATCAAAGTAGCTCTAGTCAAGTTCTAGTAGTTTTATTTTAATGCAGACATGGCCGAGCTCGATCAAATAGAATCTCATGCAGCTACACTATTAATTTTATATATGGTATGATAAAGTCATGTGCCTGGCCACATCAGATTTTTTTTTATTTGGAATCGATTTGAGGGCATAGTTGCTTTCAATAATAAAAAAAAAAATGTGCAATGCTTTTTTTAACCACCCTAATGGGCACCCTTCTCCCATATAGCAAGTTAAATTTAGACAACTGCCCCCCCCCCCCTTCCGATTTGAGCTGGATACGCCCTTGATGGAAAACCTTTGATCTTTCCATAACATATCAAAGGACACAATGCAAGAGAAACAAACAGCATACTGCGACAAAGTACGAGAATAAAGCAGAAGTACGTACAGTCCAGTACTTAATTAACCTTTTCCACACATGTTACACCCAGCAAACTCTGTTCAATCATTATTTTTTTTAACCGGATGTTATCCCGCTCAGGTATCATTTGTTCGAAACGTTTGTTCGCAATATGCATACATACATATACGTATGTGTACGTTGGTGTAATTGACATGCCGTCTATTATAGAATGTAACAATGCGACATCCCTTTTATGCAGCGTTTACAATTTACGCGATTGTTTATTCCATAATGCAAGCACGGGCTGCGTGTCGCATTATATTTTCGTTTGTAGTTTAATACCAGCACTCGTTGTTACATTGAATATTGTTTAATACGCCATTAATTAGTTGTTGTGATATCGATATCTTTTTGTCGGAATTGTGATAAACACTGAGCTTAATGTAGATTACTAAAGTACGTTTCATCGAATAAATTGGACGATAAATTTCTCGTTATTTTGTGTATTCGCGTAATCGAATATAATTTGTTAGAGAAAAACAGTTTAGGAATACTTGGACTTTATCTGATGTTTCTATGGAAAGCGCCAGGTGCTTCACTCCCCGCATGCTAAACGCAAACCAAGTGGTGGCCGAGAGCCAGCGACAAAAACATACCCTCATAAAACAACACTACGAAAAATTTCCATCTGTTCTAATATGATGTGGAGAAACGGAATTGCTTATGACGTCTTAAGCAATTTTGGTCGAAGCGGTGTTTAATTAGGCTAACTAGTGACCAAAATTGTGTATATCAGTACCCTCACAACATATCTGAATAATTTCTTTTCTCACTTATAGAAGAAATATTTCCTTCTATATTGTATTTAGTGAGACCCCATTTGATCAAAAGTGCATGACCGTACCAGGTACTTCAGACCAAAGTCAAAGTTAATCGATGAGCAACAACATCATTCCGCACAAATACCTACAATATCAACATAAATAGCAGTTCGTACAAAAGCAAACAAGAAACCGACCGATCTCGATCAAATAGAATTTGCTCTTGCAGCTAAACTATTAATTTTACCAAAAAATGTCATAGGTATAAATTATTCAAAATTTCCTCTGCTTTAATTTATTATATAACTATTTTGACGAAATTACAGAAATAGCGGCTCAATTGCAAAATCGTTGAAAAATGCTAGGAGTAAATAGCCCGTTCCTTTGGACCCATTTGAACCAAAAGCTTTTCAGCTCTAAGTTTAGTCATGAAACTTCTAAATATGAACTTTCGTCCCGATACCTTTAGTAGTTTCCCCGGAACCGTCTCCACAAAAAACGGGTACACACACACATACACACACACATACACACACACACACACACAGACATTTTTTTGTACCTTGGTCAAAAATGTTCAGGGGACCCAAAAAGACCTATTTCCGCAAAAATGTCAATTTTTTTTTTCGGCACGATTACAATACTTTACATACTGCGTATGATAAAGTAAAAAGAAATTATATTTATTTCTTGAAAAAGTGTCGACAAATCAAGTTTTTCAGGTACCGCCTGCACGAGTAAACTCGTATCTGCCAATATAAAAAATTGGATGTGGAAATGTATATTCTTATGAGCCTATATCTCCAAACTTGATGAGTAGATCTTAAATACCCAAAAGTTGGCCACCCATGTGGCCAGCACCCAAAACTCCTTACAAACTTTAAAGAACAACGTTTTTAGACAAATTAATTTTGTATAGCGCAACCATGCTTTGAATAAATATACAGACATACAGTACGTTTCCCCGAACGCTAGGCATAGCATTTACGGAAGAACGGCAACATCGCTCTTTCTACCCGGCGTATTTGTCAGCGGCTAAGCGGTTCCCCGGTGCGCGCGTCGTGTGCTAGTAGCTAGTAGTTTGTTGTTCGCAGGACTGTGTGCGCACGCTTTTGTGCTTCCTTTAAAAACGCACGTAGATGGTGCATACATAGTTTCTAAATTCTCTTTTATTGTCAGAATATAATATGCAAAAATTAAAACGCTATTCGCAAAAAAATATATATAAATTAACTAATATTCTACTACGAATAAGCAATTAAATAAACATTATTTTCACTCGGGTTCAAAGATTCCGCCTTGCGCTGCAAGACAGTATCCGAGTCGTTTGTAGAAGTTGTCCCTCACGCCAGAGCGCGTTTCGGCTGTTACAGTGTTGGCAACTTCTGTAATTCTCAACTCCTGTAAATAAATCGTATTTTTAAGTTAACCCCAAACGAAAAAAAATCGTTCGGAGACAGATCAGGTGATCTTGGGGCCCAACGAATGTCGCCTGTCCCACTAATAAGACGGTGAGGAAATGCGGTTTTTAAAAACTCTCGCACCCTGGCCGCGATATGAGCAGGATAGCCGTCTTGCTGAAACCAAACATCATCCTGATCTACTCCGGAAACGCTATAAATGGCGGGAGCTACTTGCTCTTGCAGCAAAGTAAGGTACTTCTGGGCGCTAAGAGTTCCATCGATAAAGAATGGACCAACTAAATGATTGCCTAGAATACCAGCCCAAACATTTAGTTTTTCGGGATATTGGGTACAGTAAGCATAACTTCGGTGCTGATTTTGTTGGATCCAATATCGAAGAATAGAAGGATTATGTTTACCATGTAACGGAAAAGTCGATTCATCAGTAAAAATAATATTATGTATAAAATTTTTATCTGTTTGCCTTTTCCATTACAATTTCACAAAACTCCATTCTACGAATACTGTCCTCTGCGAAGAGTCTTTGAGTACCTATACCTCCGGAAATCATCCTTCTTCAGAGCCTTAGCAACGGTATTCCTCGCCAATCCCTCGAGTGGATTTCTTATCGTCCAGTACTACAGAACCGCAGATTAGCACATCCCGTCGTTCTTTTGCCTCTATTTCTTGTGGAGTTATCTCCCTTGGATGACAAGTACTGCAGCTCTTTAGACAAAGAACTTTTTTAAATTGATGCACAATATTGAAAATGGTTAGTCTGCACGGGATAGGTCTTCCTTTAAAAGTGGTTACAAACAAATTCACGCACTGTTGCGCCGAATTGCCACCGTAATACCACTTGATGATCTGAAGATGTTCTAGCGGAGGGTACATCGTGATTGCAAAGATGTTATGAAGCGTTGTTAGATATGCGATAATTCTGCCGTTGCGTGCATGTGCTCCGAAACGCAAAACCAGACTGACCTGACCAGACCTGCTCTCCCACCAGTCGGCAGTCCCACTATTATTGGCCGCCCCACTCAACCGACGTTGGCAGTGTTGTCGCGTGATACGCTAGTTTCTATAGACCTATGCCTAATTTTTGAGGACAATCTGTATAAATATCCCCAGCGCATCCACCGAAATATCAAACAATGAACCAAGCACCGCCACAAACAATTTGAACATCTGTTTACAATTAATTTGATCCCACAAATAATATCGAAGCAATTATCAAAAAGTATCATTCCACGACAGCGCCATACGCCTATCCGCCCATTAATTTATTCCGTTTTACGCCATAGGCGTCATAATATAAATAAGCATTATCGCAACGATAGCGCCCCTCAGCGTTACTGCGGTCGGGTGTTTAATGAAAACTAGCTCTCGAAATCGGGTCTGCGTTGACGCGAATTTCCGGTATTAATATGCAGATGGCGCTGTGCCCGGTATCCTAGTACATTCGAAAGCAATTATTCAACGGCGTGACGCCCGAGGCGCGCAACAAAATACTGCGAGAGGCCGGCGCGACGTTGCGAATGGATGCCACCGCCGACGCCGCATAGCGGTCTACACCAGCCGCCACGGACCACGGCTGAGTTTAATAGAATAACGAAGCCTCAATTTTGTTGCTACGGTTTATTAATGCATGCATATACCGGCCGATTTAAGCTAGAATATCCGGTGAACGTATTCAAATAAAAATATTGATGTAGTATAAACATAACCTATGTTGGGTAGGCATTATTCTCAGGTTTTTACTTTATCACACGCACTAAGAGAAAGTATTGTAATCTTGCCGAAAAAGAAAAATTCAGATTTTAGCGGAAATAGGTCTTTATGGGTCACCTGAACATTTTTGACCAAGGTACAAAAAAATGTCTGTGTGTGTGTGTGTGTGTGTGTGTGTGTGTGTGTGTGTGTGTGTGCACCCGATTTTTGTGACGACGATTCCGGAGAAACTACTAAAGGTATCGGAACGAAAATTCATATTTGGAAGTTTTATGACCAAACTTAGGGTCCAAAGGGACTGGATGTTTCCTCTAATAATTTTTCAAGGATTTTTTTAAACGAGCTGCCATTTCTGTAATTTCGTCAAATTAGTTAAATAATAAATTAAAGTAGAGGAAATTTTGCATAATTTATATCTATGACATTTTTTGGTAAAATTAATAGTTTAGCTGTATGAGCAAATTCTTTTTGATCGAGATCGTGTCTGCATTAAAACTTAGCTAGGATTTCACAAATATTTTCATTCTGGCAGTAGGTAGTGTCAAAGGCTGGCTTTCGACAATACCTACTGTCAGTATTATCCATATACGTATTAGAGATTATACGGAGATTGTCCTATATCGCCAATGTGTAGTCGCGGTTCCACCAATGTGAGACGGAGATCGGGAAATAATTTTTTTTTCTATCGATGTGGTGCCCGGGATCAAACTGCGCATGTGTGGCCAGTAGTTACTAGGACCGTCGACAGATGCCGCTATTGTAGCTTCAATCGTGTCTTTCCAACAGATGGACAGAGTTACCGCACTGGTTCTTCTCGACATGTCAAAGGCCTTCGACAGCGTAAACTTCGACTGTATTTTCGCTAAACTTAAATATTATGGAGTTGATGGTCTGGTTTTGAACTGGTTTCGAGAGTACCTAGTTGGACGCACAAACTACACTAAAATCGACGCAGACAATATTTCTCAGCCATCAGTGTCACTGTCGGGCGTTCCCCAGGGATCAGTGCTGGGTCCACTGCTTTTCAACATCCTGACTGCCGATATGCCGACTACCCTCGGGCACTGCAGTTACCACATGTATGCCGATGATATCCAGCTGTATGCCCCCATTCACTCCGAGGCCGTCAACGACAGCCTGGACTCCATTAACGAAGACTTGGCGCGTGTCTACGGCTGGGCAGCTAGTAATACTGGTGCTGAATCCCGGAAAGTGCCAGGTTCTATTTATTGGCAACGAGGAGGACGTCGAGGCTGTGCGATTAGCTGGGGTTGAGCTGGAGTTGGGTGGTGCTCGTCTTCCCGTGGTGACAGAAGCAAGAAACCTCAGATAGTCTTCGACCGTGGTCTTACCTTTGATGGACACGTAGATAGGCTTTGTCAGGCTGCGTATGCCAAATTGAAGCTATTGCATCAATTTAAATCGGTTTTACCGACTGATACTAAGCTTATGGTTTCAGATTCGTTGGTGCTTTCAGCTGTAGGTTATGGTGACACCGTTTATGGTCCGTTCGTCTCCCAGGCAAACAAGAGACGTCTTCAAGGTATACAATATAGTTGCATTTCCTATGCAACTGGATGTCCCCGTCGACAACACATGGGTCATGTTTTTCGGGAGCGCCGACAGCTTCGGTTGACTGCGAGGCGATTCACCCACTACGCAGAGATGGTTCGTTCAGCGGTGTATGAAGGTCAACCCTCCTATCTGGCGGCCAAGATCGAGCTAAGAGGGGAAGCTCATATGAGAAGACTTCGCTATGTCGCCTCCATGGCAACAGTACCAGTGCACAGGACAGCATCCTTCAGAAAGAGTTTTTCGTACCTGCGTCAAGAATCTTAAATACGACTCTCATTGAATTCGGTCCTTATAGCAAAACTACAACTAAAGCTATTTTGAAGAAAAAGATTCTTGAGAGAGGCTTAGCTGTTGAAGATGATATGTATTAGTTTCAGTTTTTAATCCGTATCTATTTTTGAATGGTGCCATTTTAAATCACCTTGGTGTTATTGGTACCTTTTGTAGTTATTTACATACAATAAAGCATTTTATTATTATTATTATTATTATTAAGTGCGCGGTCGGTATTACCGCGGCCGTTAGCCAATTAATAATATTTGGCATCAAAAAGGTGCGTTCCGATTGGTGGTAATGGTAGGTAATGGTGGTGGTAGCACACGAAATTATAGTATTTTTAACCAGACGTGATAGTGAGACATATTAGTTTGCATATACATAAACATGCGTCACTAGCAAATATCTATTAGAAATACTATAATGGCGACTACTACTACTGGCATTGCCACTAATGAAAACGTACCTTCACGCCAAACCAGTGACAGCCCATAGACCTCCTTATACATGTGGCAGCTTACTAACGCCAAACCATTGACATCCCATAGGCCATAGATAACCTTACAATTATTATTATAAACAATACTAACAAGTAATAAGACAATATAATAATAAGTATATGATACAAAAACAATAATGATATGATAAAAAATTACGAAAGTTATGTAAATATAATGAAAATAATAGTGTTGGCCAGCATGGGCACCATCAATTTACAAAGAAAAAAAGACGATGACGAGCACAACCGCAATAAACAAAGTAAATAAAATACACAACTGGTGTTATCTCCGCACGAAAACGGCATGGTCTTTGGAGTTTGCACAGCGGCACATTGCGGACACAGGCGGACGCTCCAACGCTTCCAACACATATGTACGGTCTCTCGGCAAGTAGAAGCCATCCACAACCCTCGCAGTCGGTCGCGGCACTCGGAGTCCTACCTGCGACAGGAGGTAAGGACAATCGATATCTCCACGAACCAACCTTTCGAGAAGGTTCACCAATTATTAATTCTACTGTAAATGAACTAATAAAATTACGAAGTAAATCTACAAAGTATAGGTAGCATTTTAAGTCCATCTTGCATCTCAAACAATGTATGCAAGCTCAGAACACAAAACATGCCAATATAACGCAAAAATGTATTTTAATTGAATTGAAGGTCCTTTCTCTCTTAATGGACTAAAGAAGATGCGTCTTGTACTATGGGTTCTGGTCAGCTGACAGACCTCTCGAAGCTGTGCCATAAAACTGTTTCTGTTTCTGGTTTCTGTTTCTGGTTTCTGTTTCTGGTTTCGGTTTCTGGTGTTTCTGGTTGACCTAGTTAGTAACGGCGACGACGGCAGTAATAGATGTGAGGGAGGGCTACTAGGCATCTGGTGCACGCGGCTGACACATCAAACGGGGCCTTCAGTTGTGCCATCATGACGACAACGATCTGATATCTAGTATATCCGAATAGGGATTAAGGCAAGTGTGGATAAACGCTGTAGCCCACATGACGTCTATACCCTTCTCGATGTGGAGCTACCCTATCCCACGTATGTGGGTAATGAGAAGCCGCTGAGAGCAATGACATGTGGTAGAGTTCTCAGCGTAAGCGTGCTCGACGGTGCACCCATCCTCCGATGAAAGGGTAACCTTTCTAATCTCGATGGGTATGGATAAGGCGCTAGCGTTCCGGGCGGTTACTCATCAAACGTGGATTCCGGAAGGTTTCCGACACGAGTACTTGAAGTAATCCAAGGCTGTGGGATGCACTAACTCTTCGGTGTACGCCCCTAGAACCACCGGGGGCTAACCTATACCTAACCTATACCTAACTATACTAACCTAACCTATACCATGGTTCCTATGCTGTGGGTCAATGGCCGCCCTTCTACGGCGTGCTTATGAGGTCTTATTTGAATCATGCGGGCTTGCGTGTGATGGTACCATTGGTGCACAACAACTTACTTTGGGGATTTTTAAATGCAGCCATGGTCTCTTTCAACTGGAGACGGACATTCGGGGGCAGACACGTTTCCTAGGTGGTGTACCATGGATTCTGTATGGCGAAAGTGAGGTCAGCGAGCCAACCCCTATGGGGCGGCGGTCCTTATTCATGTACTGTGGGTTATCAATATACAAGGGCTTGAACTTTTCACAATTAGCTATACGCACTGGTGTTCTATTCAATTTGACTTCTACAAGATATTTAACTCAATAACTTCAATGATTTTTAAAGGTTTTTTTCATGATTTATGGTGAAAATAATAATTTATAATTAATTTAAATTTCATAATCTAGTTATAATATTCATAGTCTATACACTATAATAATAAAAATTTAACAGCATATTTTTGACATGACAATATTTTGGAGACTGTGGCGAACTTTATAATAAAATTATAAACCCCTAACCACAACAAGTATTTTAGAACCTTTTTATTAGCATATTTTTGTTAAACGGATAAAATCTATGCATCAAGCCTAATCCATCTATATTGGTAATAACTTATATGTATTTTCGATTTATTTTTTTTTCTTTCATCCATATCCTAGCTTTGTCAATTTTTTACGTCTTTGGTCTTAATGACTACCGATTATTATTATTATTAATTAATTGCTTATAACTAAAATGCATTATATTTTATAAAAAAACATTCCTACTTAAAATTTTTAGAATTAATCTTAGCATAAATAAAATGAATACAAAAATATACAGGGGTTTCTATTAGAAAAAAGAAAGGTTCGCAAATTTCTATAATAAAATAGACACCTGTCTATTGAGAAAATATTTGAACGAGAGAAATTTGGCAGTTTGAGAAATATTTCGTGTTCCGGTAACTTTGACTCTTTTTGGTCAATAGCTGATAATTAAAAGTTAATCCATTTTATAAAAAAATAATTCCTATAAAAATTTCTTAGAATGAATCTTATTCTGAAAAAAATGTAATGGTATATAGGGTTCTCTAATTAAAAAAGGAGAGGCATGGTATCCTCTCCCTTTTTAATTGCTATAATATCAGCAGCCTGTATATATTTAAAATATATTTAAAAGATAGCTCGTCAAAAGAGTTTTGTTTGAACAAGTTTTTTTTACATTTCTTACTGTTGGAGAACTATTTAGGTGTTCCGGTAATTTTGGCTAACCTTGCACTCTACAAAACGAATCCTGTACCGAACATGGTGAAACACATTTTATAGCTGCAATATTACAAAATCAAATTAAAATGGAAATATTGTGTTGTCATAGTGCTCTCAGTTACATAGTCCACATATTGTCAAACGAAATAGTGTGAGACAGCATAGGTCTCATATAGCTTTGTTCACCACAAAAAAAATAGCTTGCGCATTGTTTAAAACACATTTTAGAGAACAATAGACATCACTCCGATTTTAAATATGTATGGAGCGGTACAGCGAACGCATTATTCATATCCAGAGGAGTGTCAGATTTTACAAAACCGTATGCAGACGCACGAGCGGCCAGATCTGCGCTTGACAAATACACGAGCGACCCGTTTATAAATTCTATTTCGGCCAGCTTCAAGTGCCCAGAAATGAGTTTCAATGCGTCGCGTATGTTTCGGATGAATATATAACCTCTTTTTTTAACAGACGATTTTATTCGAATTGTGAACACCATTCTGGTTGCTGGCTGATGCCGTTAGATATTCTTTATTCTTGACATTTTAATCGTTGAAATCTAATCGGATTTCAGTGCAACGGGTCTGGAGGCATCGCAATTGCAGTAAAAATGTCTCGGCTAGTCGATTTATTACTGGTTCGGCTTCAAAAAGCGATCGGATTTCGGTTGCCGTGCCAGGCCAAGTTGTATATGGGATCGAAAAAGAATTTAATTAGGAATTATAAGTATGTGTAAGAGGAAAACCCTGTAGTTGTGAGGTTATTGATGATTTTCGAATCAATTTTAGATGTCGTTTATGCGAACGGTGCCCTGGTTGTTATTTTGTTTGATTCGTGTTATTTTGTTACTATATTTTACGTTGAATATATCTGTTAATTTATTAAGCCAGTTAAATAGATGAAGCTTGTCTCTTTTTATCTAGTTTGACTACGATTTCTTCATTGGGCTGTGAAATTAATTACAGAAAAAATATATATTATATTCCTTTCGTAACAATCAAATTCACTTCAAGCCTATTATCGGTTTGCAAAAGTATTGAGCCCTGTGGTTAAAGGCTCACTACGCTCATAAAACCATTGTAATAAAGTGCATTATACTCTTGAATCATTTGTACACAAATGTAGGATTTGCAAAATATAAACATACGCGCGACAGAAATGTAAAAAATACCTCAACAAAAATACCCTCAACTCGAGAATAGGTTCAAATTAAAAATATTAAAACAAGTTTTTATTTTCTTTTACCACCATAAATTTACATACCACAGTTATTATTAGTATAGTCTAAAAAAATCTGATGTGGCCAGGCACATGACTTTATCATACAATATATAAAGTTAATAGTTTAGCTGCATGGGAATCTATTTGATTGAGATAAATCGCATCTGCATTCAAATTAAACTAGTTAGCCTGGATTTGACAGATATTTTGATACTATTGACAGTAGGTATTGTCAAAGCATCAGCTTTTGACACTACCTACTGTCATTAGAATAATAGTTATTTATGTCACAAGTGCCGAAAGTATGGAATAGCGCGGCGAGTGGTGATGCGGCGCGTCACCGAAGGCGGAGCGTCGCCGTCGCATGTGAGCCTGGCCTAATTAAGAAATGGTTATATTTCTGTATAGGAAATGTTAGGTTGTTACCACTTCTACGAAACGTCAAGTTTAAAAAGCTAATTCAAATTCTGACAGATTTATATTTGTTCATGACACTGTAGATGTCATACACTCAACGCTATACTTTATTTACAATTTTCTCAATTTATCGTTTTTAGAATTAGTTATAACAACGGGTTAATATTTCTTATCAACCAACAGTCAAATTGGTGAACTTATTTTATTTGAAATTTGCATGTTGTACTTTGGCGCACTAGAACGGCTACGTTCTATAGCGGTTCTCCAACCTCTGATGAAATCAGCTGTTTTCGAGTGTGACAGCCATAGACATTTCTGTGGTGACAGCACAAAGAAATATTTGTCAAATCCAGGCTATTATGGAGTTTCATATCAATGCAGATGCGACCGATCTTGATCAAATAGAATTTGGTATTGAAGCTAAACTATTAATTTTACCAAAAAATATCATAACCATAAATTATTCAAAATTTCCTCTACTTTAATTTATTATTTAACTATTTTGACGAAATTACACAAATGGCAGCTCATTTCCAAAATCCTTGAAAAATGCTTAGAGGCAACAGCCACTTCCTTTGGACCCTTTTGAACCAAAAGCTTTTCAGCTCTAAGTTTAGTCATGAAACTTCTAAATATGAACTTTCGGCCCGATACCTTTAGCAGTTTCTCCGAAATCGTCTCCACAAAAAACGGGTACACACACACATACACACACACACACATACACACACACACACACACACACAGACATTTTTTTGTACCTTGGTCAAAAATGTTCAGGGGACCCAAAAATACCTATTTCCGCTAAAATCTCAATTTCTTTTTTCGGCACGATTACAATACTTTATAATACTGCGTATGATAAAGTAAAAATAATCCATTAACAGTCTAGATGTCATTTTAAAATGGGTCTAATTTATGAGAAAACGAGATTTTTTTTATTTATTGCAGTATTTCTGCGCTGTTTTTCTTCAAAGCTAGGCTCAAGTCAAAATGTCTGCCGTCATTTTCAGATTTTAAGAAAAAAACTCTGTTATCACACGTTAGATTTTGTTCATTGTTGTCAGTGTGATAACGTAGCTTAGACTATTGTTTTTGACAAATTAAGCAATTGCAAATATGTAAAATGCTCTGATATCTAGATCGAAAAGTTATTTTATTTCTATTATGGTATGATTTATTGTAGTAAAACCTAAAAAAACAGTTTTTATTATTATTTTTTTATATATTATTATTAAATAAATCCACTTCTCGATTTTGTGCCCTTTGGGCACGTGGTAAAATGTATTCACCGGCCTCAAATTGCACAGGCAGTGAGTATGGTTATAAAAGAACAAACTGAGCTGGTCTTGCAGAAAAAAATTTATACTGGAAAAATAAGGACCACCCCAATGTATTTACGTAATATACCTAATTTATTGAGAACATTTCAAAATCTTCAAATTATAAGATTAAAGTTAAATTCGAGAAAAGTACTAAAAGTCGATATTTTCCAATGGCAGTACCAACATATGAATACATATCTCAATTCTATGGAAAATGTTAGATCAACTTTGTGTACAATGTCTTACCTAAAATGTACCTACTTATACCTACAGAAATCGATTTTTAAACACCATAGTAGAAATAGCAAACATTGCCAAATTTAGATTGCGTTTGACAATACATGAACAATTTGGAACAAACGAAACTTTATTAAACAAGTTTTTTTAGTAATTTTGCATTATTCTTAATTTAGTATATATAAAATGCCTACAATAAAACACAATATAAAAATAATACAAAATCGTAAAATAATTACAAAAAACTATTAATTCTATTTCAGTAACTCGTCAAAAACGTTGCCGTTTTCCGCTAAACATGCTTCAATTCTTTTTAACATATTAGTGTTGGTGGCGTCCCTGATAGAGTTGAGCATTGAAAACAGCTCGGACTCTATCTTTCATGTTCTCCTTATCCGTTATTGGGTCATCAATAGTTGGGTGGTTTCAAATGGACGATGCTCCAGCAAACACAACTGTTGCAGTAAGAGGCTTGCTTAACGAGATGTTCCACGATCTGTGGATTGCGCTTAATGGGCTATATCCAACAAATATCCACCACATTTCTTGACGACAATGGATTTTTTCATTTGGGGGTCTATTAAAGACGTAGTTTATGAGGACCCAATAATTGATATGGAGAACATGAAAGATAGAGTTCGACCTGCTTTCAATGGTTATCTACTAACTCAACAGGGACGCCACCAACAATAATATGTAAAAAATAATTGAAGCAAGTTTAGAGGCAAACGGTAACGTTTTTGAACAGTTACTGAAGTAGAATTAAGCAGTTTTTAAAAATTACTTAACGATTTTGTTTAATTTTTAACATTGTGTTTTATAGTAAGCTTATTATTTTATAAATACCAAATTAATTATAATGAAAAATGACCGAAAAACAACTTGCTTAATAATGTTCTGTTTATTCCAAATTGTTCAGTTGTTTTGAAACGCCATCTAGATTTGGCAATGTTTGCTATTTCTACTGTGGTGTATACAAATCGATTTCAGTAGGTGCAAGTACATCTTAGGTATAGGGCATTATACACAAAGTTGATCTAAAATTTTCCATAGAATTGAGAAATGTATTCATATGTTATGGCTGCCACATTTGAAAAAATCGACTTTTAGTATTTTTCTCGAATACAACTTTGATCTTAGAATTTGAACACTATGCATACCTTTTAGAAGAACCGATGTGTCAATAATATGTACCTAGAATGATTATTATTATTGATTATTTCAATAATATGTTACCTTCACAACAATTTTGCCGGACAACTTTTTTCCAGCGGTAACAGGGTATAATTTAACAGTAATTGAAAGCAACCGTGCAGCTGTCATTTTTTAATGGAAACAGTGAATATCTCAAAAATGGTGCATGTTAGGTATAGATAATGTAATACAAAATTGATCTAAAATTTAAGGCTGCTCCATTTGAAATATTAAAGTTAACAGCATTTCCGGTGTAACCGGAAGTAACCGAACACTCAAAATATTTTAGTTGAGACTATCGTGTCCAATAATATAGGTCCACACATTTTTAATCTCTCATTTCATTTGGTTCTTCATATACTTCTAATGGCAGCTTGTCGTGGGAGACCCTGTATAATCGCATCCATGTCGATGCTGAACCTCTGATTGTGGTATTACCTATACCCATGGGCGCCCGCAGAGAGGGGCAAGGGGGTGTTTGATATAACAAGGGAAACATGAGCAAGAAAAAAATCATCAAATACATGTTGATTCATAACTAGTGTTAAAAACATTTAACATTTACTTATAATAATTAGCAAACTTCTGAATTTACACATAAATGTTCATAAGTGTTTAATTACAAAAAACAAAAACTAACAAGTGAGAACTGATTCCCTTATCAATTTTTGCAAAAGTTGCCTGATAGAAATACGTTTTCTATTCGAACGGAGATTATCGCCATTTAGCAAGCGTCGAATAGTTACTAGGTCTTTTAATTATCAACAATTTGGGGTATGGTAGAAATTTATTTTTTATTACTACAATTTTTGCATAAGTTATAAACATTTTTCTGTAGTAACTCATTGAAATACGTTTGCTATTCGAACTGAGATTGTCGCCATTTAGCAAGCGTCGAAGAGCTACTAGGTCTTTTAATTGTCTACAATTTGGGGTATGATAGAAATTTGTTGTTTTTTTATTTATTACTACTATTTTTGCAAAAGTTATAAACATTTTTTTGTAGCAACTGATTGAAATACGTTTGCTATATTTTTCGTGATCGAATACCTGCTCTAGGCGGTCGTGTTTTATTGTTGTCGCAATGACCGACTTAAACTTTTGTGGTGTCTGCAAAAAAACAGTGAAAAGGCAGGAAGGTATAAAGTGTGCCTTGTGTGACGCAACGTTTCACGCATTAAAATGCGTATCAGTTGAAGAAAAATTGTGTGACTTTGTGACCAAAAATAAAAATTTTTGTTGGTTCTGTGACTTGTGCGCGAACAAAGGCCAGCTCTAAAGTTGTGTTGCTCGAGGTTTTTGATTTGGTGCATGCGTTGAAGCATTCGCTTCAGAGCCAGAGTGAGATGGTTGAAAAACATGAGCATTCCCTGGATAGTCTGCGATCAACAATTCTGGAGATTGAGTCTTCAGTAAAGGTTGGGAACAAGGAAATGATTGACGAAGTGCAGAAGGTGACTCAACGCCACGACGATTCTTACGCTGGTAAGCTGAAGGGAGTACTTAATAATAATGCAACTAATGGACCGGTGGTGATAATTAAGCCGAAAGATGCTAAGAAGAGTTGCGCGGATACAGCTAAGATCGTGAAAGGACAACTCAATCCGATAAACTCGGCTGTGTCCTCAATGAGAACTGTAGCCAAAGGTGGAGTAGTTGTGCAGTGCAAAAACGGTGAGCAAACAGAGAAGTTGAAGCTGGAAGTCATTGAAAAGCTGGGAGATGACTTTGATGTGAAAATCTCGAGTATGAAGCTGCCTAGGGTGAAACTGGTTGGCCTTACCGAGAACTTAAGCAACGAAAAGATAGTTCAGTACCTAAAATCTCAGAATGATTTCATAGGAAATGAAGCTACAATTAAGATATTGCATGTTGACAAGAAGGAGAAAAAGACCATTATTGCAGAGGTTGACGGCAAGACTTTCGGCGAAATAATGAGAGAAGGTCGAGTCACTATCTATTGGGATACGTGTTGGGCGTTCGAGGCTATTGATTTGTTGAGATGCTACAACTGTTGTGGATATAATCATGTAGCCGATGACTGCAAAAGAGATCTTGTCTGTCCTTTGTGTGCTGAGAAACATAAGGTTGCGATGTGCAAGGCTAAGTCAAGAAGCTGTGGAAACTGTAAGTATGCCAAAGATACGTTGGGCCAGGAGATTTCCGATGGTTGCCATGCGGCTTGGTCGTCCGATTGCCCAATTTACATGAAAAAGGCTAAAGTGGACGGCAAAAAATTGACTATGGAAAGCATTTTTTACAAGTGAGCCAGACTGTTCAGTAAGCGGGCAGTCACAAGGGGAATCTGCTGACACTGCATGGCGTACTATTTCAAATGTTTTGTTTGTACACCTGAACGTTCGATCGCTTGTCAACAAACTTGAGGTCAAGGAATTTGTAATACGTACTAATTGTGATATTTTTGCAATTAGCGAAACTTGGCTAAGCGATACTATTACAAATGAGATGATAGCTATTCCCGGCTTTAATATTCTACGGATGGATAGAGAAGCCAGGGGTGGAGGCGTTGCCATGTACATAAGATGTCCAATAAAATATTCGGTGATTGAAATTCCGGAGGAACCTAATTCTCAGATTGAACAATTATGGGTAAAAATTTATACCAAGAAAACATGTATGGCTGTTGGTGTTCTTTACCGACCGCCTTCGGGTGGCGTCACTTCACTTAGCTCGTTTAGCGACGCTCTAAATTTGATCTACATGGAATTGCAAAACATTGTCTTCCTAGGCGATTTTAACATTAATATGCTGTCTCCCTCTGGTATAAAGAATGCACTGTCTACAATAATGAATGATTACTCATTCACCCAATTGGTTACTGATCCTACGCGTGTTACCGCGGACTCCGAAACTCTAATCGACTTAATTCTTATTAACAATGATATTAAAAACGTAGAAAGTGAAGTGATAACATGTGACTTTTCCGATCATCACGCGGTGTCTTGTCGCATACCTCAAGGGGTGCCAGCTCTTCCGAGTGCGCCTTTCTTAGCGCGGAGTTTCAAAAACTTTTCTCGGGACGTGTTTTTGCGGGATGCTGCAGCAATTCCTTGGTGCAGCATGTACGCTTTGACGGACATAAACGATAAGTTGGACTTTTGTAATACGGTTTTAACCGAACTCTTTGACGTTCATGCTCCTCTCAGGATGGTCCGACCGCAGCGTAAGCCTAGCGAGCCTTGGTTTACTGATACACTGCGGCAGATGGACAACCTCAAGAAGGACGCATGGCGTAAATACAAGTGCAGCAGGTCACCATAGAAGATATTTCTGTGACCTACGGAATCTTTACAACAACGCAGTTGTGTCAGAGAAGAGGGGTTTCTTTACTTCTCGAGTTCGAGACACAAGCGACCAGCGGCGTCTTTGGCGGCACTTAAGAAGTTGGCGTGTGGTGCAGAAGGGTGATGCGGATGCCTTTCCGACGGAATTGCGCAACGCGGACGATTTTAGTGCTCATTTTATAAACAGTGTTCCGAGAGTGCATCTTGATCGGGAATATATTGGCGCGTTTGAAAAAACACGGCACACAAGCGGTGGGGATTTTACCAATCGACCTGTGGAAGTCTCCAGTGTCGAGAATTTAATATCAAAGGCCAGATCAGCGTGTTGTGGTGTTGATGGAATCTCAGCAATGATGTTACAGCTTTCCAGCTCATTCTGCGCTGCGCCCTTGACCCACATCATCAACTACTCATTTGAGGTTGGCGTTTTTCCGTCCCTGTGGAAATCTGCCTACGTCAAGCCTATTCCAAAGAAGGCTTCACCGTCAGCTCTGGGTGATTTCCGTCCAATTAGTCTTCTGTGTGCTGCCTCGAAGATCGCAGAATCCTTGCTACATGTGCAGTTGTCCGAGTTCTTGGAGGAACACAACATACTACCTAAGCATCAATCGGGCTTTCGTAAATCGTATGGTACGAGGACGGCTTTGTTGCGTGTCCTTGATGATATTGTATCAGACCGTCGGGGGTCATTAACTACTGCCTTGGTCCTTCTGGATATGTCTAAGGCTTTCGACAGTGTTGGCTTCGAGTGCGTGCTTGCAAAATTAAAACACTATGGCGTGGATGGACCGGTTTTGCATTGGTTCGACGAATATCTAAACGGGAGAACAATTAAGACTAAAATTGATAACTTTAATATCTTCGAGCCGTGGAGGGTTGAATCGGGTGTGCCTCAGGGGTCTGTGCTTGGGCCGCTTTTGTTTAACCTGTTAACGGCGGATCTACCGGATGTGATCGAGAAATGCAACTACCACATGTACGCGGATGACATTCAAATTTATGCGCCGATAACTGCTGACAATGTCGATTTATGCATAAATACCATCAATGACGATCTTGCTAGGGTTTATTCCTGGGCAACGAGTAACTCCTTAATGCTAAATCCGGTAAAGTGTCAAGTACTCTTCATCGGGAGTCATGCGGGTCGAGAAACTGTCGGTCTATCGAATTTCAAAATCGCGTTGAACGGTGTCAGCCTTCCAATCGTTGAGGAAGCTCGGAATCTCGGTGTGATGTTCGACAGTAATCTCTCTTTTAATGGTCACGTTGATCGGTTGTGTCGGGGTGCTTACGCGAAGTTAAAGCTGCTACCAATTCAAGGCTATTCTACCAACTAATCATTACAGATTCCTTGGTGTTGTCTAGCCTGGACTACGCAGATGCGTCGATTGCAAAGTATCCAGTACAGCTGTATGTCGTTTGCGGTAGGTTGCCCCCGACGTCAGCATATGACCGGGGTATTGCGAGAGCATCGCTGTCTGCGAATGGGTGAGCGTCGCTTCCTCCACTATGTCGGCGTGGTGCGCTCGGCTGCTGTGGATCATCAACCGCCGTATCTGGCCGAGAAAATACAGCTGCGGATTGGAGCACATGCCCGAGAGCTTCGTCGGGTTGCCACGACAGCGACGGTTCCAGAACACAGGACAGCATCCTTCAGGAGGTCTTTCTCCTACCTCGCTGCCTTTGTTGTAAACAACACCCTCAGCACCATCGGCTTCCGGAGCCGAGAAACCACCATCGAACCTTTGAAGAAGGCGCTTCTATCGGGCGTCATTTTGTGCGACGATATATTCTGAATATTTTTTAGATGTTTTGTTTAAGTTTTCTATGATATTATTTTTTGTACCGTATCTTTTCCTGTTTCTTCATTATTTCGTTTGGTAGTACTTTATATCACTTCGGTGTTGTGCTTACCCTTTGTATTTTTGATACAATAAAGTTATTTTATTTATCTATTTATTTATATTTATTCGAACGGAAATTATCGCCATTTAAGGGTTGTCAAACATTTTCTGCAGCAAATGTTTACTGTTTACGTTTGCTATTTGGACGGATATTATCGCGATTTAAGGAGTTCATATCGATGGGGCAAAACTCTGAGGGTCTGCGGGCTACTAGAACTTTTAATTACCTACAATTTGAGGTATGATAGAAATTTATGTAATTTGTAATTTGTAATTTATATATAGAACTTTTGCAAAAGATATAGGCTTTTTGCTGCAGCAACAGAATGAAATAAGTTTGCTACACATTATCGCGATTTAGGGATTCTTGTCGATGGGGCAAAATTCTGAGGGTCTGACGGGTACTAGAACTTTGAGTTACCTACAATTTGAGGTATGATAGAAATTAATGCAAGAATTTTTGCAAAAGTTATAGACATTTTGCTGCAGCAACAGAATGAAATACGCTTGGTATTCGAACGGACATATCGCGATTTAGGGGTCCTTGTCGATGGGGTAAAACTCTGAGGTTCTGACGGCTATTGGAACTTTTAATTACCTACAATTTGAGGTATGATAGAAATTTTTGCAAATGTTATTGACATTTTGCTGCAGCAACAGAATGAAATACGTTTCGGCAAAACTCCGAATGTCGAAGGGCTACTAGGTCTTTTAATGACCAAGAATTTATGGTATGATAGAAACTTATGCAAAAAGTTTTCCACAGTTATAAAACATTTTTCTCCAGCAAAAGTTTGAAATACGTTTGCTAGTCGAACGGACATTATCGCTATTTAGGGCTAGTTTTCCATTAGGCAAAACTCCGCTCTACGTCTTTTAATTATCTACAATTTGGGGTATGATAGAAATTTATACAGCAATTTTCGCAAAAGTTATGCACACTGGCTTTTCATACCAAAAGCGGAACGGTAGCTCCGGTTTCCGTTAACACTATTTTTTGGAGTTATCACCTTAAGAATGCCGAAACGGGTGCGTTCCGCACCAAGAAAGTTCAGTAACGAACTTCGTAAATCGTACAGATCTTTTAATTTTGCTTTTAAATTTGAGGTTTTTTGCAGTCAAAGGTTCAAAGGTCTATTGCAGTCAAAGGTCTATTGTTCAATTCTGACCAATTTTCGGTATGTATTCCCTTTTTAGTTATCGTTGTCCTGTTCGTATGCTGTAGCTACATTCAATTAATACCCTTTGAGTGCAAAAAATCTCAAATTTAAAAGCAAAATTAAAAGATCGGTACGAAGTACGTTTTTACAATTTACGTGTAAAATTCGCGGGTGCGTTCCGCACGCGTTTCTCCGTTTTGGCACCCTTAACCCAACCCATGGCCGGCTTTCGTTTTGCACCCCCTGGAAATATTTCTGCAGGCGCCCATGCCTATACCTGATTATACCTACGTCAATGTACCTGACGTAGATATGTCCAACAGTTCTAGTATTGATGCATTGGTGCCTTCTCAAGTTGGAAGACTGCACTGTTTCTTCTTTGGATGCATTAATTGCATTCCATGTAAAATATTATTGTTTTCATAACATTTCCACATTTAAAAGAAGTAGGTGTTTAATTCAAGAATGTGTGGCGATTTGAATTTAAAATAACAAATTCGTAACTCAAATAAGTATGGTATCCATTTAAAATTGTACAACCTTAAAGTAAGACAATCGGTCAAAACAAAGGTTTTCTTCAATAAACCATATATATTTTTGCGTATATAGAGAACAACCGTTATTTTGGAATAACAAAGGTTGGTTTGAATCGAGACAACGCTTCGTTGAGTGTAGGTAGTTCATGAAATATATTTCGCTTAGAATGAAAGTAACCTACCCAGAAAAGAGGTTGTTGAGGATGAAGTTCTGCTACATCGACATGGCTGCTTCAAACAAGAGGCAACGACGTTGTTGACTTTTTGGCGAGAATACCCGATGCAAAACCGAAGGCGACGCGACGATTCGATTTAGTTAAGCCTCTGTCATGTTAAATAAATAAATTAGCCTGACCTGCATTTACCTTTTTCCACAAACAGAAACATCTCTATAGGATAATTGGCGACGGTAGATTAACACCAACATACCGTCACGCGAAAATATTTCATTAATTATTCCTACCTATGCAACTAACGAACACATTTCCTCTTGCCAAAGTACATAATTCCCGGCTTCAAAGCTCCCCGCTAATCATCGATAAGCTCGTAAAGTTCATCACGCACTGTGTATTTTTCGATCTGCATCTAGCTTGCATGCACACGTACGCGATCGGAATATATATTTCATCGTAATACGGTCCTCGTGTCAGAATTAATTACTGCTATCGTTTGATCAGAGTGGACAGACGTCAAAAGTGACGGGCCGCTCGCACTGGCACCGCCTGGCGGCGAACGCTGTAATGAAACATTATGTTTGCATTGAGCCCGCGGCTCCAGGCATCAAGATACCGTCGGAAAATGATCGCTTTCCACCCGTACCGCCAGGGGCTCGATCATATCGCTGTGTTTACCGTTGATCTTGTCTCACAGTTGATCCTAGAGCTGGCGGAATTGTTAGTCTCAAGTGAAATTTGAGGCATAATTAGGGGAAAAGTAGTTAGAGTGAGCAACTATATTAATGATACTTTTGTGAGGTGGTTTAATGAATGAATAGTGATTTTGTTACGCTAATTGTTTAGAGGAAATTATATAAGTATAATACACACCCTAACTAGAGCCAATAACAACACTGGTCGACGAATTTGAATTGTTAATTTGGACGTGCTGATTTCGAATATGAATATGGCTATAAATAAGTTGCCAGTAGTCTCATTATTGCGTAATTTTGAATAGAAAGAAAAACTGCATTTGGTACAAATTTTGGTGTTGGTAACAATAAATCAAACAACTTTCTTACAAGTGTACAATTTATTTATCATTAATATTTACTTATCTAACAAAACTCACAGGAAAATAATCACCAGAACTTGGTGAGCCGTCGAAGATGAACACCAGGTCCTGGGAAGAAGAGACCGATCAGGAAGATGATGAAATATCGCAGGAAAAACTTGAAAAATTGAACCTATGACTAGTCATACGGAATTGTTGAAAATGGTATTGAGTTCCCATGAGGTACTTTCGAAAATAAAGCACAAAAACCTGTTGTATCACATTCGGGTAACACATTCAAAGGTGGACATCAGGTGGCTCACTAAACTGATAACTCTTTATTTATTATGACAACGGAATAAAACCCGTGGATATATCCGGCAAGATGCCGAAAATTAAAAATTAAATAAAAAATAAAACGTAATAATTGTGAAATTCCGAGCATTAAAGAAATAACTTTCAGCCTAAATAGGGCAAAATTCTTTTTCAAAATTGGATGTCACCACGATTTTTGCAACATCCCACTGCATGAGGAAAGTAGCAACATATGTAGATTTGAAACTCCGTTTGGGAAGTATAGGTTTATTTATAAGATCAGTCAGCACGAATGCTTTAACTCTTAGAGGCTTAGTGGTATACGCAATGTACCACCTTTTCCTTTTAGTAGTAAAAAATTTTATTAGCATTTTTTTTTTGTGGTCGCAGCTTGGATGTCCCTGAAATGGTTAAAAGAACATTTGCAATTAATGGAGTTGATGTAGAGATGCAATTTTAGTATTCAATTAGCTCTGAAGAAGCGACAACATGGTTCGCGAAACGTCAGCATTTTCGAATCTTGACACATTATTTTCTAGATGATATTGTAATACTCCGAAAAACAAAAGAAGAGCATTAGACAAAATTAAAAATGTATTTGAAATTTGAAAATATTAATATTAAATTTAACTTGGAAAGTTAAAAGTAAGGTGATATGGGATACGGTATCTAGATAGATAAAGACAAAATAATTGCATAAATTTGCGTTTGGGAAATGCCGGCCCAAAAACAAGAAAATTACAAAGATTTCTAGTGGATTTATTGAAAATTTATGTGGAAAGGCTGCTTACATTAATAAATTGAAAACAATAGACGATACTGAATTTATATGGCTAGAACAACATGAAACCGCATTAAAAAAACTTTGACCCAAATTTTTATAAACAAACCAGCTTTACAATACTTTGAGAGACTCATGTCACGATATTTAAGAGATAACTTGACAATAAATGACAATAAATAGTTGTTAATTGACACCAAAAACTATAAATGAAAAAGAATATTTAAATAAAAGGCAAGAAGTACGATAATGTTTCAAAATTTTCCTAAATCCACCTGGAAAAAGCATTATTGAATGTATAAATAATAGATCTTAGAAGAAATAGTGTATATTTAAAATCAGTTTATACAAACCGCTGTGACAGATGATATTTTGTATTCTTCACATACAGACGATAATTTATTTAATGACTATAAACCCTGATGTTGGAGTTAAACCGCAAGTAAATCAACCAATTGTAACCTTTGAAGTGGAAGATGATGTGATCGATAGACATATTATGTAATTATTAGGTATTTGGGGAATAAATGATTGTAGTCGAAGTAGGCTCTGTCTATTAAATATTTGCCGCTATACACAAACAACTGTCAAACTTGAAATAGGTTATGCAACCAAATTAACTTTTACGTGCAGAAAAGTGGTATACAATTCAAACAAACTTACGAATAACAATAAACTGACCTAAATACATCCTTGTGAAATCCCCACTGTGTTTACGATACTAAAATATAGGTAAGATTTCAGTTCTGGCAAAAAAACATGATTTGTAAAAACATGTCGATCTATATATTCAGGATATTCGAGTACTTAGTGGACGCATATGTTCAGCATATCCAACGATGGCATTTTGTATAATATTTGATATTCCTGGAGTAACCACGAAGGGCTTTGTTCGGCGCCACGGCCGGCAATATCGATGGGTAACTAGATATTTCTGTTAAAAGCAGGCTTTCTAGCGCGGCGATACTGAAGCTTGACGCAGAGGTGTTCGATGCCTGAAAGCATACCAAACAACTCCTTTGACGGCGATAGAGGTGTTGATAACACACCAACCTTTTTAAGAAATTTCCAACAAAATATCATATTACATAATTTATGAAATTGTATGGGGGAGAGAAGCCCGCCCACACAACGAAGCTCAATTTTCAGCAAATAATGGAGAAACCTCAGAAATAAGTTTTAAAACTTAGTGTACCTACATGTATAACTTGGCGAACCATTTTTTGATCTACATACTTTTTCTGAGAGAGCTTCGCTAACCATTAATTATTATTTTCTAGGGCTTTTAGCAGATTAACTAGTAGGTATGGCTGAACAAACATATCCACCGAGTTACAGAACATTTTATTGGACCTTATTGGAGCTTCGTTGACTGTTTTAGAGAAGGAGCACATGATCACAGTTTTGGTTTGAACACAAATATTAAAAACAGTAGGCATGAGATAATATTGGTAGAATCTAGCGGAGAAAAACATAGTTATTTTAGGCCCTGAGGCTGCCAAAATACCATTGGCAAAATATGTAGATATAATATTAGATGAGTCATTATCACGAGCAGCTTTAAACACAGTGTCGAAGTGACCTTTAGTAACCTTCTACACGATAAAAAAAAGATACCTCGCTGGATCGCCGTGAACGTTTAGTAATAACATAAGACAAGCCCATTTATATTTTACTTTGCCATAGCGTTGAGTTTTCGAATTGACTTAAACCGCTGTTGGTGCTCTCTACAATAACTTTCCACTTTTGCGGTATATTTGGATAGAATTATGCGAAACAGGTTTACACCAATAATGGCGTAGTTACAGCCAGTAACGGATTTCCCATAAGGCAATGAAAACGTTTCTAGGGGCCCCGGGCTGTGAGGGGTCACGGCCAAGCCATTTACCTATAGTGTTTTAATGATTAATGTTTTCAAGAATCATCATAACATTTTGTTGATTTATGCAAATATGATTAATGCAAACAGTTTTTAGAAATATTGATTATTTTGATTACGAAAATTGTCATGTGGAAATGTGTCGTACTTTTACTTAACCATTTGTGACGAAGTTATGCAGTGGTTAGGAGAGTATTAAAATAACTTAAAGAGTCAGGATTTGTCACATCGATCAGATGACTTTTATAATACGTATGCAGATCCAAGTACACACGAGTGGGATCTGAGTGTGTACATTTAAAAGCGATACAGGATTTATAATTGTTTCTACATTATAAACTCGATTTATGAGACTACCGTTCATAAAGTTTCAACAACGCAGCAAACATGTTCGGGAAATACAATGGGTGCAAAATGCATTGAAGAATCTCAATGATCTGGTCGAATACATAGAGCAGTTATTTGTTGGTCAGCTTTTGGGTTTACTCAAAAGCTATATAAGTTAGCGCCTACTTTGGAACTACTTATAGATGGAATGTATTAAGACCCTTTATGATTAAATCCTTTTCCAACACGAGATGGTTTGCACAACTTTACACACTAGATGTTTAAAGTAAAACTAAATTTACATATTTCCGACATATTTCTGTTAAGTTGGTTAAAATAAGAAATCTACAAGATTAAACTTTACTCTTCAAAGGAAAACAAAGTTCTTCGCTGCTCAATATTGAGCAGCGAAGAACTTTGTTTTCCTTTGAAGAATATCTTACACCTGCTTTAGCGATACACAGCAATATATTAAACTTTGCATTAGGACATCCGGTTTCTTGATTTGCCGTTACACTTATCAACCCACAATCGTTTGTTATTTTACCAATGTTCTAACGGTCACAATATAACCTAAAAGTTTTACTGATCCTGATAATTGAAGGTTATGCTAAAAGTTGATTTTTTCCTTATTATTATAATTATTTATTTTTTAACTGCAATTCTACTTCTTTTTACATCGCTCCAGAATAACAGTAACTAATAAAGCTGACTAAAAATGCTTTGTTTTCATAATAATACGGTGTACTACTATTTTAACCACTGTTATTTATAAATTTAGGGGTATCGGAATTAGGTACATGTAAATATAGCACGTCCTTAAATCAGATATGTGTGTCGGAATTGTGTACATGATTAGAAGTAATACATATGACTCTATTGCTGTCTTTACACAAGAAAATAAGATATTTTACATCGTTTGCTATATAACAATTAATTGTACGCATTTTGTTCAAATTACGGACATCAATAATTCCTAATTATTCAACTAGCAGCACAGAGTAGCGATTTTGATATTAATACACCACCTTTGGGGATAATAGTTGCGCTCATGCCAGCTCCATTAAAAAAATCTTTATTCTATCCTGAAACACCAAAATAAGTAAAAAGAAATTGTTTTTCAGTAACATTATTATCTAATGCTTGCAGAGAAATAAAGAAGGAATACATAAATAGCATAAATGTTCTTTCAAAAATGGAGAGCCAGATAGCTTTAGAAGGAAATATTTGTTTAAAAAAGATGACAGTCATTATCACCACAAATATAAATTCTACAGTTACACATATAACAAAAATTCCTTAACCTGTCTGAATTTGGGGCGTTAACCTGAGCTCTAGATTTTGTTTCGGTAGGTTTGGTTTAGATGAGTCATGGGCGCTCGGTGTTTGTGTGTATATTATGATAAATTACATTATTGTAAGCCTACCAACCGGGTGGGGTTGCCACATCGTGACAGTCGATTTTTGGAAATCTGGCAACCCTTCCTGCGGGTAAGGTTGCCAGATTGTGGCAGCCGGGAATTGAACATCTTCGTTGCGAGATCGTGCCTCGGGGATTAGAAATCTGGCAACCCTGCCTCCGGGCACGGTTGCCAAATCGTTACAGTCGGGACAGTGTCGCTTTCAATTCGTTATAAGTATACGATAATACCGGCAATACGATGCACACGTCAACAATGCGCTACACCAATATGTGTAATCTGTGATTGAGAAACCCGGCTGCCCAAAAGCTTAACGCGTTATGTGGAGAAGGAACTCTGCTAAACCGCAATTGAAAACCCCACCCTAAAGTACCTTGGTAAGATACCTCTAGTACAGTAACATTAGCAAATACCGATCAAGAAAATAAATCCAATATCCCGTTTGTGATCCCACGTAGAAAGTCTTGGGTTTGAATATTCTATCCACAAATTTTATCACAACCTGGCACCTCTAAACACCTAAAAGGTCACGATTTAGTAATTTTAATGCGATCCCGGATAGGAAAGGAAGTAACCAACGCTACCAAACCAAGCCTATCATGACACCTATCAATTATTCCTTGATATGTCAATTTTCCCTAACAGATGTCATATGCCTCAATAGCTCAGTGGGTAGAGTATTTTGCTAGCGATACAGAGGTCCCTCGTTCAAATCCAGGTTGTGGCTGTAATTTTTAATTAATTTTTTTATTTTCAAGAAAATTTTATCTGTTCTACTGGCAACGCAAGAAAGATATTTATGTTTCCAAGATGAATTTCGTTCAAGATACTTCCGGCAAAATAAATTTTGTAAGCAATGGAAAAGTTTATCAATTTAATCTTCACAAGCTAGTTGCTTACAGAATGGAAATCATTTGTGAATTTTTGTGGAGATTCAAGTGCACAAATTAAAAACTTAATACTCCTAGGAAAAAAATACAATAAGGATAGCCTGTTTATTTAAAATATGCAAGCGACCGGTGGCAGCAGAAGATATTATTATACTTCAAAAATACTGGTAACGTTTATTTATCTCCAATAAAGACATTAATCCGCTCGACTAAGTAGTAAGTCCAGCCTGTATATACGTCCTGTAAGGATAATGCAGTGGGCCCTTAGGAAGACCAAATGTTGTTTGAGATGATGGTTTGATATCTGAAATGTAGCAAGAAATGCATTGATGCAAGCTCAGCACAATGTGGCGACATCGAAACTTGTGGAGGAAGCCTGTGCCCACCCGTTGATGAAAGATGCGGGCTGACAAGATACGCACCTAAATTAATAATCTATCAATACAACCCAGAATTAAGCTGTTATCGTAAAAACTCGTTCTTACACCGAAATCAACCATGGTGACAGTTATTTGCGGTTGCTGAAGTGTCGGCCCGTCATGTATTATAACCAGTTAGTGGTCCGTGAGGCAGCGATAATGGGGGGCCGAGGACAATGCCGAGTCTTCCATTATGCAGTCATCCGTGGAACGTTGCCGGCGCTTTTCTTTGCCGCCGCCGACGGCACAACCGCCTCCACCGCCTCTCCCCGTCCAGAGATTACACTAATACAGCGTGAAATTGTTAATTTTAACGCGGGCGCTATCTGAGACGCTCGCATAATAGGAATCGGCCACCGCCCGCATCAGCCACCCCCAGGACGGCTGGTATGGGGGAACGGCACACAAAACTAATTATCCTTATCGCCGCGCCAACTACATAATAACGCCGTGGAGAGCATCTTCGCCTGATCTAATATCCTGTCTTGGGTGTGTAAGCTGTGTGTATCCTACCGACCAACAGCCGCCCCGCGCCCGCCACCACCCCAGCCGATGGTGTGCCAGCCCCGCCGAGCTTTGAACTGGCGCTAACGCTTTATATTCGTGAACTTGATGCGGCAGACAGCCAACGTGCGCCGCATTCTTGATCGCTGTACGCCTTCCGGTTCTACATAGCCGGCGGCTTATCTATTTTGTGTACGAGGCTTCAAAATTTTGCGAAATGCCGTTGCATATTTTTATGCTGACTTCATGTCACGAACCCGTATAGTCATATAACTGGGTTGGCATATAATGTACAGGTCGTGTCAGCGCATGCTGGCAGTGGAATATTATGCAAACTCATTGAGCTCTAAGAAACAGATACCCTCAAAGAGATATTGCTTACGATGGCGTTCAGATTGATCACAAGTAGACTAAAAAGTAGTCGGGAATATGCCTTTAAATATTGCTTTGAATCCGTCCGTAGACTGGATAGAATAAAGTGGGGTATTTTTTTATTGTTAGGAAAGCTTCAAATATGCGGATAAAGTGTCTCATCTTGAATGCTGTTCTTGCGAATGAAGACGGATTATCCAATAGATCGGGACGCATTAATTCAATAGGTCGTGGTTGTAATTTTTATTACTTTCAACAACACTCATATAGAGTGACGACAGCATTCTTCTAAAACTATGATTCTAGCAAAGATAATGCTACGTATGAACATCATTCAACGATCTTTTATTTTTCCAAATATTTCACCCCACCACTAGAATTTAATCAATTTTTAAGAATTTTCGGGCTTAGAACACAGTGACAGATTATAAAATTGATTATATTTTTTTACCCCTCAATGGATCCCAAGATTATCTCATTTGTTAATAAAGGATTTTATAAGACATAATTTCTATACCTCATAAAAACAAAAAAAACGTCACCTACACCTAAGGTTTTCAGGCTGTTCTAGGCCCTTAAGCATTGGTTGTGATACAATATGTGGTTCTTATTTCACTCCCTTTGCCGATGGAAACATGGCTCAAAACAAATGATGTATATTTTATCTGACAGGAAAAACGAGCGTGTTTGCGAGCTTTTGCGTTTTCCGCAAAACGGCCACGATTTTGGAATTTTAGCTTCTGTACTTTTGTAATCCTTGTAAAATTCTGCACAAAAAGGGTTTTCTTAAATACAGTGGCTCTTAAACTGCAACCACAGGTCTTTCCGTATGTCTGTCTGGTCAGGTTCCCCAAGGAAGACGGCGAACCACAATCCCGTGTGTTCGGATTCATATCCGGTTCTCTACTAACCTCCAACCCCCTCTCTCACACTACCTAGTCATTTCTAGCGAAGAGTGTTGACCGCAGCACCAGACTCCGTGGCCCCGTGCACAGTATAGAGTGGGGGTTTCAAAAGCTATTTAGGCGCCCGTTGCGGAATCCCGGCGGACTATTTTTCCGCAGGAACTGTTCTCGGTCACCAAGGCTAGTAGAGCCGTATTTTACAGAGGTTGCGCTGACGCCTATATTGCCCATGTATCCAAACGACCCCCGCAGATGCCTACAAACTCACGAAAAAGTGACGTCAGTGGAGTCAGGACAGGAGTTTAGCGTGTTACGAGATAGCGTTTGTGACGTCACTGGGATACCTCGTCCCCGCCCCGCAAATGCCGGTCGGCGCAACCTCTGTAGAATAGGCTTTAATGGCCTTGCTCGGTCACCGCTACACGCAAAGGCGCTGTAGTCGACTTTATTATATCTGTCTGCTGTTGGCGTTCGTAAACGCGCTCTCGCTACAGGTAACTGCACCACGTCGGTAATTACTAGGGAGAAAACTGCTTAGAACAGCGCCACCTCCTGGCTATCTTAGACTTTTCCTGCGGTGAAACAGACGTGCTTGTCGACGCGCACCCGGCCAATACCGTATGATTTGCGATCGTGTGCCCAAAAGGTTGCATATATGTTTAATACATGAACAGAAAATTCGTCAGTAACTTTTTGTAGATATGGGTAAATTGTACAATGAACAGAAAATTCGTCAGTAACTTTTTGTAGATATGGGTAAATTGCACACTGTGCGCTCAAAAAAAAAAAAACGGTACATTTTTTTTGCAGTCGTATTTCCAATAATACTGAGTCAATTCAAATATTTCTTTAAAAGACGAATTGGTTGTAATGTGGAGATTAAAACCATACTATATTTGCAATAACAGTACATTTCATTCCCAAGTTATGTTGGTTATATTCGGCTCTCCAACATTTCAGATAATATCGGGCCAATTAAATGTGAACTAAACTGTTTATTAAAATCAATAAGCAATGGCATTTGTCTTGGTTTGGTCAAAAGGGATAGGACACAGTGATTTTTTGTTCTTATACGGGCTGAAATTTTTAAACAATATTTTTCATTGTTTTTACTGAAGAAAACAGCGGAATTGGAAGTTTGTAACATAAACATGAGAACGGCACGAGAAATCTTGTGTACTTGAGTTATCTTTAATGGCCGTGGAAACCATTGGTCTTGTCATAGTCGGCATGTTTAATTTTATCATTTTAGGTAGTCTTTTAGTCAGTATCAATTGTGATGTATCACACTTGTTTGTAATTAACTGTAAATTTTAGATGAATGTTAATCCATCTTGAAACGGAGCTGTAATCAACGTTCTTCAAGTGTGGGACAACACTTCAAACCAAGTCCATTTTAAATTTTTTATGACATGTTTAAATGAAGAGCACTTCCAACATCAGTCTGAACCCTAAATGAATTGTGTTGCTCCTTTTATTCAATGATTTCATTTGAAGATGTAATATTCACGTGAACAACAAACAGAAAAGACATGACCGTCCGACAACAGAAAGCAAACTGCCATAATTTTAGTTCAATAAAAAAACGTGTTGATTTTAGGTTCAAATGCTGCAAAAACAAAAACATAAAAATTTGCAAATAAGCTGCAGCCCAATAAGTGTAGTAGAAAATGTAAAAACGGTTAGAAAATTCTTAAAAAATT
This sequence comes from Melinopterus prodromus, assembly GCA_964023965.1. NCBI lineage: Eukaryota > Metazoa > Arthropoda > Insecta > Coleoptera > Scarabaeidae > Melinopterus > Melinopterus prodromus. The sequence continues at coordinate 47,266,573 of OZ030394.1, forward strand.
TCTAAATCAAACCTTCTATGTCTATGTGAAAACTAAAAGTTGGCCATAGCTTCCTCACCATCTGTGAAGATAACGCAAGTACGCAATTGGATTTGTTGTGCCTGTGCACTATACTCGTTGCAAACACCCAACTCCACTGCATTTTGGAGTAAAAACAGCAAATGAAAACAAATGTCATTACCTACTAGTTTTATTAGACCTTTCATTTCATATTAAATTGTCCCGATATTATCAGAAATGTTGTATAGCCATACATATAGCAACTTTGGATTGAAACGTTCAATTATTGCGAATATGGTATGCTTTCAACCTTCACAACGTAAGCAATTAGATTTTCCAAGATATGCTTGAATTTACGTAATATGTTTAGATATTTGAGTAAATGAAAATTTTACCCTTTTTACTTTATCATACGCAGTATGCTAAAGTATTGTAATCATGCCGAAAAAAAAAATTGAGATTTTAGCGGAAATAGGTCTTTTTGGGTCCCCTGAACATTTTTGACCAAGGTACAAAAAAATGTCTGTGTGTGTGTGTGTGTGTGTGTGTGTGTGTGTGTATGTCTGTGTGTAAACGATTTTTGTGGCGACGATTCCGGAGAAACTACTAAAGGTATTGGAACGAAAGTTCATATTTAGAAGTTTTGTTACCAAACTTAGAGCTGAAAAGCTTTTGGTTGAAAGGGGTTCAAAGGAACTGGTAGTTTATTCTAAGCCTTTTTGAAGGATTTTGCAAATGAGCCGCCATTTCTGTAATTTCTACAAAATAGTTAATTAATAAATTAAAGTAGATGAAATTTTGAATAATTTATGCCTATGACATTTTTTGGTAAAATTAATAGTTTAGCTTCAAGAGCAAATTCTATTTGATCGAGATCGGTCGCATCTGCATTGATATGAAATTACATAGTAGCCAGGATTTTGACAAATATTTTTTTGTGTTGTCACATTCGAAAACAACTGATCACATCAGAGGTTGGAGAACCACTATGGAACGTTGCCGCTGTAGTGCGGCAAATTATAAAATACAAATTTAAAATAAAATAAGATCACCAATTTGATTGTTTGTTGATAAGAAATATCAACCCGTCTTTATATATAATTCTAAAAACGATAATTTGCGAAAATTATAAATAAAGTATAGCGATGAGTGTAGTTTTATTTTAGTATGTTGGTAGGGATGTGTCATGAACAAATATAAATCTGTCAGAATTTGAATTACCTTTTTAAGGTGCGTTTTCATTAGTGATAATGGCAGTGGTAGCAGACGCCGTTATAGTATTTCCAATAGAAAATTGCTAGCGACTCATGTTTATGTACATGCAAACTAATATTGTCATTATCACGATATGTAAGAAATACTATAATTTCGTAGTCTACCACCGCCATTAGCTACCATTACCTACCAATCGGAACGCACCTTTAAACTTGACGTTTCGTCAAAGTGGTACCAACCTAGCATTTACTATACAGAAATCATTTATTTTTTTTAATACGTATTTCTTAAAAAGCAACACAATAAACGTTGATGTCGCTCCTGCCAAAAACTAGATAGCGCGACTCGCTCACATGCGACGGCGACACTCCGCCTTCGGTGACGCGCCGCATCACCGCTCGTCGCGCTAATCCGTACTTTCGGCATTTGTGACATAAATAACTTTATTCTAATGACGTAGTGTAGGTAGTGTCAAATGCTGATGCTTTGACAATACCTACGATTTATCTCAATAGAATAGATTCTCATGCAGCTAAACTATTAATTTTATATATTGTATGATAAAGTCATGTGCCTGGCCACATCAGATTTTTACTTTATCATACGCAGTATGGTAAAGTATTGTAATCATGCCGAAAAAAAAATTGAGATTTGAGCGGAAATAGGTCTTTTTGGGTCCCCTGAACATTTTTGACCAAGGTACAAAAAAATGTCTGTGTGTGTGTGTGTGTATGTGTGTGTGTGTGTGTGTGCGTATGTGTGTACTCGATTTTTGTGGAGACGATTCCGGAGAAACTACTAAAGGTATCGGGACGAAAGTTCATATTTGGAAGTTTTATGACCAAACTTAGAGCTGAAAAGCTTTTGGTTCAAAAGGGTCCAAAGGAACTGGTAGTTTATTCTAAGCCTTTTTCAAGGATTTTAGAAATGAGCCGCCATTTCTGTAATTTCGTCAAAATAGTTAAATAATAAATTAAAGCACAGGAAATTTTGAATAATTTATGCCTATGACATTTTTTGGTAAAATTAATAGTTTAGCTGCAAGAGCAAACTCTATTTGATCGAGATCGGTCGCATCTGCATTGATATGCTACATAGTAGCCAGGATTTTGACAAATATTTTTTTGTGCTGTCACCACAGAAATGTCTATGGCTGTCACCACGCTGTCACACTCGGAGAACCATCGACTATAAATCTGTCAGAATTTGAATTAGCTTTTTAAACTTGACATTTCGTAGAAGTGGTATCAACCTAACATTTTCTATACCGAAATATAACCATTTTTGATTTTTTTAAATACGTGTTTCTCAAAAAGCAATACAAAAAACGTTGATGTCACTCCTGCCGAAAACTACATAGCGCGACTCGCTCACATGCGACGACGACGCTCCGCCATCGGTGACGCGCCGCATCACCGCTCGTTGTGCTATTCCTTACTTTCGGCACTTGTGAGATAAACAACTATTATTCTGATGACAGTAGGTAGTGTCAAATGCTGATGCTTTGACAATACCTTCGATTGATACTATTGACTATCAAAATATCTGTCAAATGCTGGCTAACTAGTTTAATTTTAATGCAGACACGATTTATCTCAGTCAAATAGATTCTCATGCAGCTAAACTATTAATTTTACATATTGTATGATAAAGTCATGTGCCTGGCCACATCAGATTTTTTGTCTACTAAATTATTTGCTTGGTGGGTGGTGTGCAAGAAATTCTAGAAATAATATCAAGAAAAAAACGGGAAAATAGTAAAATTCTGGACTGTCTGGCCCAAATGTTGGGCCCGGTTGGTCATCGTATAACCATAAATTCCAAAATTATATAAAAAATGCGAAGGTAGTAATATACCCTGTTTCACTTGTTTTATAAGACATCTTGACACATTCGTTCATTTGGGGTCCTTGCTGCAGTCGTGCCCCAAACCACACAAGCGATAATACAACGTCATAAAATGAAGTCTGCTATAAGTTATAAAACTCATGTAAGTATAGAATATGTACCAGCTTTATGACCTTTTCAGTTATAAACCTTATATTATAATACACCAATACTTGTATGAATATAGCTTGTCCTATCCTGACCTATTTATTCATTACATGACGTCGCAGAGATTCGGAACAATCTAACATAAAATAAGCAATCATGAAGAAATCATGTTGTGCATAACTGGGTCGATTGCGTTATCAGTGTATACTGTATAGATATGTTGAAACAAAACACCTATTATTGGAAAACAATCTTTCCCAATTAAATCGTTGCAGAAAAAAACATATGAGAGGATGGAGAAATGTCCCTTTTTTAACAGCTGACTATTAGAAACTGACTGCAAGGCCTAAAAATTACCGTCTTCAGGTAAGTTAATTTTTTGTAAATATTTGAATAAAGCAACGTGGTAAAATCGTGTATTGAGAATCTGACTACTGACGTTATTAAGAATAACTCCGATTTAAATTCAGACTGTATATTGTCCATATTTAAAGCGAAGTTTGATTTTTTATTTGTAAAATGACAATTAGCAGGCTGTATACTTTAACCCTCCTGCCGCGGCAACGGCGAAAATGTAGAAAATGTCATAAGTAGTCTATTGAAATGATGGAGTAAGGTAATGCCATGTCAATTCTCCACAGTTTTATTCCTCACCACCTTGGATTTTGATGAAATTATTTATTGTTGTCTTCATGTAGTTATAACTGCTAATTATACAACGTTTACCTGTACGTATGTTGAAACCAATCCCCGCATACACTCTACAGTGTAAACAATCAACAATTTTCCATGAAATTTGTCATTATGTGTTTATGAACAATTAGGGAGGCATGTAATTTTACATAATGTCGTTGACTTTATTTTGGTCTTACTTTGGCTGCGACCGATACAAAATATTAACTGAAAGATACTAAATATACAGTAATTACAGCAAATATGATACAATTTATTTAATCATCTCACGTAGGTATTCCTATACGATGCGGCCACATTATAATGATACCTGACAATGAGTGCCTCTCTACCATTAGATCCTGTCATTATTCAAGCCTTTGTTTTTATGTATAGTATGCTTACAAAATTGGTTGGAGGCAAAAGACATAAACTGCCCTATTTACCATTAATATCTAATAGAATTGATAATGCAAGGGGACCAAGGGCTGAGGCAGTAAAAACGGGAAGCTATTTCTACCGTTACAAGAACCGTGGAGATTTACCCATTAAGTGTTTTTGCTAGGTCCTAGTAATTATTTCCAACGAAGGCTTTTGAGCACGCTCACTCCGACGTAAGCAAAAACCGTTTGGCGATACTCACGCAGTATGCGACCGGGTAATTGTTTTGAAATGCTAATGCTGAAAGCTAATACTCAGTTAAACTTACTTAGAATTATTACAGCTGTTCCTTGATGATAAATAAGTAATTATGTCTTATGCGCTGGGTTTTATTACGCAGGAATATTGAGTCAGTAATTTCTCAGACACCACATCTAACATTATTGTATGATTGAGCATATTAAAGGTATTCCGCAATTTAAACTTCATCGATCTCCTATAGTTCAATAAAACATTTAATATACTACGATTCTGTACCACACCAGTCTTATAATATTCTGTATAGTAATTAGAATGCGACCGAATATTAATGGAACCTCCACACTGGAACTTTAACCAGTTGAGCTACCGAGGTCAGTAGACAATATGAATCAATATTTGATTGCTTTTTCTTGTTATTTTTTTGTTATCTAATTTTTAGTTGTAGTACAGTGAACCAGCACAGAAAATGATATCCCATTTTATATTAAATGCAGTTGTTCTCAAACTGCAAGCGCCCCAATATAGTGGTATGTTATAATGCAAAACAAATCGACCAAAGGCTCCGCGGTGCAGCCCTCTATTCCATATGACTCCTCATCGTGCACGGAGTTCGCTAGGGAACCTGAACAGTCAAAACCACGTTAGCGCTTTATTATAGAGTATTATTATAATATACAGTGGCACTCGGCTAATTGTGACATAGCATTCTTACATTCCGATTGAGTACAGTTTTTAGGAAAATTGTGCACGTTTTTATTGATATGAATAGTGTAAAAAGACATGTTAGTCTGACCGCTATGAACACAAACACGCATTAGTGGCGCATTGTTAAAAACATATACATCTTTTTATGTTCGGGTGTCTTAATTGGACACCAAGATTGTAAATGTGACATCTTTAGGTTTTAATTGTGATTTGTGCCATAAAGTGGAGACATGTTGTTAAATGTTAAATATGATGTATTTAAAATAGGTAATTGCGATATAGGCCTTCTGCAAGAGCCTTAAAGTTTTAAAAAATTCAAATTGTTTCATATTTATTTTCGTAATGAAAGATTACGTGATTCTTATTTTTCAAATACAAATAGTTTAACAAAAGGTATGAAATTAACGTATACAAAAATATATTACTCTAATGCAACATTTAGATCGCCTGCAGTTTATTTAGGCTCATAGACTTTTAGAAAAATGACCATTCTCTTATAATTAATAATAATTACAAAAATGTGTTTAAACGTTGCTAAAAGTTTATTTGTCACCAAATATTTTATCAAAAAAATATAAAAAATTCGAATTATAAGGCAAATTATAAACTTTAAGCCTGCTGCGGGAGACCTAAATATTATTCAATTGGGCCTTATAGAGTTGAGCTTATAGATGCTTGTCCATTTCTTAGTGTCGAAAATAGCCAAGTAAACCCATGGTCCGAGGACACTGCTTTCTAAATTAATATATTCTATTTTATGTTTATATTGTTCAATAAAAGATATTCGGAAAATATTTGAGTGTTTTCAACAAAAAAAAATACACGCGATGTCAGATAGGGGGTGGGGTAGGTTAGAACCTCACCAAGTATCACGAGGGGGGAGGGGGATTTAAAAACTGGCTTAAAACCTCACGTGATTAATGGACGACCCCTTACTGTACAGTGCGCTTTGCTTTTTGTGACTCAACTAAGACATTTTACCTCTGTCGGGTATAGTTTGAAAGACCCAATCTTTCTTGTTTGCTTTTGTACGAACTGCTATTTATGTTGATATTGTAGGTATTTGTGCGGAATGATGTTGTTGCTCATCGATTAACTTTGACTTTGGTCTGAAGTACCTGGTTCAGTCATGCACTTTTGATCAAATGGGGTCTCACTAAATACAATATAGAAGGAAATATTTCTTCTATAAGTGAGAAAAGAAATTATTCAGATATGTTGTGAGGGTACTGTGAGGGTACTGTGAGGGTATTGCTTAAGACGTCATAAGCAATTCCGTTTCTCCACATCATATTAGAACAGATGGAAATTTTTCGTAGTGTTGTTTTATGAGGGTATGTTTTTGTCGCTGGCTCTCGGCCACCACTCGGTTTGCGTTTAGCACGCGGGGAGTGAAGCACCTGGCGCTTTCCATAGAAACATCAGATAAAGTCCAAGTATTCCTAAACTGTTTTTCTCCAACAAATTATATTCGATTACGCGAATACACAAAATAACGAGAAATTTATCGTCCAATTTATTCGATGAAACGTACTTTAGTAATCTACTTTAAGCTCAGTGTTTATCACAATTCCGACAAAAAGATATCGATATCACAACAACTAATTAATGGCGTATTAAACAATATTCGATGTAACAACGAGTGCTGGTATTAAACTACAAACGAAAATATAATGCGACACGCAGCCCGTGCTTGCATTATGGAATAATCAATCGCGTAAATTGTAAACGCTGCATAAAAGGGATGTCGCATTGTTACATTCTATAATAGACGGCATGTCAATTACACCAACGTACACATACGGATATGTATGTATGCATATTGCGAACAAACGTTTCGAACAAATGATACCTGAGCGGGATAACATCCGGTTAAAAAAAAGTAATGATCGAACAGAGTTTGTTGGGTGTAACATGTGTGGAAAAGGTTAATTAAGTACTGGACTGTACGTACTTCTGATTTATTCTCGTACTTTGTCGGAGTATGGCTGTTTGTTTCTCTTGCATTGTATCCTTTGATATGTTATGGAAAGATCAAAGGTTTTCCATCAAGGGCGTATCCAGCTCAAATCGGAAGGGGGGCAGTTGTCTAAATTTAACTTGCTATATGGGAGAAGGGTGCCCATTAGGGTGGTTAAAAAAGGCATTGCACAATTTTTTTGGAATGATTGATAGCAACGATGCCCTCAAATCGTCTCCAAATCCAAAAAAATACACCTATTTTTTTAATTTTTAATTTTAGTCGTACTTACATGGGGAAATGCATGGTAAGAAGATTTTTTTTGGTATTTTTATTTAGTTGCTCGGGGTTTGGGAAAACTTAAGATTACTTAAGGACTTCCAGGGAAGAATTTTACCTATTATATAATATACATATAGATTTGACGCCCCACAATCCATTCCCATAGTGCTCTGAAAACTACCCTTAAATGAAAAAATGACATTCTTCAGATAAATTTAATCATTTCAGTCTCCTTTTTCTCATTGAAATTATTACTATAAATCAAGTGGAATGTTTATAAAGAATTGTCTGTTAATTTACATATGTTTAAAGAAATTCTATTTATTTAAATACTTAAGTAGTTTTTCTGAAAAATCTATCTGAATTCTGAGTTCGAAATCGCAAATAATTATCTTACAGTGATATTAGTCATTGAAAAATTTCTTCCTATTCTTTAAACAATCAATTATCATTCATTTTCTACTTTATTCTAATTATGGTAGAAAAGTCAGTTTTTGCGAAATTAACTTATAAATTTCATGTTCGAGATATTTAACAAACCTATTATCTATAATATCTAATAAACCCACATTTGATTAAACAAATTCTATTTGTTTAAACAATTTTTGTTTGCAATTTACCTTTAATTCATTTTTCAGATCGGTCTGGCCAACTGTTATTCTCAACTGACAGCATTTATATTTTGGGATAATTTCCATTGTTTAAATATTAAATTATTATTCGTTTTCAATATCGTTTATTGGATATGATTTGAAATCCTTTTTTTCGGGAAATTGGGAAATTTCCTTTTAAAATATTAAATTTCCTAAAATCACCAAATTTTATTAATCACATTTTTTCTCCATATCTTATTCTGATTTCCTACTACTGTGTGTCGCAAAATAATGTTGATTTGTTGCTGCCTGGAATTGTTACCGGTACTCTAATTTAATGAAATATTGAAAACGAATATTATTTTATTATACGAACACTGGAAATCATCCCAAAATATAAATTGTGTCACTTCAGAATAACAGTTGACCAGACCGACCACAAACAATTAATTTTAAGTAAATTGCAAAAAAAATTAAAATGTAGAATTTGTTTGAACAAATTTGGGTTTATTAGTTAATACAGACTAGATATCTCGAATAAGAAATTTATAAGTTACTTTTACAAATAAACTGACTTTTCTACCATAATTAGAAAAAAAGATGAAAATGAATTATAATTGATTGTTTAAACAATAGAAAGACATTTTTTAATGCATAAAGTAATAAAGTAATTAAGGTAATGAAGTGCCATTTCGAACTCGGAAAACAGAATTTGATGGATTTTTGAGAAAAGTGTATGATTTAAACAAATAGATTTTGATTAAACAAATGTAAATTAACAGACAAATGTTTATAAATATTCTACGAGACTATAGTAATGATTTCTATGAGAAAAAAGATAATGAAATGATAAGAACGGTTAACTTTCTGAAAAATGTAAATCTGTTTCATTTGGGTAGTGTTCAGTGCACTGTGGGGTGGATTGGGGGGGGTTAAATTCACATGTATAATAGCTTAAATTCTTCTATAAGTCCTATAACTTTAACATAAGTTTTCCTGAACAATTATGCGAAAAATACCAAAAAATGTCTTCTTTCCGTGTAAATTTGAGGCCTGCAAAGGCACCATTAAAAATCAAAAGTTCAAAAAAAAAAAATTCGTGGCCACTTTTTTTGGGTTTGGAAACGATTTGGAGGGGATCTTTGCTTTCTAAATAAAAATAGCCACCCTGGTGCTCATAAGGGAAAGAGTGCTATCTAATAAAGATAATACCGAAATGCGAATGCCCCCCTCTGGATACGCCCGTGTTTTCCATGTTTTACTGTAAGTTTGTAGACGATATTTGTCTGATATTGTTCAAGTGTTTTGGACTATAGTTTTCTTAATGCTAGGTGCGAATGCATCTGATGAGCCCACCACGATACATATTTTTTTTTTTTTTTTTTTTTTTCTTAAAATGTAATACACTGTCGGCCCTACAAATATTCGGAACGCGTACCTACAGTTTCTATCACCGATTTTGCCAAAAATCGGAATGTCTTCAGTACCATATTGTACGGGAAAAAAAACTACCTGAAACAGTTTTCACTTCCTTGATTTTATTCGTTGTTGGTCAGGATATAGAAATTATTTTATTTTACTAAGTATTCTGAACATCATATCTCGGCAACGGTAAATTTTTGTTTTCATATTTATACACATTTACTATGATAGGGTGTATTCACTTTGCCACAACATTTGTTGACCAAAATTACCGGAACACCTAAACAATTCTCCAACCGTAAGAAATTTGAAAAAAATGTTCAAATAATTTCGCTTTAAACTGGTTATCGTTTAACTGTATTTTCAATATACAGGGTGCTCATTTTGTTATAGAAAGACTTTTTATAGGAACCATTTTTGTATAAAATGCGTTATTTTTTAATTATAGGCTATTAACCAAAAATAGTCAAAATTACCGCAACACCTAAGTAATACACCAACTACAAAAAAAAACTCAAAAAAAATTGAAATAAAAGTCTTTTGGGTTTAAACTCTCGTTCAAATATGTTTTTATAATAATTTCTGTAATTATATTATAGAAATTTTGCAAACCTGTCCTTTTTTCTTATAGAACATCCTGTATATTTTTATTTAATGCTAAAATTGATGCTAAAGTATTTTACGTAGGAATTAGTTTTATAAAATGCATTATTTTTCAGTTATAAGCTATTAATTCAAACTTTTGCCTTAATCAAACTGGTGAGAAATAAAAAAATCCAAGAGAAAGAAACAATACAATTAAGGAGAATTAAATTAAATGTTTTAAACCGCCACATTAAAATAAATGTGGATGTATGTGGAAAAATATTCAATTTTTTTTTAGTTAATGTAAATATTCTAATTTGAAGTTCAGTAGTTTTGATTAATTGCTTATATCTCAGACAAAAAGTTCTTAGAATTAGTTTTAGACTTTAAAAAATTTAAAAATATACAGGGTGTTCTATTAGAAATCGGAAAGGATTGCAAATTGCCATAATGAAACGACTTTCTGCAGTTGTGACATAAATAAGTATTATTCTAATGACAGTGGGTAGTGTCAAATGCTGATGCTTTGACAAAACATACTGTCAATAGCATCAAAATATCTGTAAAATCCTGGCAAACTAGTTTCGTTTTAACGCAGACACGATTTATCTCAATCAAATAGATTCTCATGCAGCTAACCTATTCATTTTATATATTGTATGATAATGTCATGTAACTGGCCACATTTTTCAAAAATATTTTACGTTGGAGGGTATTTTAACTTCGGCCCGGCTGAAAGAATAATCTTATTTTCTTACTAGTTTTTGTTCTGTTTTTTTTACTTTATCATACGCAGTATGGTAAAGTATTGTAATCATACCGAAAAAAAAAATTGAGATTTTAGCGGAAATAGGTCTTTTTGGGTCCCCTGAACATTTTTGACCAAGGTACAAAAAAATGTCTGTGTGTGTGTATGTGTGTGTGTGTGTGTGTGTGTGTGTGCGTATGTGTGTACTCGATTTTTGTGGCGACGATTCCGGAGAAACTACTAAAGGTATCGGGATGAAAGTTCATATTTAGAAGTTTTATGACTAAACTTAGAGCTGAAAAGCTTTTGGTTCAAAAGTGTCCAAAGGAACTGGTAGTTTATTCCAAGCCTTTTTCAAGGATTTTGCAGATGAGCCGCCATTTCTGTAATTTCGTCAAAATAGTTAAATAATAAATTAAAGGAGAGGATATTTTGAATAATTTATGCCTATGACATTTTTTGGTAAAATTAATAGTTTAGCTGCAAGAGCAAATTCTATTTGATCGAGATCGGTCCCATCTGCATTGATATGAAAGTACATAGTAGCCAGGATCTTGACAAATATATTTTTTGTGCTGTCACCACAGAAATGTCTATGGCTGTCACCACGCTGTCATACTCGGAGAACCGCTATGGAATGTCATCTACAGTGTCATGAACGAATATAAATCTGTCAGAATTTGAATTAGCTTTTTAAACTTGACATTTCGTAGAAGTGGTATCAACCTAACATTTTCTATACCGAAATATAACCATTTTTGAATTTTTTTTTTAAATAGTTATTTCTCAAAAAGCAACACAAAAAACGTTGATGTCACTCCTGCCGAAAACTACATAGCGCGACTCGCTCACATGCGACGACGACGCTCCGCCATCGGTGACGCGCCGCATCACCGATCGTTGTGCTATTCCGTTTTTTGCTGCACTTGTGAGATAAGCAACTATTATTCTGATGACAGTAGATAGTGTCAAATGCTGATGCTTTGACAATACCTTCGATTGATACTATTGACTATCAAAATATCTGTCAAATCCTGGCTAACTAGTTTAATTTTAATGCAGGCACGATTTATCTCAGTGAAATAGATTCTCATGCAGCTAAACTATTAATTTTATATATTGTATGATAAAGTCATGTGCCTGGCCACATCAGATTTTTTTGTCATAAAATGTAATAAAATATCCGTCCTACAAATATTCGATACGCGGATCGACACCCTCTGTATTTGTTGTTGTTATCTTTTAAATGTTAACTTTTTTCATTCGTTTGATGGCGCCTCTTTCCTCCATATAGAGATTCGCTTTAGACAGCTTAAAGGTGATCGATAGAAAAAACATTAAACGTCCATAGTATCATCGGCGTCGCGTGATTTACGCTATCGTCGGTACGTCAGCGACGGCTTCGCCCCCAGTTAACCAAGAGGGCGCATAGAGGGCGCGCGCCCGCTCTACGAAATTCCGCCCGGTATTATTCGACCGTATATTCGGGATTTTGCTGCCAAATTGAAGACGATCTCTGGCGTACGGTTCATCCCGGCGTACTTATAGGGTCCGCGCAGTGCTTTATATGCACGTCTGGCAACAGAGTCTGGAGGCAGCCCAGCAAATATATTCAAATGAGGAGACTCGTCGTCAAAGGGGGCGGTAGAACGCGCGGGAGGGGGTCAAATGTTAACTCCGCGGATCAACCGGATAGCGGTAAAACCCGGATTAGGACATCCAGCCTGTGTGTGTGTGCCTTCTCTGAATGAGACGGATTTCGTCTTTGGAATCCGAGGTTTTCTTTGGGGGACGTATATGGGGATGGTTGAAAGGGGTATCGGGATATCGCGTTTCTATCGGGCGAGACTAAAAGAGCCATAAACCTAATCTTTCTATACTTCTGAAATAAAATATCGTCCCCTCTCGTCAAGTGGGGATTATAACTAATTTAAACGGGGAACTTGCTCGTACTGTCTGTCTCCGTCTCTACTTACGGCGTTCTCTGTCTGTCGCTTACCATAATTTTGGAGCCCAATGGGGCGCGATAATAGGGGCAATGGTCTTTCTCTCCTCTGAAAACCACAACGTTTTGGCAGCATACTTTTGCCGTTAGGGGTGATTTAGCGCTTGCATAATGGGGCAAATGGAAGTGAAGAAATCTGACGCGCCGAATACTAAAATGAGTTACTTTAATGACGATTTACTTAAACTCTAGCATGTGTTACTTGCTTTCAGTAAAAATTTAGTCTATATGAGACATTCTGATACCTGCCAGCTTGTCCTGACACTAGAGTTTTCTTGAATACCTACCATGCGCAAAAGTTATGAATCCTTATTTATTTGGATATGATATCAGTTTTATTGACTAGCACGACAGATAATGTAATTTAAGCGGTTTGCGAAAAGTATTGGTTATATTGATTTGTTTTTTGAGTTGATAGATTTAATTGTGGGGTATGCAAAAATGTAATAGAGACACAAATGAAATTTATATTATTGTATTTAAATAAAGAACCAAGTAAACAATAATTCACGTACAATAAATATATAGCCGTACACTCCATAAAAATAAACAAATATTTGAATTATTATATTGAATAATTGTGTATTTGAATATTTTTATCTTTTGATTTAGTAGAACATGTGTAATATTTAGTACCCACTTCAAGAACTTTTTTGTTTAATTGTAGCCATTGATATGCTTTGTTCCAGTCCTTTAATGAAGTTATTTGTTGTGAGTAAAATTGTTCGTAGTTAGGTGACAATGCATCTCGATATGAAAGCATTTCACATATTACAAGTATTTAATTTGTCAAAAATACAAGGGTAGAAAGCTAAGTTACTACCCTGGCCAACAATGAACAAAATCGGGAAAGTGAAAACTATTTTTGGTAGGGGTTTTTCCATAGACTGTTCGATTGTATCTATTGATGGTACCTACTTAGCTTAGATTATTGTATTTTTGACAAATTAAGTATTTACGTGGAAATATATGAAGTGCACTGACTCAATAGTTAATTGATTATTTTTTTTATGTAACATTTGATATAAAACATTTAAAGGGTTACAGAAGGGGTCATTTAGAATCTATTTAACTAGGTAGGTATATACATTCGTATACACAGTATTACGGTTATCAAGATATTACGAAATTTTAGTATGTGTTGTCGTTTTTGCAAACATTCAGCGAACAAACCGGAAAACTTAGACACTTGAATAAATTGAACCCCGAAGTAACTTTAAACAGTGTACTTTTAGATGGACTCGCGTGGACATTTGTTCACTTGCGAAAATTTTGCCCAGACGTTTCATTGTTCATTCGTTGCTCACACACAAAAACCTAACTTGATATGCAACGTTTGCTTCCTATTTGTATTTAGTACAAAAAAAAACAACCAACATTATCTATTTACGGTTATTGTTAATCGCTTGAGTTATTTTTCAGGAGAGACGATTCAAAATTGGGGTAATATGAAGAATAATATGAGTATGAATAATATATATATCATTAATGGAGAGCGAGTTATTTCCCAGGAAACACACGAACATTTATAAAAAGCATTAAAAACCTGATAAATGATTAAAAAACGTTACGGGCTTATTTCTTAACGTTAGTCTTAGCAAAATCAGGAACGTTCAATAAACGTTTATTTTTAAAACGTATGTATTAGAATTATTAATCGTTTTACGTTATATTTATACCGTTGTTAATACGGCGAAACAAACACGTTTATTAAACATTAAATTGAATCCCCGAAAAAGATATAATTCTTGGGAAATAAGGGCTAAAGTGCAGATTGAAGCGCACTCAACTAATGTTTTTCAACTTCTCTTATTAACGTTCAATATTTCGCGGTTAGTTTACTGAATTTTAATAAGAGAATTTGAAAAACATTAGTTGAGTGCTTTTCAATCTGCACTTTAGCCCTTATTTCCCAAGAATTATATCCTTTTCGAGTATTACTACATACAGGGCAAGAAACATTAAAACCAATTTAATTAAATTGAATCCTTTTTAGAACGCACATTGGGGTATTAGACCCAAAAAGCTGGCCATAAATCAAATCTCTAAATTGTTAAATTCCAAAAACTAAACCAGTTTCTAAGGTAGGTTTTAAACCAGTTTCTTGTATGTTGTAAATGCCGTTATGTACGTATATTTTTCCGTTTTGGATCATGTATAGCAAACAACCCCGATGACCTAGACTCTTAAAAATCATCCGAAAAAAAACTTAAACTTTGTACTTGTATATGCATTTCTTGGAAATTGGTTGCTTGAAGCCAATCGGATTCATATTCAAGGCAAGAAAATACATCGAAAACACCTACTCGCATGCACAGTTCAGTGGTTTAAATTGGATTCTTGTTGAGGAGAGACAATAAATAGTGAGTTTGTGAATAGAAACTGGTTAGGCGTTTTCGATAAATGTGTTTATGCGGAATGCGAATGCTACTCGCATACAAAGTTCACTGGTTTAAATTGGATTCTTGTTGAGGAGAGACAATAGTAATTTTGTGAATAGAAACTGGTTGGGCGTTTTCGATAAATGTCTTTATGTGGAATGCGAATGCGGGTTCAAAACATACGTATTAGGGTCATATCATTAAAAAACGACCGTTTCAGCTTGAAATATGATCAAATTTCGAAAGTTTTCATGGAAACAATAAGTATAAATATTAGACAATTTTGAAATAATACTAAAAATAATAGATTTTATAGAGATAAATATGGTAAAATAGGTTCTTAATTACCTCTACTATCACGTCTTAAAAGGAATGCATCGAACGGAAAACAGCATGAATAGCCTATGTACCGTTTCAATACACTATATCGACTAGTGTAAACTTTCATTTTCTTCCTTTACCACTGGTCATTAAAAATAAAACTTTTCAGGATTTTCTTACAACATAACAGACCCAAACATGTTATTTCTTATAACTCAAAAACGACATGTATTGTTCAATTTTAAATCCGTATATGCCGCGTATTTAAACTGGACATACCATATATTATTTTTATATTATGAATTTGACATGGTAAAACATAATAGAAATAAAATCACAAAAAAATATTAATGACAAATGTTGTAGCAGTAATTAGTTTACAATAGGTGTAGTGCAGTGAAGAACAATTTTTAATACAGTTTGCTTTTTCCTATTTTGTACTGTTTTATTGTGTTTATGAAGTTATTAACCTTCAAATTCTTAGTATGAAGGTTAAAATGTTATACATAAATAAAACACCACATCTAAAGCCTTTTTAGGTGAAAAAATAATTTTGGCCAGGTTTTCAGGTCAAATACCCCACTGTGGAACGTTTAATTTAAATTAGAAATCGTTGGACCAACATTATATTTCGTTGGTTCTAAAGCGTTTTCTTTACGTAACATTTTAATACTTTTTAAACGTTTCAATCACGATAATTAAACAATAGTCGTTATATATATATTGAACGTTTCTTTTGTAGCTTGATATATACGTTTACGAAACGTTTTATTCCGTCTGGTTATAAAATATTTAAAATAAGTTAGAAATGCTTGGATCAGCCCTTTTGTTATTTGATAAAAAAAACTTGTATTCCGTTTAAAGTTTACGTTTGAAAAACGTTTTGGTAACGAAAATTCAACATTTGACGTTTTATATTTAAGTTCTTTTTTTCAGTTTAATATGCACGTTCATGAAACGTTTTCTTCCAACCGGAAATAGTGTTTAAAATAAGTTAGAAATGCTTGAGATCAACCTTTCGTAATTTAATGGAAAACGTGTGTATTCCGTTACATGTACATGTTTTAAAATCGTTTTGATTGCGAGAATTAAACGCTTTACCTATTTGGATTGCCGATTCCGCCCAATGAAGATGGCGCTTAATTCATATCGAGCTTCCATCGACCACGTACAGATGGCGCGTTTTCTTCTCTTCCCACAAGAGCCAATCTCTAAGTATAACGGGGTTGTGTGTGTTAATAGATTTATTATGCTCTGCATATAACACAACTAATTTGCAAATTTGGTTTTGATATGTGATTCATATGCGTATATTCAATACTTTCGGAAGTTAACAAACTTTCACGATAATGAACTTAAAAGTATAATTGTCGGGGTATACTTAAGTAGTAGATAATTTGAAGTTAGTTCAAAATTGCCAAATTTACTTCAAGAAATTCATATAAAATTGTTAATATCTTGATATAAATGATTACTTTGTATAAGGATAAGTCTGGTTAAATAGGTTTTTAATTACGTTCCAAGACCATTTAGATACTTTACAACCAACTACTAGATACTTTGTTTACAGAGCAATATTAAATTTAGTACATAAGTCATTATATTTTCGTTAAATTGCAGTATGGCTAAAACTCGTAACATTCGGTGTATCACCTACTATACATATAATTGCAGAAAAATAATGTGTTTTTACAGCCAACATATCATCTGTGTACTATTTAGAAAACTCAAGAAAAAGCCATTTGAAAATGTTAAGAATTATTACGTGGTAGAATCACTCTGTATAGCGTATTATTTTTTTTATTAAATCATTACATCTTCCTGCTGGTTTTGGGAATTGTCTGGCAAACTTATAAGATAACAACTGCAAAAATGTTGTTTTCACGTCGTTTTTAACAACGATGCAGCTCTCTCAGAAACTATTTACTTTACACAGGTACAACTCATACTCATAATAAGGTATGAATGAACATCCAGTATAAATGAAAATAAGTATGTGTTGTAGAAAATGATGGACCACTACGTCACTACTGACTAACACTGACTAGAGAAACGACTAGAGAATACTAACACTGTATTAAAATAAGAAACCTTTCGTATTATAATTTCTTGTTATGCATGCACGCTTAAACAAAAATTGCTAGACAGCCATGACCAACTGGACGCCAGGAACAAAAGGCAAGCAATTAACTTGGTTAATTATTAATGACCAACGCTTGACAAATATATTTACCGCACCACTGAATACAGAGAGTTATTAATCAAGGGATAACAGTGGGAAAACGGTCCCGCTGATTCTTGACTAACCGCGCGCAGCGCACTCTATACACTACACTAATTAATATCTCTGTGTATTCTCTTGTTCGTCCTTTGGGGCCCCAAATGTTGGTGTCGGCATTGTCGTAGCCGGTGGCTATGCGGTGGTCATATCAAAACAGTAGTAATGTGCCGCCATTATAAATCCAAATTCAGTTGCCGTATTCGTACGTGAAATTAATAATTTGCCGGGAGATGGCATTGTGAGCACTTGGGGTACCCATCGGGTAAATACCCGAGCTAGGAGGCGGAGGCGGCGGCGGCTGTAGATAGCTTTGTACACCTTAACCAAACAATGGCGCATCTCTTCGGTACCGCAAACATCTACGGTACTTAAGGTCCGTTATTAACACTGCTCTCGCGGAACTAACGCAAACTGTAGTTAGGGTAATTTAGATTTAGAGGACGGATCCCAAAAATTACCGTCTGGTAGGTAGTTGTTCTAATTTCGTAAATTACCGCTTATATTAATGTGAGTAATGAGGAATATGGAGTAATGTGCGGGTTATTAATCACAATTATGGTTGCTCTGCCGCAATGCTCCGTATTGTAGCCCTTATTATTCCACCATCGATTTTTTTTATGCCACCCTCTAGATTTGTTCTAGACCAGTGGTTTTCAACCTGTGGGCTATCGTAAGGGGTCCGCGATGGATCCAAGAGTTTTTGATTGTACCCTTGGGCGTTGTTATTTAAAAGAGGATTTAGAAATATTAGAGGGTCCTTAACTACGAAATTATAATCACCTTCTTTGTTGCATATACCCTGTGCTGCCAAAAATGAAAATGACATAATAGTTAAACCTTTTATTAGCAAGACAAACATAGTGAAGCCGGCTCGCGACTGTGCACCGTATTTGCAATTTAAACTGAATATTCGCGCAACGGCCTGCACACGGTAATGCTCGAGATAAATTATAGCTGTAGATGCTAGTGTTGGCCGGTCGTAAAATATACAGTCTGTCATACGATATAAAGAAAATAAATCTGTGGTCAGTGCGCTTAGAAAAATCTAGTTACGAATCATTTTCTTGCCTAAACGAGTTTCTACGAACATCAGAAATGCAGCTTCATGATGAAGAAAAGTCAGTGATAATTGAACACCTGCGACTTTTACGAACAAATTAGCGGGAATATTTTCCTGTGCCCAATCCAAAATACGAATGGATAAGAAACCCATTTGACTCTTCTCAAAATGTGAATTTATTAACGGGAGAGGAAGAGAGCTTAATAGAACTTAGTTGCGACAATACATTGTCGTTGTCGAACAGAGTATCCCCAAATTTCCAAAAAAGCCTTACATTTCTGATGCCCTTCCCTACGACCTACGCTTGCAAAGCTGGGTTTTCTGCTGTTGTTGCTATGACACCCAAACACCGCAATAAACTGGATGTCGAAGATTTGAGATTGAAACTTTGAAGTATTCAGCCATATATTCAGTACCTTAAGTCGCGTAAACAGCACCAACCATATATTTATTTTGTAATTTGAAATTATTATTGTGCAATAGAATAAGAGTACATATTTGATTTGTATTTTGTCAGTTTAGTTTTAGTTTGTTCATTGTTATATTTAAAGAACGATTTCAAAGAACCAGTCGTAACAATTTTGTTGAGAATCTTAATTTAATTATCTGATTATCACAATTAAGTACATATGACGTTCACTACATACACCACGTTCATTTTGTAGTTTTACCTTTAGGGGGTCCGCGCGATCTGTTAGGAGATTTTGGGTGTCCGCAAAGGTGAAAAGGTTGTATACCACTGTTCTAGACGTTAACAAAATAAGGCCTGCAAAAGAGAACTTGGATTACATGGCTGACTGGATTTGCTAAGTAATTTTTCAAAAATTTGACGGCTACAATAGTTTAACAATTCAAATGAAAGTTTTAGTTATGTTATATAATCGTTCTTTGGTTTTGTAATAACAATATTTACTTAAACACTAAAAATAGTTATTTATGTATCAAGGGCATTACACGGATGTTTATGCCCCGAGGGAAGCCATTTACAAAGCTCCAGGACCTATCGTCCCTCGAGCTTTTTAAGTCGCCCGCATACCGCAGCGCGTATCGAACGAATTTTTTTTATGTGAAGTGTCGAATAAAAAATGTCAAAATCAACGGGCCATAAAAATAATATAATAGAAATATAATACCATACATTTAAAAAAAATCATTCAACGTGGATTACAATTAACACAAATCATTACAAATCAGGTATAAATGACGATTACGTCTTAGATAATATTTTAACTGAAGAAAAGAAAATTAAGAAAATTAACGAGTTTGTGGGTGATGTGCTTTATTCTAATACGTTATGTGGAGTAGGCTGGCCCACTTTATATACTCCAAGGACGCAGAGATCCGAGGGGGGTTAATAAATATTTTCAGTAATTAAACATACTTTTCATTTTCAACACGGCAGAAACTTTATTATTATTTTATTATTGTTTTGCGAGTCCAATGCCAAACATTTAGGTAATCATTTAGGTTTTTGTTCTCCTGAATGTTTTTTACAACTTTAAAATGTTTGGAGCTACAGACCGACTCAAAACTGAAACAAAAACATGTAAACCTTTAACACTGCAAAATCTTTACTTTTTCTTTTCTTTTGTTTGTCATTTTGTTTTTACGTTATCATACGCAGTATGTAAAGTATTGTAATCGTGCCGAAAAAAAAAATTGAGATTTTAGTGGAAATAGGTCTTTTTGGGTCCCCTGAACATTTTTGACCAAGGTACAAAAAAATGTCTGTGTGTGTGTGTGCCTGTGTGTATGTGTGTGTGTGTGTGTGTAAACGATTTTTGTGGAGACGATTCCAGAGAAACTACTGAAGGTATCGGAACGAAAGTTCATATTTAGAAGTTTCATGACCTAACTTAGAGCTGAAAAGCTTTTGGTTCAAAAGGGTCCAAAGGAACTGGTAGTTTATTCTAAGCCTTTTTCAAGGATTTTGCTAATGAGCCGCCATTTCTGTAATTTCGTCAAAATAGTTAAATAATAAATTAAAGTAGAGGAAATTTTTAATAATTTATGTTTATGAATTTTTTTTTGTAAAATTTATTAGCTGCAGGAGCAAATTCTATTTGATCGAGATCGGTCGCATCTGCATTAATATGAAACTACATAGTAGCCATGATTTTGACAAGTATTACTTTATCATACGCAGTATGATGAAGTATTGTAATCATGCCGAAAAAAAAATTTGAGATTTTAGCGGAAATAGGTCTTTATGGGTCCCCTGAACATTTTTGACCAAGGTACAAAAAAAAGTCTGTGTGTGTGTGTGTGTGTGTGTGTGTGTCTGTGCGTGTGTGTGTAAACGATTTTTGTGGCGACGATTCCGGAAAAACTACTAAAGGTATCGGGACGAAACTTCATATTTAGAAGTTTTATGACCAAACTTAGAGCTGAAAAGCTTTTGGTTCCAAAGGGTCCAAGAACTGGCCGTTTCCTCTAAGCATTCTTCAAGGATTTTGCAAATGAGCTGCCATTTCTGTAATTTCATCAAAATAGATAAATAATAAATTAAGGTAGAGGAAATTTTGAATAATTTATGCCTATGACATTTTTTGGTAAAATTAATATTTTAGCTTAAAGAGAAAATTCTATTTGATCGAGATCGGTCGCATCTGCATTGATATGAAACTACATAGTAGCCTGGATTTGACAAATATTTGTTTGTGCTGTCACCACAGAAATGTCTATGGCCGCTATGGAACGTTGCCGGTCTAGTGCGGCAAAGTACCAAATAATAAAATTCAAATAAAATAAGATCATCAATTTGATTGTTTGTTGATAAGAAGTATCAACCCGTTGTTATATCTAATTGTAAAAACGATAAATTCAGAAAATTGTAAATAAAGTGTAGCGATAAGTGTAGTTATATTTTAGTATGTTGGTACGGATTTGACATCTACGAATATCTATGAACGAATATAAATCTGTCAGAATTTGAATTAGCTTTTTAAACTTGATGTTTCGTAGAACTGATATCAACCTAACATTTCCTATACAGAAATATAACCATTTTTGAACACAAAAAGCGTTGATGTTACTCCTGCCGAAAACTAGATAGCGCGACTCTCACATGCGACTGCGACGCTCCGCCATCGGTGACGCGCCGCATCACCGCTCGTCGCGCTATTCCGTACTTTCGGCACTTGTGAGATAAATAACTATTATTCTGATTACAGTAGGTAGTGTCAAATGCTGAGGCTTTGACAATACCTACTATTGATACTATTGACTATCAAAATATCTGTCAAATCCTGGCTAACTAGTTTAATTTTAATACAGACACGATTTATCTCAATAAAATAGATTCTCATGCTGCTAAACTATTAATTTTATATTTTGTATGATAAAGTCATGTGCCTGGCCACATCAGATTTTTTTTTTGTGTTGTCACATTCGAAAACAGCTAATCTCATCAGAGGTTGGAGAACAAATATGGAACGTTGGCGCTCTAGTGCGGCAAATTATAAAATACAAATTTCAAATAAAATAAGATCACCAATTTGATTGTTTGTTGATAAGAAATATCAACCCGTGTTTATATCTAATTCTAAAAACGATAAATTGAGAAAATTATAATTAAAGTATAGCGATGAGTGTAGTTTTATTTTAGTATGTTGGTAGGGATGTGTCATGAACAAATATAAATCTGTCAGAATTTGAATTACCTTTTTAAGGTGCGTTTTCATTAGTGATAATGGCAGTGGTAGCAAACGCCATTATAGTATTTCCAATAGAAAATTGCTAGTGACTCATGTTTATGTACATGCAAACTAATATGTGTCATTATCACGATATGTAAGAAATAGAGTATCCCCAAATTTCCAAAAAAGCCTTACATTTCTGATGCCCTTCCCTACGACCTACGCTTGCAAAGCTGGGTTTTCTGCTGTTGTTGCTATGACACCCAAACACCGCAATAAACTGGATGTCGAAGATTTGAGATTGAAACTTTGAAGTATTCAGCCATATATTCAGTACCTTAAGTCGCGTAAACAGCACCAACCATATATTTATTTTGTAATTTGAAATTATTATTGTGCAATAGAATAAGAGTACATATTTGATTTGTATTTTGTCAGTTTAGTTTTAGTTTGTTCATTGTTATATTTAAAGAACGATTTCAAAGAACCAGTCGTAACAATTTTGTTGAGAATCTTAATTTAATTATCTGATTATCACAATTAAGTACATATGACGTTCACTACATACACCACGTTCATTTTGTAGTTTTACCTTTAGGGGGTCCGCGCGATCTGTTAGGAGATTTTGGGTGTCCGCAAAGGTGAAAAGGTTGTATACCACTGTTCTAGACGTTAACAAAATAAGGCCTGCAAAAGAGAACTTGGATTACATGGCTGACTGGATTTGCTAAGTAATTTTTCAAAAATTTGACGGCTACAATAGTTTAACAATTCAAATGAAAGTTTTAGTTATGTTATATAATCGTTCTTTGGTTTTGTAATAACAATATTTACTTAAACACTAAAAATAGTTATTTATGTATCAAGGGCATTACACGGATGTTTATGCCCCGAGGGAAGCCATTTACAAAGCTCCAGGACCTATCGTCCCTCGAGCTTTTTAAGTCGCCCGCATACCGCAGCGCGTATCGAACGAATTTTTTTTATGTGAAGTGTCGAATAAAAAATGTCAAAATCAACGGGCCATAAAAATAATATAATAGAAATATAATACCATACATTTAAAAAAAATCATTCAACGTGGATTACAATTAACACAAATCATTACAAATCAGGTATAAATGACGATTACGTCTTAGATAATATTTTAACTGAAGAAAAGAAAATTAAGAAAATTAACGAGTTTGTGGGTGATGTGCTTTATTCTAATACGTTATGTGGAGTAGGCTGGCCCACTTTATATACTCCAAGGACGCAGAGATCCGAGGGGGGTTAATAAATATTTTCAGTAATTAAACATACTTTTCATTTTCAACACGGCAGAAACTTTATTATTATTTTATTATTGTTTTGCGAGTCCAATGCCAAACATTTAGGTAATCATTTAGGTTTTTGTTCTCCTGAATGTTTTTTACAACTTTAAAATGTTTGGAGCTACAGACCGACTCAAAACTGAAACAAAAACATGTAAACCTTTAACACTGCAAAATCTTTACTTTTTCTTTTCTTTTGTTTGTCATTTTGTTTTTACGTTATCATACGCAGTATGTAAAGTATTGTAATCGTGCCGAAAAAAAAAATTGAGATTTTAGTGGAAATAGGTCTTTTTGGGTCCCCTGAACATTTTTGACCAAGGTACAAAAAAATGTCTGTGTGTGTGTGTGCCTGTGTGTATGTGTGTGTGTGTGTGTGTAAACGATTTTTGTGGAGACGATTCCAGAGAAACTACTGAAGGTATCGGAACGAAAGTTCATATTTAGAAGTTTCATGACCTAACTTAGAGCTGAAAAGCTTTTGGTTCAAAAGGGTCCAAAGGAACTGGTAGTTTATTCTAAGCCTTTTTCAAGGATTTTGCTAATGAGCCGCCATTTCTGTAATTTCGTCAAAATAGTTAAATAATAAATTAAAGTAGAGGAAATTTTTAATAATTTATGTTTATGAATTTTTTTTTGTAAAATTTATTAGCTGCAGGAGCAAATTCTATTTGATCGAGATCGGTCGCATCTGCATTAATATGAAACTACATAGTAGCCATGATTTTGACAAGTATTACTTTATCATACGCAGTATGATGAAGTATTGTAATCATGCCGAAAAAAAAATTTGAGATTTTAGCGGAAATAGGTCTTTATGGGTCCCCTGAACATTTTTGACCAAGGTACAAAAAAAAGTCTGTGTGTGTGTGTGTGTGTGTGTGTGTGTCTGTGCGTGTGTGTGTAAACGATTTTTGTGGCGACGATTCCGGAAAAACTACTAAAGGTATCGGGACGAAACTTCATATTTAGAAGTTTTATGACCAAACTTAGAGCTGAAAAGCTTTTGGTTCCAAAGGGTCCAAGAACTGGCCGTTTCCTCTAAGCATTCTTCAAGGATTTTGCAAATGAGCTGCCATTTCTGTAATTTCATCAAAATAGATAAATAATAAATTAAGGTAGAGGAAATTTTGAATAATTTATGCCTATGACATTTTTTGGTAAAATTAATATTTTAGCTTAAAGAGAAAATTCTATTTGATCGAGATCGGTCGCATCTGCATTGATATGAAACTACATAGTAGCCTGGATTTGACAAATATTTGTTTGTGCTGTCACCACAGAAATGTCTATGGCCGCTATGGAACGTTGCCGGTCTAGTGCGGCAAAGTACCAAATAATAAAATTCAAATAAAATAAGATCATCAATTTGATTGTTTGTTGATAAGAAGTATCAACCCGTTGTTATATCTAATTGTAAAAACGATAAATTCAGAAAATTGTAAATAAAGTGTAGCGATAAGTGTAGTTATATTTTAGTATGTTGGTACGGATTTGACATCTACGAATATCTATGAACGAATATAAATCTGTCAGAATTTGAATTAGCTTTTTAAACTTGATGTTTCGTAGAACTGATATCAACCTAACATTTCCTATACAGAAATATAACCATTTTTGAACACAAAAAGCGTTGATGTTACTCCTGCCGAAAACTAGATAGCGCGACTCTCACATGCGACTGCGACGCTCCGCCATCGGTGACGCGCCGCATCACCGCTCGTCGCGCTATTCCGTACTTTCGGCACTTGTGAGATAAATAACTATTATTCTGATTACAGTAGGTAGTGTCAAATGCTGAGGCTTTGACAATACCTACTATTGATACTATTGACTATCAAAATATCTGTCAAATCCTGGCTAACTAGTTTAATTTTAATACAGACACGATTTATCTCAATAAAATAGATTCTCATGCTGCTAAACTATTAATTTTATATTTTGTATGATAAAGTCATGTGCCTGGCCACATCAGATTTTTTTTTTGTGTTGTCACATTCGAAAACAGCTAATCTCATCAGAGGTTGGAGAACAAATATGGAACGTTGGCGCTCTAGTGCGGCAAATTATAAAATACAAATTTCAAATAAAATAAGATCACCAATTTGATTGTTTGTTGATAAGAAATATCAACCCGTGTTTATATCTAATTCTAAAAACGATAAATTGAGAAAATTATAATTAAAGTATAGCGATGAGTGTAGTTTTATTTTAGTATGTTGGTAGGGATGTGTCATGAACAAATATAAATCTGTCAGAATTTGAATTACCTTTTTAAGGTGCGTTTTCATTAGTGATAATGGCAGTGGTAGCAAACGCCATTATAGTATTTCCAATAGAAAATTGCTAGTGACTCATGTTTATGTACATGCAAACTAATATGTGTCATTATCACGATATGTAAGAAATACTATAATTTCGTATTCTACCACCGCCATTAGCTACCATTACCTACCAATCGGAACGCACCTTTAAACTTGACGTTTCGTCAAAGTGGTACCAACCTAGCATTTGCTATACAGAAATTTTTTATTTATTTTTTTTAAATACGTATTTCTTAAAAAGCAACACAATAAACGTTGATGTCGCTCCTGCCAAAAACTAGATAGCGCGACTCGCTCACATGCGACGGCGACACTCCGCCTTCGGTGACGCTCCGCATCGCCGCTCGTCGCGCTATTCCGTACTTTCGGCATTTGTGACATAAATAACTATTATTCTAATGACGTAGTGTAGGTAGTGTCAAATGCTGATGCTTACGATTTACGATTTACGATTTAATACCTACGATTTATCTCAATAGAATAGATTCTTATGCAACTAAACTATTAATTTTATATATTGTATGATAAAGTCATGTGCCTGGCCACATCAGATTTTTTCTTACTGCTTCACCTTGAAAGAATGGTGGTAATTTATAGTGCTAATTTGATAGAATTTGTGTCGAGCCATTGTTTGTGCTAATTGGATATTGGATGTTCTTTTTTTATTTTATTTCACTGATGAAGCCATGCTCAGAAGAGTCGGCCTTAGATCCGACTGGAAATGTAAAAGATTTAAAAAAATACTATAAAATGTTTCGCCTAATTCTAAACCAGAGTTTCCTGCAACAATACAGTTATGAATGTTTTTGTTTGAAATCCGATGACAATATTTTTTTTGTTGTTGGAAGTTTTGTTTTCTGTTTTCTGTTGTGGTTCAAAACAAAAGCATTTTTTTCCATTTTGAAAGGCAAATAACGGTTAAAATCTAAACTAATTAAAATTTGTTTTTGATAAATTACAAAAACTAAATCCATAAAGAGCAAAAAATCTGTAATTGAACACTTATTGTTTTGTCTTGTGTGAACTGAATTGTGTGACTATGAAATCTAGGTATTCTACTGAACAGTCAATATCTCAAAGGCACAAATATAGTTTCTCAAAAAGATATAAGTTTGGCTAAATTCATGCAGAGGTTGTACCCTATTTTCTTAATAGGGTAGGGTAGGGGTTATTAATAAGGAAAAGGATTGTTTACCCTATAACTTTATCAAAACGAACAAATATTAAATACCTATACAAGAAATGTATAACAAATATATAACCACATACTACGTTTCCTTAAGACAGAAGACACTTTTGTTTTAAAAACTCTGAACATTAGGATACAATTATCAAGAAGCGGTACAAATTTCGGGACGCTTCACGAGGCGAGACAATTTGTTAAATTTTTGGAATGGACGCCCATTCGGGACGGTTTGTCATCCTAATCTATTGATATTCTATTTTAAGTAAAACTATGTTACTAGAGTTTCTTGCTATATCTGCACCTGTATCCTGTATCCGCGTCCAAACGAATTGTTTAAGGAGTGACAAATTAACATATTTGATGACAAAAATTGACAACGTTTTCCTGGTATCCATCGCCTTGGGAACATCAAATGTGCAAGTAACAAGCTCTCCTTGTTTGGTCTGAAATTTCACCGAACCATCATTTGAAATACTGGAACTGGACTGAATAGATACTGGTTAGAAAAAAACGAAGCAAAGAAGACAAATATTTTATTGCTAATTCATAATCTACTCGAGTCTAAGCTTTCTAAAATACCAATTTATAAAATAAATTTCTGATACTGGATGATAGGAAGTAAAAGCAAGTATTTTTAATTCATACTACACAATGTTTTAGGTTACGGTTTAATTTTCTGAGTTTCGTAATAAGTGTAACAATGAACTAATTGGAATATTTATAATAATATATATATAATAATAAACTATACGTCTTTGGTTTGTTCCAAATTCTTGAGATATTCGCGGAAATATGTTCTTTTGTATCCACTGAACATTTTCGACCAAGGTACAAAAAAATCTGTGTGTGTGTATCCGTTTTTTGTGGCGACGATTCCGGAGAAACTACTAAAGATATCGGGACGAAACATTATACTTTCGTGGCCAAGCTTACAGCTGAAAGTTTTTTTTTTGTTCAACTGTGTCCAAATGGGAACTTGATGTTTACTCATAACATTTTTTAATGATTTTGCAAAGGTGCAGCAATTTCTGTAATTTCGTCAAAATAGTTAAATATTAAATTGAACTAGAGGACATTTTGTATAACGTATGTCTATAACATAATTTGATAAAATAACTAATAGTTTAGCTGCATGAGCAAATTCTATTTCATCGAGATCGCTCGTACTACATTAAAACTAGTTAGCCAGGATTTGACAGACGTTTTTATTCTAATGACAGTAGGTAGTCAAACGCTGATGTTTAGACAATACCTATTGTCAATAGTATCAAAATATCTGTCATATCTTGGCTAACTAGTTTTATTTTAACGCAGACACCACCGATCTCGATCAAATAGAATCTCATGCAGCTAAACTATTAATTTTATATACTGTATGATAAAGTCATGTGCCTGGCCACATCAGATTTGTCATACTTGACCTTCTTCTATGAAATTGAAATAATATTTGAGATAACCTTGAATACTAAACAGTTATATTCCATGGGTTTGGGAAACTTCTTGCGCAACGTCTGTTAGGGAACAGCCCCTTACATAACTCAATCCTACCTCATCAGCTTGCGTCCGTTTTGCCCATTCATTCCAAGACTGTTTCCAAAGTTTTCGAATCCAGATTTAAACCGCAAGCTAGTATGCATAGTTCTGCGGGGCGTTTAAGTTTCCACCGATTCATGAATAGGGATAGAGTCGAGCCGTAATCTGTCCCTCGCAAACCGTTGTTATTGTGTCTAAACGCGGGTCGGGATCGCGGCAACAATCACAACTTTGCGGTCTCCAGAAAGTTATCTTAGGCTTTTCAAAATGGAGCACGCTTCCGTAGGCCGCCGCTAATCCGTTTTTCGGGGGGATTCGCCGTTGTCCGCAACCGTTTATTGTCCTGCCTAGAGTCAAGGCGCCACACACAGTGGTGCAATCGACCTTTACAAAAATTTGGTACCTGTAATTTATTCTACATAGTGAAAAACTAATTGCCCCCAAATGTTTACTCTATCAGACAATGGGAACATGTGTGCCACAACAGCTAGAGTTTATGCGAAAAAAAAAATTTACAAAAAATTGAAATAAGTATAGGTAATCTCATAATCTTAATCGTAATAAAATTAGTCAATGTGCTTTTTTGTTCATTTGCCAATTAATTATTTATATTATTATAAAAACACTTGCTAATTACAACTAAATTACAACAACACTGAACACTAAACTACTAAAAAGGAAAGTATATACAGTAGGTAAGGTACATATGGAAAATTATATAATAGTTTAACCATGTTTTTGTTTATTTTTGTCAAGCATTGCTAGTAATCGCTTTCAACTTGAAAAATAGTCCTTTTAGTGTTATAACCTTTCACAATTGGGTTTTTGTTTTTGTTTCAACATACAGAAAATATCGTTCAAGTACGGATGATACAATATGTAGGACGATATGTTTCAGCGCCACTTTTTATCATTGACTTATCGATCGTAACATAACTGGACCATCACAAAAAGCGATACCTGACCGGTGACTGTTTACTCAATCCTGGAACAGGTCCTTTATACAGGCTGTCTCACGGAACTGGTACATTAGAAGTTTCTCATGTTCTAGTATTAATGGAAACTTGAAATTTAGGAATTAGAATTAACTCGATCTGAGCTTTTCAGCTAAAATATTCTCAAGTTAACTGTCACGTCATATAACTTTAATTTTATTTTTGGTTTCTACGTATCAAAATATATCATTTTTAATAAGGTTTCCCTATACCTAAATACCACAATGTTTGAGTTTTTTTGGTTTTACTATTCTTTGTGATTTTTTCGATTGCGTTTAAAATGGAATATCTCGGTTTTTATTGAAACTAGAAATTCCATGATTGGTGGTCCACAACTAGAGACATAGCCAAATAACACGATATTTAGTTCATCGTAATATCTTATACAGGGTGTGCAAAATTTACAACAAAAGAATTGAATTTTCAAACGTAAAAGACTCATTTTTTTAAATGGAACACCCAGTTTACCTATACGCCATTCGATAGGAAATCTTATTCCCTATCAATCAATACTAGGGTTCCCTATATCGATCTTTAATAGTTTTTGAGGTATTGTCACTTTTACTTTAAATCTCTTTTGAATACTCCCATTTAATAATGGGGGACTAAATTTGATACGAAAATTACAACGAAAATTTAAATAGTGATTGATATTTAGAAATTTTGAGTGGATGTGTGAACAATTTTTACGAAACTCTTCCCCTCCATATTTTACGGGACTGCTTTTATCAAATGGACGGTGCACCGGCACATTCATCGCATGTGGTATCCATTCAACTTAATCAGATGTTTGTCGATAGGTGGTTTGGAAATAGGGGACCCTGGCGGTGGCCACCAAGCTCACCAGATTTAACACCATTAGATTTTCATTTCTGGGGTCATGTGAAGAGTCAGGTCTATTCCACACGAGTTAATACTCGAGAAAAATATTGACTAACAGAGTAGTTGCCGCCATTAATGGACTTCAAACAGTTTTAAAATGTTTGGAGCAGAACGGGCAGCATTTCGTACAACATAATTAAGTTTTAATTTAAATTAGATATCCCAAATATGTTATTTCAGTTTTAGCAAACCTTTTCAATATTTTTCTGTTTTCCTACTGTTCCAAATTTGTCACATTCCTATAAATGAAGAATAAATCATTTTGTATTGAGTTTGCATCCTTTTATATTGACAATATCTCAAAAACTGTTAAAGATAGATATAGGGAACTCTAATATTGATTGATAGGGAATAAGTAGAACATGTGAAACTTCTAATATACCAGTTCCGTGAGCCACCCTGTATATTCATGCTTTTTAGTGCAGGCAAATTAACTGACTAGAAGCCAAAACCGGTATTAATTGTAGAGTGGACTTTTGTCAGTGGAAATGGGGCTCATAGTAAACATAAAAAAAAATGCAGGGCGTGGGGTGGTATAGTGTTTATTTGTGTCGGTTGAAAGGGGCTGCAAAATATATTGTTGTGTTTTCCGGCGAAACTTGACGTTTTAATAAAAAAACTGTCCAATACTAAGTTGTAGATAATAAAAAAATCTACGACATCCCTTAGGGTCACTTTTTACAATGACCTCAATCAAAATTTCCGAGAAAAATACGAATTCCAATGAAAAACAATTTTTCTGTTTTTTTTTATTTTTCATTGTCGCAACAATAATTTAATTTTGTTGAAATTTTGTGAAACTTTGCCTTGTTATGTGTTCAATACGCGTAAATATTTTTATATGCAAAAAATAAGGAACTTTGAGATATTTGCTTTCTACAAACAAAATTCGTTTTTTTCAACAAGAATTTCTGTGGTGAAAAGTCACCGTAGAGAGTTCTGCTTGTGCTCATCTTTGTTGTTTTTACATGTACTTATTGATACAATAATAAAGATAATAGTCCCTATGTAACAATAAGCTCAGATATTTAAAAACTCAAAAATAAATTTGGAACAATGATTTTTTCTGTAATTGATCATAATTTGTTTAAGTTAATAAGAAAATTACAAAACTGGTTACACAATTCAATTGTGCGGATAAAAATATAAAAGAAATTTGATTTCTACACTAATGCTATAACCATTAAATTAGAATAAAGCTTCAGATAGTAAGCAAAATATTCAGGTTTTGTCTTAGAATTCAAAAATATCCAATACAAAAGTTTTAGATCATGAAGAAATCTACAAGCTTGGAATAGGAGTTCGCTCACCGGACTAAAAAAAACTATTTGCTTGGCGCACCACGTACTCAAGAACTCTGTACGACGATGTTTCTCCACGGAATTTCTGTTTGAAAAAATCTGATGTGGCCAGGCACATGACTTTATCATACAATATATAAAATTAATAGTGTGGCTGCATGAGGATCTATTTTATTGAGATAAATCGTAGGTATTGACAAAAAATAATTAAATAATGGTTATATTTCTGTATAGGAAATGTTAGGTTCGTACCACTTTGACGAAACGTCAAGTTTAAAAAGCTTATTCAAATTCTGACAGATTTATATTTGTTTGACACTGTAGATGTCACGTCCGTACCAACATACTCAAATAAAACTATACTCATCGCTATACTTTATTTACAATTTTCTCAATTTATCGTTTTTAGAATTAGATATAAAGACGGGTTGATATTTCTTATTAACAAACAATCAAATTGGTGATCTTATTTTATTTGAAATTTGTATTTTGTAATTTGCCGCACTAGAGTGGCAACGTTCCATAGCGGTTCTCCAACCTCTGATGAAATCAGCTGTTTTCGAGTGTGACAGCACAAAAAAATATTTGTCAAAATCCTGGCTACTATGTAGTTTCATATCAATGCAGATGCGACCGATCTCGATCAAATAGAATTTGCTCTTGCAGCTAAACTATTAATTTTACCAAAAAATGTCATAGGCATAAATTATTCAAAATGTCCTCTACTTTAATTTATTATTTAACTATGTTGACGAAATTTCAGAAATAGCGGCTCATTTGCAAAATCCTTGAAAAAGGCGTAGAATAAACTACCAGTTCCTTTGGACCCTTTTGAACCAAAAGCTTTTCAGCTCTAAGTTAGGTCATGAAACTTCTAAATATGAACTTTCGTCCCGATACCTTTAGTAGTTTCTCCGGAATCGTCGCCACAAAAATCGTTTACACACACACAGACACACACACACACAGACATTTTTTTGTACCTTGGTCAAAAATGTTCAGGGGACCCAAAAAGACCTATTTCCGCTAAAATCTCAAAAAAAAATTTCGGCACGATTACAATACTTTACATACTGCGTGTGATAAAGTAAAAAAAATAATTTTGATTGGAAAAACTAAATATTTCAAAAACATCTTACTTCTGTCACATACATAATTGTATGCTTATTTAAGACATAAAAATGCCACTTTCACAAAATTTCATCAAAACTGAATTATTATTGCGATAATGAAAAACAAAAAATAGAAAAATCGTTCTTGCATTAGAATTCGCATTTTTCTCAGAAATTTTGAGGTCATAGCAAAAAGTGACTGTTATGAATGTTGTAGATTTTGTATGATCTACATTTTTCGATAAATCGTCAAGTTTCGTCGGAAAGCGCAATGATATATTTTGCACCCGCTTAAAACAACATGAATAAGATGTAGGGATATTAATTTGCACTGCCAGAATTTTGAGAACCGAACAAAATTATAGAAAGAGATATATCATGGCAATGATGTTCATACAAAAGACCAAAAACATTGGTAACTTACGATTTAATACTGAAAATTTAAGTAAAATATAATATAGATAATGTTATTTCCGCTATGCCAACTTGGGTTTGCCGTGTTTATGCAAACTTGTGTACTTTCGATACTAAGAGGATGTTTATATGTGTTTCCATTTGTTGTGGTTCGGTACCTGTTGTGGTATTATGATATTGTATTAAATTATGTTGTTTGTTGTAGCTATGATTAAGGTAATATTTTAATTGCCAACCCGGCTCCCAACAGCCGGTAAATCAAGTTATTGTCTGCTACATTTGCAGCGAATAAGGAGAAATTACATGGATACCAATGTGTCGTCATAGCGAGTAGACGTACTCTATCACGCTGCCTGTGTCACATTACAAATTTTCCAATATTAGTAACTGATTAGAAACTACAACCGTCTACATAGTGTCTACATAGTGTGTGCTTCTGTTAAGTTTAGTCTGGATTGCGTTGCAAGGGCCATTCAAGTGCAATTTGTTGAAATTGTTTGCAATCATGTTCACCAAGGGACAAAAACAGGAGATTGTCGATATCATTTCTCAGACAACGGATCAACTGATTCATAAACCAGAATTTACTGAAATTATTGTAAGATGTGTTAAGGAATCGGTTGACAAAATATTAGCACAAGTTATTGCTAATTACGAAACACAGATTGATGACCTTGTTAAGCGAAACGATGAACTAAAACTAGAAGTGTCAGAACTGCAACAGTACTCTAGGAGGAATTCCATACGAATTTTTGGCGTGAAGGAAGTAAATAGTAATGAGAATACCGAAGAAATTGTGATGGATATATTTAACAATAAATTAAATGCAGATATTGATATTAGTTCGATTGATCGATGTCACAGAGTAGGTCGAAAAGCAGGTTCTAGTGGCAACTCCAAGCCACGTGGCATCCTAGTAAAGTTTACTAGTTACCGTGTGAGGCGGATGATATTTACCTCGAAGTCCAAATTGAAGTCAACTGGTATTGTTATTAAGGAAGATCTCACAAAGTGTAAAATGGAGCTGTATCGTAGTGCTTGTGATAAGTTTCAATATAAAAATGTGTGGACACACGACGGAAATGTTTACGTAGGATTAAATAATGTCAAACATCTAATTAGTTCTAATAATG
Organism: Melinopterus prodromus; assembly: GCA_964023965.1. Taxonomy (NCBI): domain Eukaryota; kingdom Metazoa; phylum Arthropoda; class Insecta; order Coleoptera; family Scarabaeidae; genus Melinopterus; species Melinopterus prodromus. The sequence goes on from OZ030394.1 coordinate 47,301,271, forward strand.
ATTTGAAGTCATTGTCGAAGGGTGACTAGGGGCGATGCAGTGGAAAGGTTAGTTTCGCTTTTATTGTGCATTAAGCGTTCCTTTTGCATTTTGTTTGGAACTATTGTCATATTTTGTTAACTATTATTTTATTTAAATTATAAATTTCATTTAAGGTTGATTGATTGATTTTAGTTTTTTGTTTAGAGCGGCTTACTTTACTTTGGCTGTGTATTAGCAATTATTTATTTTTGAATCAACTGCTTTGTACTTTACTTTTTAAGTTTTATTTAAGTTTAGGTTGTCTTTGGGGGATTTTGTTGCATTGCTTAGGGTATTTAGCATTGTATATTATTCGTGGTTAATTGAGTCTGCTGGAACCTCATTTCTGTGTGATAACTTTGGCTTGATTTGGCTGTATATTGGCTATTATTACATTTTCTTTTGTTATACTGCTGTATCAATTGTTTCTTTTGTTATCTGATACTGAATTAGCTTGGTTTTGAGTATTTGGCTGTATATTAGCTGCGATATATTTTTAGAACAATTGCTTTGTGATTGTTTTTGCTCAGTCTTATTTTTAAGTAGCAACTTCTTTAGGTTTTATTTGTTTTAAGGAAGTTTTGCTGCATTGCTTTTTGAAATTTTTTCTTTTTGTTTTTTTGCTTTGTATTATACCAATATTTGTATATAATTTAATCTAATATTTGTGTTATATTGCTGAATTGGATTGTTTTTATTGTTATTAGTATTATTATCATTATTTAGTTTTGCTTTCCTTGAATATTTCAATTTGCATTGTGGGTGACTCGACTGTATAGGGACAAACATTTAGCGTTTTTATTGAATTGTGCCGGTGACTTGCGTTTCTTTAGCTAGCTTATACTCCACATAGTTTACTTACTGAGTAGTGTGATTACATGCCTTTGCTTGAGTTTTATTGGTGTTTTTGAATTATGCTTTCCTTGTGTCACTTAAACGTTAGATCACTGGTGCCATCTTTTGATAGTTTTAAGAGTCTGGTTGAGGGGAAGTATGACATTATTTCTCTGGGTGAGACTTGGCTTACCGACGGGATAAGTTCGGAAAATGTCGGTATTCCTGAATACACTATGTTGCGTCGAGACAGAGCGTCGTGTGGCGGCGGTGTTGCGTTTTATGTTCGCAGGGGTATAAATTTTACTGTGCTTGATACGTCAAATAGGATTGAGCAACTTTGGATGACATGTCGGTTGTCTGGGTTTGTGCTGGGGGTGGGAGTCGTTTATAGACCGCCTGATTATAATTACAGCAATTTTATAGACGAGCTGGAAACAGTTCTCTCGGGTGTGGTGCCGATGGTGGACGAAGTGATCGTTATGGGTGACCTGAACATTGACATGAGTAATATTGGTGTAAGGTCCATCGCGCTCTCCGATATGATGGATTCATTTAACCTTTCGCAGATTGTCGATGTCCCGACTAGGATTACCGGAACAACGTCATCAGTTATTGACCTAATTATCACCGGCAACAATATTGTAGAGTCTTGCGGAGTTTGTGAGGTGCCCGATATTTCGGATCATTGTTTAGTATTCTGTCAATTAAAAATCTCAACACAACTCCTTAAACCAGTAACGAAAAAGGTCCGAAACTTTAGAACCTTTAATTACGAGTCGTTTATGCATGACATATATCAGACTCCTTTTTACTTAATTTTTGATATGCACGATGTAAATGATAAGGCTGCGTATGTGACGAACAATTGAAGGTTTTAGATATGCATGCTCCAATCAGAACTTGTAAATTTGATAGGCCGAGAGCTCCATGGGTGACTGATGTGATTAAACTAATGCAAGGTTTAAGAGACAAGGCCTTCAAGAAATATAGATTGACCAAGTCACCAGAAAAATGGGAATACTATAAAGTATTGCGAAATTTGGTGACTGCTTCTATAATCCGAGAGCGTAGGGCGTATCTGGCTTCGCGGTTAAGTATCACGGGTAATGGTTGGCGTGCGCTGAGGGATTCGGGAATGTTTAATAGACATCGCATTGAAATTCCGGTGCAACTTAAGTCACCAAACCAAATAAATAAATTTTTTATTGACTCCGTACCGCAGAGCACAAGTGATCAGCAACTGTTGGATTTTTATAACAACAATAAATTATCGGAAACCGGGTTTACTTTTGAATGCGTCACTGATTTTCATGTGGAGATGGCAATACATAGTATTAGGGGCAAGGGGGCTGGTTTAGATGGTCTCACTATAGACAATGTAAAAATGTGTTGTCCGCACCTGGTGCCTTACATACGAGAAATTGTAAATACCTGCATACTATCTGGTAGGTTTCCTGCTATATGGAAAAATGCACTGATTAGGCCACTTCCCAAAACAAAGGCGCCAGAGTCATTTACCGATCTGCGGCCTATAAGTATTTTGCCGGCACTCTCCAAGGTTGTAGAAAGGATTTTATGTGGGCAATTGGTTTCCTTCTTGGAGACGAATAATATCTTGCCCGACATTCAGTCAGGTTTTAGGTCTGGTTTTAGCTGCACAACAGCGATGCTGAATGTAGTTGATGACGTGCTGAGGGAGTTGGATGCGGGGAGTGTCACTGTCCTTTGTCTCCTTGATTATTCTAAGGCTTTTGACACTATTGATCATCGAATCTTCTCGGCCTTGCTGCGGTATCTGGGGATGGGCGCGATGGCCGTCGACCTACTGACTGATTTTATGACCGGCAGATGTCAGTCAGTTGTTATAGATGATCAGGTGTCAGATTCCTTGCCGCTCCACTCTGGAGTGCCGCAGGGCTCCATACTTGCCCCCATCTTGTTCACGGTATACACGTCTGGCTTTGTTTCCGCATTGTCCCGCTGTCGCATTCACTTTTACGCTGACGACACCCAGCTTTACCATTCCTTTTCTGCAAATGATGTCAACGATGGCTGTGATTCCATAAATTCAGATCTCGAGAAGCTTGTTGAGAGCTCTCGCCGCCACGGTTTACAAATTAACGGTAAGAAATCGCACATCATGTTATTTGGCCCAAGTGCAAAGAGGAAAGTGGTGGCGGATAAGATCAAAATAATTGTTGATGGCGAGGAAATTAAGGTACAGGAAAATGTCAAGAGTTTGGGTATATGGTTGGATGAGGGTCTGACGTTCGGCGTTCACATCAACAAGTGCATACAGCGGGCTTATGGTAATCTGAAAGTGATATATTCCAATCGAACGTATCTAGACGCAAATACTAAACGATTTCTTTGTGAGTCCCTAGTGCTGTCAATTTTTAATTATGGTGATATACTATACTCCCCATGTTTATCATACATTCAAAAGAACAAGATACAGAAAGTTCAAAACTCTTGTATTAGACTCATATGTGGAATACGTCGCAGAGAGCATGTAAGTCACAAGGTGCCGCAGTTGAAATGGTTGAGTATGCAGGGAAGGAGGTTGCTTCATGCGGCTTGCTTTTACCACTCGCTTGTTCAGACGCAGAAACCACCCTACCTGTACAACAAAATTATATTCAGAGGAGACGTGCACACCTTAAATATAAGGTTCAAGGGTCGCCTTTCACCACCAATACATAAAACTGCCGAATTTCAAAAATCATTCACATATCAAATCCAAAAAGTTTATAATTCGATTCCACAGACTTGTAAGGAGTGTGCGTCTTCTGCGGCTTTTAAGCGGAAATACAGGGAGTTTTTAATGGCTGGATAGGGCTCGTCATTGCGCAGTCAGCATTTGTGATTTTTTTTTCCTTTTCTTAACTCTTTTTTTTTGTCAGCGGTCGAGTTACACATGATTAATATTTGGTTTTCTTTGGTTGTTGTATAATTTAAGCATTTTGTTTATAGTGGCTATACTGATGGGGACACAGCATAGTTAATATTGTATGGTTTTGGTGGAAGAACAGCGGAATAGCTGAACCACGCCATAGGATTGTTTGCTACATTATGTAATATTGCTTTTCTATATATGTGATCATATTTTTTGTTTTGTAATGAGTTTAACAATAAAGTACTTTATTATTATTATTATTATTATATATAATATTTATAATAAAAGTACATGTACTTCTACTAAAAGTTTCTAGTTAAAGTTTCTTCATCGTTAAAGTGATCATCTTCCAAAAAAGAAGTATGTTTCTACCTCGCATAGTGTAAAGCGCCAGATAGGCCAGTCTCAAAAAAAATATTAGTAACTTTGTTTTCTCTTTGTGGTCATCCCTGGGATGGTTTATTATCGCAAAGTTTATAAACATCGTTTTTCTCTTTAAAAAAGAAATTAAAATAGTGTCGTTAATATGGTGGCGCCAAGGTATACATAAAAGTAATTTAGAATGTCGTGAAAGTAGGGAAATTTACAATAAAAATGGCTGGAAAACTACGCACCGTCGTTTTCGTCGCTTTTGTCGCTTAGTACCATTTTGTGGACATTTGATTGCGTATCTACATAGTGGTCGTTAATCATCGAATTGATGTGCGTAAAAAGTAAACGTAATAGCTTATTAAATCCCAGGTTACGCGCAAAGTGATAATCATAAATGCATATTTCAACGGCGTTGGCAGCTAGGTGGTAATTTAACTTTGTCTACTTTGTTGCTAACGTTTCGGATTTGTTTTTAGCCTTAACATAGCTAAAATATAATAGATTAATACAAGACAGTGAAAATATTAAAAAAATTACCCTAAAGTAAGTTCAAATTACATAACAAATATATTCACACGTGACAGGCGACGGACGTTTGTACGATTTTAGAACAACACACATTGAAACGTACGGCGAACATTCTTTTTTAAACGGTATGATGGTTGTATAACAAGTAGGGGTCATGTCAGTAAAACAGAAATCACATTTTTATACTTATGATTTTTATGCTTATATCATTTCCAAAATACAAGGTTTTCTATAGTTGGACACCTTGATAAGAATTCTGGCTGAATCGAAGTTTACTGTGTGGCCACTCGACAAAGCGTGTAAAGCAAAGGCAGTTTTTATTAACATTTGTATTTTCCATTTCTATTTTTCTTTTATTTCATTTATGTTGCTTTATTCTATTTTTAAAATATTGCTTTCATATCTTTGCTTTCACGGTTGTCGTTGATCCTATATAAATATAGGATAATTATAGCTTATGTTGATATAACAGTAGAACTTGATTATCCATAGCCACCATATTTTTGGAATTTTTTGGAAAAATTACAGTACTAATTATTAAACTCATAAAATAAATATAAACTCTAAACTAAAATTACTACAACTGTGCCCATCACAATAAATAAATTAAAAAGAAATCTCTATTTGCTCCACATTATTTTATTTAATTATTATTATCATTAAAAATAAAAGAAAGTTGTACGCTTCGAGAATTGCCGAAAATCGCATGGTGCCATGGATCTACCCATCTATACCCATCTGTTGACAGAAATTGGTAAAACCCAGAATTTATAAAAAAAATATTATGGTTCGATGATACATATTTTTCTAACTGCGGTATTTTAACTGAAAGAAGAGGCACTACTGGGCCCGCAAAAATCAGCACCTTTTTGTACCGCGCCATAATCAGGTGTGGTTTGGTTTTAGTGTATGGTGCCAATGGTGTAATAGTGGCCAACCGATTAACTGAACCAATTTTTTATAACAAAAATTTAACTTCGGATATGTATCGGCAATATTGCTCTCTGAGGACGCGGAAGAAAGAACGGACAATATACCGTTGGCGTTACGATAAGGTATGTGGTTCCAACAAGATGAAGCACCTACACATAATGCCCGAATCGTGTGAACTATTTAGATATAAGACATAAACGGAGAGTACTTGCTACCTATTCAGAAGTATCATGGCCACCAAGATTTCCGGATCTTACCCCTTGTGATTTTTATCTATGGAGTAATTAAAAAAATAAATAAGGTGTATGGTGTTTATAATTTTGCCAACGTTGGAGAGTTATATGACACCGCCATCGCCGCTTTCAATTCGATTGACAGAACCTTCTGTAAGGTCACCATATTGCGGAATGCTGTGAAAAATGCCTCCATGAAAGTGGCGAAATTTTTTAAAACATTATGTAGTTTGTTAAAATGTAGTTACTTTTTATGTTGTCTAGTTAGTACAGATAAATACATTCCAAAAGTTTACTGTAACTTTACTATGGGCACAAATACTGTAACACTCAAATGTGTTTTTCATGGCACTATGCGAACATTTCAGATACCTATTAAATAAAAACTCCAATTTTGTCGGCTTATTGTATTCTAAATCTGGCAAGTGGCACACCAAATTACTCAGAACTAATTCTGAATCCAAACATGTATAAAACCAATATGGCGTCCATAAGAAAAACGAAAGTTTCGTTTGTTACTGACGAATTCATTGGCGAAAATTTTTTTAAACTGACATAATAATAAAAATAAAAATAATAAACTGACATGAGTCGCACGTGTCTGTGATCGCTCGACAATAAATCCTAAATTTTGGGGGTTTAAAGGGATTAAAAGACCAAATATAGTGTGGTTGGTTCCTAACGTCGGTCTGCTGTTCGAATTGAGTGAAAATGGTTGTAACGAAAGTGCAGATAACTGAATTTGAGGAGGTTATGGTAGAAGTTCTGAAAAAGGAATCGTTTCTAAAAATAATGACGTCTGCAGTGGTGGATATGGTGAAGAAACAGTTTTCGGAGCTTACGCAGAATATTGCGCAAATGACTAGCAAAATGGAAAGCCTGGAAAGTGAAATAATGTCCCTAAAAATCGAAAACGCCAGCATGAAAGCCGTTTGCGAGAAAAAAGGCGATCAGCTGGAGCAGTACAGCCGGCGAAATAGTGTCCGCGTGTTCGGCGTGGAACAGACACCAGGGAGCCAGGAATGGTCAGAATCACTGGTTTTGAGCACTTAATAAGAATCTAGGAGTTATTGTTCGTGCAGATGATATTGACCGGTGCCACCGCGTCGGTACGCGTGGAAAGAGTGCGCGGGCTATTCTAGTGAAGTTTGTTAGTCACAAAACAAAATCAGTGGTCTTCCAGAACAAAAAGAAGCTGAAGGGATCTAAGATTACCATTAGAGAGGATCTTACGCACTTCCGTGCTAAGGAGGTGAGCAGATTGGCGAAGGAATCTGCTACTCCCGGCAACGTCTGGACCAGCAACGGTGCAGTGTTTGTGAAAAGCGCGGAGGGTGTTGTGACTAAGGTGATAGCCTGATAGCCGGGGGATTACGATTGCGTTTAGCGTGAGGAACTTGCTCCTTCGAATTATTTAGTTTAAGTTGCTTCTTTTCTTTGTTTGCTTTTTGCTGGTTTTCGTTAACATTTGATATATTTGGTACGACTGAGTGAATTCCGTGAATATACGTTGAATAAGTTGATTTTATTTTGCACTTATTTGTGTTTACTTGTTTGCATTGGGTTTCGTGAACCGTTAAATTATTCGTTTCCCAAGAAACACTTCAGTGTAATTGTATTCTTTTCTTTTTTGAGAGAGAAATTACTAAGGAATGTTTAAATATTGATCGTTCGTGGCGTTTTCTTGTCCGACTTGCACATTGCCCATTTGAACGCTCGATCACTTGTCAGAAACTTTGAGGGCTTTCGGAACAGTGTGGTTACTTCAGGCTGCGACATTATGGCGGTTAGTGAGACCTGGCTTCATGACGGTCTTCCTGATGAGATTTTTTGCGTTCAAGGTTATACATTTCGATCGTGTGGGCGGTAGGGGTGGAGGTGTCGGGATGTATGTGAGAGATGAGCTGAACCCGAAGGTATTATTAATCCATAAAGAAATTGAGAGTCTGTGGGTGTCACTGCATTTTCATAGAGTAAGATTAGTAATCGGTACTGTTTATAGGCCACCCAATTATAACGTTCTGCAGTTTCTGGACCACCTCGAGAGTATTATGTCATTCGTGTTCCCTGTTTGTGACGAATTTGTATGTTTGGGAGATGTCAATATTAATTTGCTGAACGTTGATTCCAGTGCCACCTCGCTTTTTATTCAGTTTCTTGAATCTTTCTCGCTTGTACAACTTATTGATGACCCAACGCGTACATCAGCAACATCCAGCACCTTAATAGATGTAATCTTTTGCAATTGTAAGAGTTCGATCAAGTCAAGTGGGGTTACAGAGTGTCCGGACGTGGCAGACCACTGTCTTATTTATTGCAAATTAGAATGTTCTGCAGCGCGCACGCCGGCCTTAATTAAAACATCTAGAGACTACAAACATTTTAATTATGTTGTATTTAATTAACACCTTCGATCTTTACCTTGGAGAAACATCTTCGACATTAGTAACTTAGACGAAAAAGTAGAATTTATTAACAATAATATTACTAGTATTTTAGATATACATACACCGTTTAAAACCTATCGAGTTACGAAGAAATGCTCTCCCTGGCTTACTGAGGACGTTAGGGTAATGATGGATCAGCGGGATCGGGCGCTGCGTAAATTTAAAATATCAAAGTCTGGGGGGGATTGGATAGACTACAACTCTCTCAGAAATATAGTAAACTCAACCGTTGTGCGCGTAAAGAGGGCTTATTTCAAGGCAAAGTTTAGTGCCTCCAATTACCAATCAACATGGCGCGATTTGAACGAGTTTGCTATGCTGAACGAAAAAGCGGCTTACCAAATGGTACCACCACATTTAAATGTTGCAAATGACATAAACGATTATTTCATAGATAGTTTGCCTCAGACCACACTCAGTGAGGTGAATAGTTATCGGAATAACGTTAAGCCGGCATTATCTTCTTACCTTAAATTTAGCACTGTAACTGAGGATGGCTTGTTTGAGGTCATTAAAGAGTAAAATCAAACTAAAGAAGCGAATGATAATTAACCCAGGTGAGGATAATTTTTGGAAAAAAACACCTCCGCCTGGATTTGAACCAGGAACCCTCCAATTGCCGGTTGAAAGCTCTCCCAGTTGAGCTACAGAGGCGATGGAAATTTATAGGTTTTATTTGTCACTTCAGGGCTTGCAATCCGAGTTTTCGAATTAAACAAACCCGTCGTGACACCTATTGGGGCTAGATGGAAGTTTGGTAACTAGGAATCGCTAATGTTTATTGCTAAACAGCTCACAGCTAAACAGCTGAATTAAAGAGTAAGGCAGTGGGTGACGATGGCATTGGATTGCGTACTATATGTTTATGTATACCATTCTTGCTGCCTTACATAACACACGTTATTAATTGTTGTATATCGTCCTCTACATTTCCTCTGGCTTGGAAGCGGGCTCGTGTCATACCCATTCCGAAGGTTTCCTCTCCGCACGCTTTGTGGGATCTGCGTCCTGTTAGTGTCCTCCCCGCGTTCTCCAAGATTCTCAAGAGGATACTGGATGGTCAATTGCGGCGGCACCTGGACATCAACGCGGTTATTCCTGTGTATCAGTCCGGGTTTAGACGGCGGTGTAGTTGTCAGACTGCTTTACTGTCGGTCACCGATGATATAATTAGCGCCACCGATAAGGGAATGTTGACCGCGGCTGTTGTGTTTTTGGATTTCTCGCGGGCGTTTGACACTGTTGACCATAGACTTCTGTTGGCGATCCTGCACTATGTTGGTCTTACTCGCGAGGCAATTTCGCTGATCGGAAGCTTTTTAAGCGACCGTGTGCAGGCTGTGTGTACCGCTAGCGATTTTTCGGCGTGGAGACGAGTGACCTCTGGTGTCGCCCTCTTGTGTCGGGATCCATGATGGGTCCACAACTGTTCTCTGTTTATATATCGCTGATGGCCGCCACGATGGAGAGCTGTACCGTCCATTGTTATGCCGACGATACACAGGTCTATTATTCTTTTCATCCATCCGATATTCTGGAAGCCTGCAGAAAACTTAACAGTGATCTGGAGAGACTCAATGTGTTTTCCGGCAATCACTGTCTCCGGTTAAATCCACAGAAATCGGCAATGATGCTCTTTGGGACGATGGGTGACGTGGCAGTGAGTATCGGTGGTGTGTCGATTCCGGTTCGCGAGCAAATCAAGAGCTTGGGGCTTATCATGGATAACACTTTTCGTTACAGAACACATATATCTAAATGTGTGCAGCGGGCATACTGCTGTCTCCGAAAGATATACAGCATCAGACATATCCTCGATGTTCGCTCCAAGACCCAGTTGTGTGAGTCCCTTATCTTGTCATCCGTGAATCACTGTGACTCTGTGTATGGTCCATGTCTTGACTTTAGAGATGTTCGGCGAATTCAGAAACTGCAGATCTCGTGTCTAAGGTTGATCTTTGGGATATGAAGAGGGGAGCGAATTTCGCACAAGCTGAAGGATCTGGGGTGGCTAAATATGGCGAATAGACGTCTTCTGCATTGTGCTTGTCTGTATCATAACATTATCGCCGACAAGTACCCACAGTATCTCTACAACAAATTAGTGTTCCGGACTGATGTTCATAATCTAAATTTGCGATACAGAGGTGGTTTAACACCACCAATGCATACATCTCAATTTTATAAAAGAAGTTTTGCCTACTGTATCGCAAATATGTACAACAACGTTCCCCCCCTGCATGCATTCTCTAGCGCCATCGGTATTTAAGCGACAATTGAAGCCAAGCAGTAACTGTTCACTATTAACTGTTCAAGTACGTGTTTTCCCTTTTTTAAATTTTTTTTAAAGAATACTCAGAGACTCATTTTTTATTATTCCTATCTTTTGTTAACTTAAACAAATTTTTTCGTGTTTTGGATACTAGCAATTATTGTATTAGGTATTAGGTACTACTTATAGGGTTAAGTTGAGCAGGCTGCGTTTGTACGTAGACCTGGACTTCGCCATAGCATGCATGGTAATTTCTTATTGTTGCTTTGTGTGGATTGTATTTTTATTTTTGCATAATAAAGTCATTTATTATTATTATTATTATTATAATCAAATTGTAGACAAAAGAGTGCATTTATAATGTCCAAACGCCTTTTTGGTGGGATCACAAATAAAGAAGTTACGACCATAATTAAAAATTTAAAGTTTTTGGTTTATTCAGAATAGCTTGGAAACCACTTGGAAATCAATTTTTTTCTGAACACATTATGAAAGAGCACATAAGTATGCACTACTTTGCCCATTTAACCGACTTTCTGTCTCTATTACCTACTAACAAAAGTACCCATACAATCCAACGTCCCGTGAGACACACTGTATATCGTATTTTAGATATTTATTATTGTAATAATGTTTGTGACGTCATTAAAGCTTATATTAACGCTATAGATACCACAGTCTTATGGTGCTATTCATATTGCAAAGCCAGTTACCGCGATAGATCGAATTATAATTTGCATTTTGACGTATCCACATTTCGTGGCATTATACTAATATGGTTTATTAGGATCATGTTGATTTGACCTTTTGACCACTGTCAGCGTCCATCCACTAGCGAGTTCATGGCTAGATATCGATTTTGATATCAATGCTAGGTACCACTAAGGGAAACGCATCCATTCCATCAAAAAATAGGATCGTCCAAATCAGGATACGCATAATGTCTCCAAATATATACGTATCGAATTCATTCTTGTTTTTCAATTCCGTTAAGAGGGGAGGTTTAACAGTCGATCGACTGCAGCTTAGCTGCTTTTTGGTAAGTGTGGAAAATCAGTCGTGAATTGGTCTTTGCTTGGGGATGTCAACGCTTTCGCTAAAACCACTTTGGAACAAGATAAACTTCGCCGACGTGCGGTCAACATCATACGTTATAACGTCTTTTAACGCTGTGTCAATTTATTTTTGCACATGTAATAAGGCTGTGCCCTGTGCCAATCACAAAGCTTTATATTCGGGCCAAAAGCATGACGTTCTAAAAATTACTGTGATAAATTGTTGTCAATATAACCTATGTTGAGAATTTGAGCTCTTTAGCCAATGGTCTCTAGCATATATTTATATAACTACAACATTTCTCTACGGTTTATGAAGTGATATCTGCAAAAACACACGTGCTATGAATACACCAACACGTACTATGAATATTTTCTGCATATTCGACAGAGTAGTGAGGTTATGTGCCCATATACATTTATACCTATCTAAAATACATAGCATTGTGCTTGTGAAGAAATACGTATAATCTATTGCAAAACCCGTGCCAATACCTTTTGGTCACAGATTACTTTCGCTTGATATGATTGATTATCAACTCATTTCTCAGCCGATAATAATACACTTATGCCTAGCTAATGAAAAACACATGAGTATACATATTACATCCGTATCTACAGCATCAACATCAGCACAGAGATCCGATAACGTATAAGAAAAACATAACATGTAATAAGTTATTCTTTATTTACCAAATTGTAATTCACATATTATTTATAAAAAACAATTTAGAGAACATAAGCTTCTTAATATTATATTATTTTATCGTAAAATCACAAAAATGTTGATCGTCACTATCATCAGTCCAGACGCATATGGGTCGTGCTGCGGTATGTTGTCTTAAACGTAATTCTCCATATACTTTGCACTTGAGTAGAAAAGTATCTGGAGTCAGTAGTTGACAAGTCAAGTATGTCCCATTATACAACATTTCTCACATATTTATATGATAGATACGTTTCCAGTGATATTACCAAGAAATATGATCAAAAATTGGCAATTCTCGGCATACCTCAATGATTTTATTGCCGGTACATGAGAATTATTAAAATTACTAACAACATCTCTTGTCTAGAAAGCCTCTTCGATCAATGAAATAGTACGTAAGGTATTTTAATATTCCGTAATGTAATTTGAGCCCAATTACAAAACCCGTAATGAGCTCCTGCATCATACCATAGTTGGGGCTTGAAATCTCTGGTAGTGGAATGGATAAAACAGCACTGTTTGTATGTATATTCTGCTAGCTAACTTAAAAATGACGTGGGGGTTTTTAATAAAATAATAGTATACTTCGTTAGGCATAAAACTGATTGATGTCTGATATGGTAGTAGAATTGTTATGTAATCTCCTAAGTTCGATTGGAAAACATGTTAGTGCGGTGTTCAAGTTTTCTATATTGTCAGATTATATTTGATTTGTAGGTTAAGAGCTCTTGAAATCTATCCGGTAAATATAAATGTTAATTTTAACGAGTTACAGACTATTTTGTGGTATATGGTAGATAGAGAGAACCCATTACAATCTTCGTCTAATGCCGTCTAGTTCTCGAGAACATCGTAGATGGCCACACTGTCTAGACTCGAACATCGATGGAAAAATTGGGAAAAATACGACGCCGATTCTTTAAAGGTGGGGCTTTATTTCTTCTTATTTAAAGGAGTTTTCACAAATATTACATTGACGTAAAGTGAAACTACGGCGGACTGAACACAAAACATATTTCAAAATTTTATTCCTGAAATCACGACATCCAATTATACGTCTATTTTGAGCAGCAATTGTTTAAAATTAGGCATCGGTATAGTAACTATCGAGCCAGTCCGACCAAGAAGAGTTAATTTAGATTGTTGTAGTCTTATAAGATGCTATCATTATTCAATAATAAACCAATCCTGTAACCTGTCCGTGTTTCGAGTTAAGAAGTCAGCCCAGATGCCTTTAGACAACAATTAGCTTTAGATGTCTATTACGCAAAAATACCGCGTAGGAGGGATCTGCAGTTGAATGTTTTTGCATCCGATGACTGCATTAATTACGTAGTAGACTAGGATGTTGTTATCATGCCTGCTATTGTGGTGATTTTCATTGCCAAATTGCTGAACTCTCTGATTAGCTGTTTTAGGGTGTGGTGGAGATGCGGGTTATTGGTTGTATTTATGTTGTTTGCTGGTGATGGGAGGTTTCTGGCTGTTTGAGAATAGGTACGGGCGTGGTTTGTTGATAGTGTTTGTCGGAATAGAGATGTGGGCGTGGCTTGACTGTGGGAATGGTTTCTTGAGGCGGAATTTGTTGTTGTCGTTACCTTTTGTCATTGGCTGAGGCTTTGAGCTTTGGGAGCGTAAAAACATCCCTTGTAACTTGTCATAATAAACCAATACGAGTAGTGTATAGTTTGAATAATTGGACCAATAGGGGACCACCAGAACAGTCCTCAAGTTAGGTTCCAGCCTCTTGAGAAGAACACATGATTAATTGATATTTATAATGCTTATCCGTACTTACACAGTGGAAACTCCCGAAAAGTGTAAGAATGTCTTCTGAAAATTGCCGCAAAGATGTTACAAAAATGTCTTCTACCGGGGCCGAATTTGGAAGGGCAGTTCTCACTTACCCCACTTGCCCGGTTTCTGGTACATAATCGGTTGGTTACCAACTGTTGTAAGTTACCTGCCGAAGTTTAACAGACCGGTAACCAATGCTGCATTTTAGTGTGTTTCTGGTACATCTCAATTTTCATTGGCTACTCGGTCACGTGTTCCCGTCTCCCACATCGTACTCACTTGCCAACTGCCAAGTTATGTTATGTCAATTTATTTGTGTTTAGGTTAAGTTATAGGCCGAATAACAGTGATATGAAAGAAGAAGTAATAATGAATGGATTGTACAGTTGTAATACATGACATACAAAGGTATGTATGGCAAATTTATTGCATATAATGTCAAGTAAAATAAGATGTGATAAGTTTCTTCACATAGGTTATGTAGTACACATTAAGTTCTACAACAGAGCTGAGCTAGTTATTAATGGCTTTTCCAAGTGATCGTCAGGGACAAAAAGAGTGGTTAATGAAAAGGAACCAACAAAGTATTCATGAATTTGTGAAGTAAGTTTGTTTCAAATTACTATTTAGTTTACTTTGTTTTGCTTATCGATTGATCAGCATAATTTGTAATTAAGTCAACTCAAGTTATTTTTTCTGCTTAGGTTCACATCGAAGCATGTGGGAAACAGAAGAAGATAGCACTTGAAACATAGAGATAGACGAAGAAGTTGAAGAAGTAAATCATGAAGCAGCAATTTGAAGCGCTCTTTGAATAACAGCGAATAAGATTCTGTATCCAGGATCTTTCACAGCGAGACCGAATGCAGTGAGGGATAGAAATCTTTTGAACTAAAATATAGTCAGTTTTTTGTTACTTCCGGTTTCACCGGAAATTGTGCCAACTTTCATATGTCAAATGCGCAAGACCCTATACGCTTCGTTTAATTTTAGGTCAATTGTATTTTACTTATCCTATACCTAACGTGTTGTTTTTGAGATTACATTTTTCAATAAACAACAGCTGCAAAATCACTTGCAATTATTTATAAATTATTTGCGGTGGCGACTGGCAAAATGTTGTTTGCAAAATTAATGTGAAAGTAACATCATATCGACACATTGGCAGAGTTTTCGAAAAGTTATACAGTGTGTTCAAAGTATAAGGTTAAAGTTGAACTCGATAAAAGTATAAAAAAATCGATTTTTAGTACTTTTGTTTAGCTTGAATCTTGTTATTTAAACGTCCTGTATAACCGTTCGAAGAACTCCACTGATGTGCCGACAATATGCTCCTTCACAACAATTTAGCCGGACAACTTTTTACCAACGACCGAAGCAGATAATTTATAAAAAACTGAAACTATACCTAAGCAAACAAGAAACCATTCATCCATACGCATTATTTATATGCACAGTGTACGATTAAACTTTACTACATTTAAAAAATTAAACTTTATTTATAATAATGTTTATATTTTAGTTTTTATAAAAAGAAAAAAATTTTGTGTAATATACGCCATATAAAATGTTGTTATTATTTGGGTTGTAAATACCACTTGAACTTACAACATGTTTCTGTATATGAAGCTATAAAAATATATGAATTTATAATTATTTTTCGAAAAGTACTTTTATTTGTGCAAGGGCCCTTTGATGAACCTTTCCAAAATAAGGTAAGTAATATATACAAACTTGTTTTATAAACTACAATACCAGTATTAAAATTATTTTCATTCATTTTTACACATGAAGTTAGTTTTCAAACTTTATTTCATGCTTCTATTCAATAAATAAAGATATCTTAATACCTATATACAACATTTATAATAGTAGTATAATAGTTATCAGGGCCGTGTTAACACAAAACTGCGCCCGGGGCGAAAACAGAGCGAACGCCCCCCCCCCCCCCCCCCTATTTTGCCAAAATTACTTAAATTGCTAATCAAAAAATTGCTCAATAAAAACTAAAAGTTCGAATAAAGAATAAATAATACATTGAAATAGGTGCATACGCTTACATGCGCATCCTACCGAAAAAAATAAAATATATCTTTCTACACATAATAAATTAATGAATAAATTTAACTTTAATGAATAAAAAGAACATGTTACTTAATGAAAAGAACAATACATTTTACATTGGGTACATTCTAGTGTAACATTTTCAAAAATCAATGTTCTTATTGCATATTTTGATGGCACAACATTCAAAGCATACATTGTAAAAATTTCAGAATTTAATTCGAAAAATTAACGATTCCATCGCCAAAAGTCGAGCGGCTCACCGAGACCGATTATATCTCGATTATCGAAACCTTTTTTAACCACCTCTAAGATATACCATCTTTCAATATTTTTCAGAAATTCTTTCCTGTACTATATCCACATTTCTCGTCTTTAAAATGACGTATCATCTATTGTGATAAGCTTAATGGTTTTGGAGATATCGATAAAAATATGAGCGGACAACATTAAATGTTTGGGAATGTCACTACACGTCTACAATTAAGCACAGTTTTCACGAAACTTTGTTTTGTTGGGCGATTAAAACAATTTCGCAAAAACTAACGGGCCGACTTAAAAAATTCTTGCGGCATTGTATTCGCAGATTGACTTGCTATCGCCAAAAAATATTAATAGTTGTGGAAGTGATAGGGCGTTTAGAAAAAAAATATATAAAAAATGCGAAAAATGGATTTTTTCTTTTCAAATAAGTTGGATAAAACATTTAATTATTGATGAAACCGGTGTATTCTAGGTTAATAATTATGGTCATATTATTAATCTATAATATTAATTTGACAAAATATGTCGTTAAACATTTCCATCTGGTGTATTCTAGTTTACCCGATAGCGAGTCAATCCACGAATGCAGGAATCCACGAATCAACCGTAAGTTTTTGCGAAATCGTGTCAACCGCCCAACGAAACAAGGTTGCGAGAAATCTGCCCTTAGATTGTAGACGTGTACCGACGTTCCCGAACTTTTAATCTTTGCCACTCATTATTTCTATCGATATCACCAAAAATATTAAGCTTATCACAATAACTGACACGTTATTTTGGGGGGAAATGTGTATACTACAGAAAAGAATTTCTGAAAAATATTGAAAGCCGTATTGGGGGTGGTTAAAAAAGGTGTCAATAATCGACATATATATGTCAAAGAAACTTTTCGAATTTCTTCCTGAAATATTTACAGTGTATTGTTTAAACATTGCTTAATAAAATACGCAATAAAAAATCATTAATTTTTTAAATTGCAAAAGCAGAATGTACCCGTATTGATATAAAATAAGGATAAATATATCTCCATGACTGTAGCTAATGCAACTTTATTTTCCTAGCCTTCAAAGCGGCAAAATCATCAATTATTTTTTCCATATCTAATAATCGAGCAACACTATATTCGATTAAAAGCAAACTCAAATTGGGAAGCCTGTCCTGGAGCCATTGTACCTCTTAAATAATTTTTAACAATTTAAGTTTACTGAAAGACCTTTCAGCTGATGTAGCAGTTATTGGTGTACTAAGAAATATTCGATATGCAGTTACCATGTTCTTATAATTTGCAGTTTACTCAAATTGATGAATTAATTGGAGGATTTCTAAGTGTTATCATTGAGAGACCGCAATAGTTTTTTGCACTTCAGATTTCATACACAAAATGTTGCTCGTTTGAATCACTTCCATATTTCCTTGTAAGCTTCAGAGTATGTTTTTTAATAGTTTCTTCATTATGTGAAATAATGTTCGAACCACTAAGGAAAGCAAAATCTTGTGAAACCTGCCAAAGTTTTTCAAATCTCCATGTAAGTTGCTCCATTATTGTGTCAATAGCCTTGATATATATATTAAACGAAATTTTTCTGATTCGTTTAAATCGGTATCCCTACTTTAATACTGTACCCATGTTTAGTACTATTTTTGTAAGTTCAGTAATTAATAATTCCACATACGTGCAACAAATAAACATAGCTACTTATATTTTGTTTTATTTTGAATTTATAAATTGGTTTTAATAATTCCTTCATTATGTATTTTTTTAAACACGTTTTATAAATATCCTTCCTCTCTTCTGGGTAGGATTTTGGCGCCCCTGAAACATGGCGCCCGGGGCGGGCGCCCCCTTCGCCCCCCCCTTAACACGGCCCTGATAGTTATCACACAAACCTTTATAGTACTTTATACCGCTATTCAATTAAACTACTCAATTCTCTCTTCAAAACAATCCAAACAAAATGCAATTCCAAATAACCTAACCTTACAATCTCACAGCGATAGCGTGCAAATATATTAGCGAAGGTAGTTGCGAATGTGCTACACAGCCTGACAACGGAAGTCACTTCAACAGAGTGAAGTTGGATAATAACCGGTAACCTCTCGTCAGTAGGAGTTACCTAACGATAGCCTGATAAATACGTACCAGAAACCGAAATGCGCATATACCGGTCAGGTAACCGTACCCAGAGAGTACAGGTCGTACCAGAAACCGGGCAAGCATACAAATAAAAACACGTGGACTTTTATAATCGTTTTATTGACATTCATATTTTCAATGTTCTAACCCATAACCCCACTCACCCCACATTACCCCACACCTTTGCAATGCAAAACAATAAAATATAATGTTGACCACCATTTCGGGTTGAATACGCCACCGAGCAGCGGCGGCGCGGCGGTAAGCCCCTACGGCAAGCGGGGTACTCTCCAGAACTCACAGTGGACGAGAGAACTTTGCAACCAGTTTTTAATCTCTTATCTAATACTGCCGGCCTAGATACTTCGGCAATTTAAATTCTTCGGGATTTATGTGAGCTCGCTGCGGCTGGCCGGCTAGTCGAGGAGAGATCTTTTTGCATTGCCGTATTCCGGCCGCCAACGACGCGCCGCTGCTCTTGCCGCCGCCGCGGCCACCGCCACCGGCTGCTTACCACGTTGTTGCAATAACGCAAAAATGCGCGCCACCGGAAGCAGCACGTCGTTACTGGAATTTATGTCGGAAACGAACTATGCACGGACCACGACCTCGCGCGGTGTTGTGTGTAGTTGCGCCAGCACCGGTTTTCCATTGAAACTTCGGCATGATAAAAGTTTCGATTCGCATTCCTGTAATTATTTAATATCTTGTTTTAATAGAATACGGGAGAGAAGCGGAGGGCGGTGTGTTGGCGTTTTCGAACATTTAATAAGGTATTCTCGGTTGGGTATATCTTACTGGAACGTCGCGGCGGAAGTTTCGGTATTTGTTCTTCGTCCTACAGGAAATTATGTGTAGCGGTTTTCAGACGTCTATGCTATATATAAACTGTGGGCAAAAAAACAATAAACATTTTCAATTACTACTATTTCCAATATTTTCAATATACTTAGTATAATTACTGTCTATACAACTGACGGTAAATTGACACTGACGGAAAATTAACAGCAGGGTTTATGCTTACAATCTTAAAATTTTTCTTACTGTAGTTCTTATCTCGTTGCCTAACAACGGAATAGCGTTAGCGGGAAGATTGGTAGGAGTGAATTACTTTTGAGTTGAGTGGAAGTTAAAATTTCCAAGGAGTTGTCAGAAGGTTGGAAGGCTTGGGGCCCACAACACAAACTGTACACTTGTAACAAGTGTACAAATAACAAGTAAACTGCCTGTATCTACAATGCACAAATGGTATGTCATAGATATGTGACAACAAAAATAAATATGTATCCCGCAATTTTTTTCTGCAAATGTGTATATTGGAATCGTTGACATAATAAAATAAATCGTTATTTCTAACTATTTCATGGAGTATAATATCATAATAATTGTGTGTATAATTATCTCATGATTGTCACACAGCGAAGTTCTTGGCTAACATGTTTTTCTGAGTGACTCTGAAAGTGATGATGAAAACACTCACCCTACTCAGTATAGGCTTAGGAATAAAACCAATTTTAATTTTCTCTTGGACATAGAATTTGTCGAGAGTTTTCGACTGAATAGGCGGTAATTTGGGAAACTACTTCGGAATGTCGGACCGACGCCGGCGCAGCGCTGAAGAACTTTTCGACAAGTTACCGACAACAATGAAACTGAATGGGAATAGTTATCCTGCCAATAATCCTCAGTAATCTTACCGTTTATCAATCGCCAAGGAAATCGTTATAAACACGTCAATTTTAAAAAGACGCAAACATCCTTAAGATCCTTGGGAAAAGAAAAATTGGTGAAACTGTCCAGGGAGGTTTTATTTTATATGTGCATTTCTAGAAGGGACAAATGACAAAACTTTTCTAAATGAACTTATTAATTTACAATAGGTACCAATATCAATAACCCCAGGGAATCTTCTATTTGGTTCAACTGACAATTCATATTTTTTAATTTCCAAGAGTATTTAATAAACTGATTTCCGTTTTAAAAAACCTTATCTCAGTAAAGCAATCAGTAAATATAACACTGATTGAAATTTGCTTCATTACCATGATTAGATCGATTTTTTGATTGCTTCTCCGACCTCCACTTTTCGACTAAAATTGTTATTTGATGACATTCCTCAAAAATTGGTATAATCTGAATGTGCGATTTTGTTAGATTTGTTAAATAAAATTTTAAAGTTTTAGGGTTGTTTATTTAATTCTTGTCCTCTTTCTGGTTGCACGTATCTATAGGACAAGCAGATGTCACAACCACAAATCTGATATTAAAACAAATAAATTAAATATGTGTATTATCTGCATGCTTGAAAAGAAATCAAAACGGATTTAAAGTGTTATAATTTTTGGTTTTTAGAAAAAAAAAATGGAAATAAGTTATTTTCTTCGATTTGATAGATCTGTAATAATAACTCGCTATTTGGTCTATATCCAGAACAAAAACTGATGATTGCTCTGCATAGCTTGGGAACTGGTTGACAATTTCATGGCGTTTACGACATCCATTTTCCCAGTTTTTTAGGCATTGTAAATGTTTTGCTAATACATTTCAAAGTTGTCTTTATAATACTATATGTGTTAGCAATGTTGTGGTAGAGTACGCAGTTTGAAATAGCATTGCCATTGGGTGGCACTGCAACAAAAATTAAACTAAGGTTTTAATTTACCTTTGTAGTTGAATAACATGTATACAAGTGTTCCATTGCCGGCAAATCTTTTTTTCAAATAGTAAGTATCGTAATGCGCAAAATGTTTCAAATATACTTTCTTCCAAATCGTTAAAAAATTACAGCCGTTTAAAATATTCTGGAAATATCCCGGAAAGGTCAAGCGTATAAAAACAACTGTTTTCTTAGGTCGACGTGTCGCTTTATTAGGAATGTTAAAGCTTATTCATGACCCAATTAGTGTTGTTTTGATTCACTTGACCTTTTCAGGATATTCTTTGATTGTTTACCAACACGTAGGTCGGTACTTCCGCCAAACATGTTTAAAATATTAATTAAATCGTATGGTAAACGGGGTTGATCTTAAGAAATTGAAAACTCCAATAAGTCATTATATCTACTACTTTATACCCAAAATTTTACTTAAAAGTGTCGACGTAAGCGATTTGTTGACATGGTAACAGTTTACACAAACATTTGTACCTACATATTCGTTGTGTACAGACATTGTAACTATAGGCAAATTCCTTGTCATTTTGTGGAAATGTCACAAGTGTTCAGACCCAAAATTTATCATATTCTCCATTAAGTATGTAAAAAGCATTTTATTCTAACACTATAGCAATAAATCGTAGCCATGCAGATGTTACAGAACACGTACCTATA
The DNA here is from genome assembly GCA_964023965.1 of Melinopterus prodromus. NCBI lineage: Eukaryota > Metazoa > Arthropoda > Insecta > Coleoptera > Scarabaeidae > Melinopterus > Melinopterus prodromus. Next base: position 47,323,161 of record OZ030394.1, read on the forward strand.
TATGTATAAAAATGTCTCTGTAATTAGAACTGGAAAGTTGTAGCTTGTAGTACACATTACTTTATGTTACAGAATCATTACAAGTGTAGAATTTTTCCTACAATTATAGGACTTGTAGTGTTTGTTAAGGGGTCCCTGGCCTTAATTGTACGTTGAGACCTGAGTACGCATTTTATGGTTTTTTGTTTGGTGGGTTGTATATTGTAATTAGAAAGAAGCATATGAAGAACCAAATGAAATGAGAGATTGAAAATCTGTGGACTTATATAGTTGGATTATATACTTCATATGTGTCGATATCCACACATTGCTAATTCAGGCCAGAAACGTGACCCCACATTTCAGTACATACCAATTTAAACTGTGGTGGGTCCACGTAAAGTTAATAGAGACTACTTAAGTAACGGTTTTTGTGGTTTTATTTAATTACCCCTACTTCTATCAGGAAGCATCAGGAAGTAGTTCGAAAGGCAGTGTAGAGGCGAGGTGAACAATTCAAAGCGTCATAACACAAGACAAAAGAAAAAAAAAACACTCATCTTCCCCCAAAACCGTCTTACACCCGTGAGGGTAGATAGGCGTTAGAGTTAAGTATGTAAAAAGACAAGGAAACAAATACCAACATATTTCTTAGCCTCCGATCAAATTATTGAAATATCTGCCCATCACAAAATCATTTTATAATCGTTCGCATTGGAATTGTATAGGTTTTCCACTTAGCGAATCCCCATTGACGCATCCGCGAACTCGAAAGGATATTTACGCAAACATTTTCCACCAATCGGACGGCACGGTTCGCATCAATAACCGTCTATAGGCGGACTGGAGGATTTTCCTATAAATCGCGAGGAGAACGGCTCCCCGAAGGGCCGAGTTCGAATTGTTTAATTACGACGGCAATCCGATTACAGCTTTTCATGGGGTTTTCAGCGAAGCCCTCGATGGGCACGTCGACGAAGAATCTAACAATTCGCGTAAAATATTGAATCGACCCTTGGGGAACGTCGACAATTGATCGTCGCCGAATTCGGGCACAATACCAGTCGTATTTTGAAATGTGCAGTGGCGTCCTGTCTATACTTAAGACGATGCTACATATTTGTGTACTGGATAAATATCTGGAAAATGTCAAATATTTGATAAAATTTAACCAGCTTTATTCAGTTTGTCAATGCGAATCTATTTAAATAATAGATTTACATACCTTTTCGATATTTGGGTGTGTGGATGATTTTGTTTGACAACAAATATTTGGCAGTTGCAATGAATGCAGAGTTGACGCAAAGTTGCACCATGTTCGGTTTTTCCAATTTTTGTTTGGCTAGAGTAGATCCTACATTATAATTGCAATTACAAGTATAATATTTAAAAACACTACAAAGCTGTTTTCATTTTTTATGTTTTTATGATGCCCATGTAGTACCTATTCGAATACAACTACAAGTGGTTCACACGGTAATCCAGCCTGCTAAATTTTAACTAGTTTGTTTAGTGCGTATCTCCTACGCAAATATTTGTGGCAAAAGGCTTTTGCCTAGGCAAAAGCCATGGCAAATACATATTGAGTCTGCTTTTATATGTTTAAAGCTATTTGCCTAGGCAAATATATTTACCCAAGCCGTTGTTAGGCAAATAGCTTTTTGTTCAGAAAACGATCGGTTACGTTTCGCTACGCTAAAATACATGCCGTGCGGGTAGACAAATCCGTAGAGTCATCAAATAATAGAAGTCTCTCGTCCTTCTTCTCTGTCGGTTATGCTCATTAGGGTGGTCCTTAGCTATATCTTGTATTTTTTTTTTAATTTTTTTTTTCAGGACACCCCGTATATTAAATCCACTTGATCAAAAAATAATTCATGTACAACCTCAGTTCATTCAAATAAAGGGAACACGTGCCGCAGATATGTTGAAATTTGTAAAATAAAAATACAGTGACAGAAATGTCTTTTATTTGAACTGACTACTTGGGCCAGGGTCCTCTGCCAAATTCCTAAACAGATTACCACGATCAGGCTCTTGGGCTAAATCTATAAATTCCTTATTGTCCTCTTCATTAGATATCCGTCCAAGTTCATCACTACTGCTCGAATACATCAATGTAACTGTCTCTACCGTAATAAGAACAACTTAATAATAGTATATTGTGTACCAAGCCGAGAAACTGGTTCTTTTCCAGGGCGAGAGAAGAGCGTAGCGACCCTTGGCACTTCTTGAGGCCCGGAAAACCACTTTTTCGGCGTGGTGCACACATAATTTTTTATCCTACACAACAATATCATAATAAAATCAACCGTTTCTAAAAACTAATCTCCGGCATATTGACTTTTGACAAATAAAATCCGTTGACGTTTTAATCACAAATGTCAAACCGAATCGAAAACTGTGTTTTGATTGGACAGAGTGCTTGCATTTTCCTAGCTAGCGCTGAAAAGTGTTTATTACAGGCCGGGTGGGGCTGGCTGGCAAATAGCATCGATGAGAAAGTGTCATTTTCGCGTCTCTATGGAGACACGAAAGATGTTATTTGCCAGCCAGCCCCAGCCCGGCCTGTAATAAACAGTTTTCGGTGCTAGCCAGGAAAATGCAAGCACTCTGTCGAATCAAAACACAGCTTTCGATTCGGTTTGACATTTGTGATTAAAACGTCAACGGATTTTATTTGTCAAAAGCCAATATGTCAGAGATTAGTCTTTAGAAACGGGTGATTTTATTATTGTTGTGTAGGTAAAGGTTTTCCGCCTCAAGAAGTGCCCAGAAGTGCTCAAGAAGTGCAACTCTTCTCTCGCCCTGGAAGAGAACCACTTTCTCGGCTTGGTACACAATATACTATGTCACAAATCCCAAAATACAAGAATTTTAATACATTCATTCTAAACCCTAATTAGTCAATTTCATTGCAATATGTAATTAAAATAGTTTAATAACTACTATTTTTGTAATTACTTAAAACTCATTGATTTTGTTTTTTCGGATCGCTCTTTTCTTAATTGTTCTTGTTTTTTCGAAGTAAATGTTTCTTCTCCTTTTCCAATAGACCACTGTCTCCTTCAATCATAGCTCCTGGTCGTCTCTTTTTTTCTTTGATTTATGAGAAATTCCTTGGCACCCTGATTTACCATTTCCAAAACCGATGCATGAGCTACGTCGAACAGATCGTAGAGTTTTTCATGAAAGCTATTCTCTTTCTGTATTTGTACTTCTGATGTACGCTTACAGGATTTTTGTAAAGTTTACCATTCATTGTAGTGCGTCTCTAACTTTTCCACACCATCTTCGTGTTGGCATTCTTGCATTTTCCCAAAAACATTTCACGTCTTTCACAACCAAATGAGCACTAGAGCGCAAATTCAACTTCACTTTAAGCAAATTGTAAAAAATGACTTTTAAAACCTGATTATTTGATGGCACTTTAGCACCAACAATCTGACTGTCGTCATTTTCTATTACACAAATTGTATCATGATGCCTAATTTCCATTTTACATAAAATAGTTCTTCACTTTGTTGATAATTTGGCTATTTTTCAAACCGTACCAAGTTGAGTAACCAGTGACCACTTACTGATATTAAATCTATAGTTAAATAACTAGCGAATATGGTACCAATAACGAGTGAATGTAGTACCAATAACGTATATGTACGTTTGTGGGCAACGTGCAGGCCGTGCAGGCTCAAACTTGGGATAACTATGACTAGATTTTAAAGTGTTTTGCGGCGCGTGTTCTTTTTATCTGATCGGGCAGAGATTTTGCATAAATTTTTTTCTCATCAAGCGGCATTAATTTATGGGGTGTCCCGACAAAAATCAAAAGTTGTAAAATAAGGACCACCCTAAATTGCTCATTTGTATAACAAAAAGTCTTAAATGACAGGTATTGCCATACACATTGTAGCAATTTTGTTTTTTAATTTTTTGTGCCGATTTAATATAAGTAATTTAAAATAAGCGAATGGTTATAGCGAACAGAGTGTAACCGCACTCGCAAGTGACAGTGCGCATAGCAGCTTACTGTTGGATTTTCAAATTATGTGAGGTTATGTGATTGTTGACAGCGTTATTAAGTTCATCTCCGTTTCTTATCACAACAATAGGCACTTGGTTCAGCTACTGTGTTTAGAACTCACAGTAACCTCCGCAGCATATCGGTGAACCATTATGAAGATATGCAAACTTTTTAAGACCATATGTTCATGAGTCGTACTTTTGTTTAGCTTGATTTCCATATGAAAAATAGGAGTTAGGTGATATCATCATCTGCATTGATGCGTAAAATCGTCCAGTCGACAAGAATTCAGCAATTTAGTGTTTTTCAGTCCAGTATACTTTTTTTCCTGGTAAAAGGGAAACTAACTATTCCTAGCCTAAAAGTCCTGTTTTAGTATCACCGCACTCATGAGTATTGATGCTTGTCACAACAAATCAGGCGTAACTTCAATAGAATCATAATGATTAGAATACGATATTACTCAAAAGTTATCAACGACTAAATAATAATTATGACGTATTTGAGAATTAACATGCACGGATTGCACATAACCTCACATAATTTTAAAACAAATACGATTGAAAACTAAATGCTATTTGCCTGACAACGGTCTTGGCAAATACATTTGCCTAGGCAAATACCTTTAAAAATATAAATAAAGGTTCAATATCTATTTGCCCAGGCAAATAGCTTTTGCCAATGCAAAAGCTTTTTGCCTAAAATAGCCATTTGCCTAACATATATATATATATATATATATATTTTTGTAAATGGTAAGTAGATCATTACGTCGTTACGTTGTGTTTAATTAGCTCCTCAAAATATTTGGTAGATTAAGAGTTTCATTTCATGGTTCTAATTGTTTGTTTTAATATAAACAAATATGTTTATCATTATTCTTTTATTAAGATTTTCGTTTTCTTTGTGAGTTTCTTTCTAAAAGTATTGAAAATGAGTAGACTAGGTACAATTTAATGGTAGAGATTTTGATTAAATTTGTATCGAATTCCAACTGTGATTATCCTGATAAGTGTGCTAAGCTTTGTCTGATAAAAAGCTGTATTCGTCCTATTGCAAGAACTTACTTGCAGATCGTGTTTACAAGCGAGATTTTATAATGATTAAGGCTGTGGTACTTAGATAAACTTCTTACTAAAAGTATGATGATGATGATGATGATGATAACCAGAATAGACCCAACCGCCCAAAATACATAGTACAATAAATTAACTTGGTAGCTTACTAAAGGAGTATACTGGATTATAGGATGAAAATCCTCACTCATCCTTGACAACAAGCTGTTACTGTACAAAGTCATCATTAAACCAATTTGGACCTATGGAATACAACTCTGGGGAGCAGCCAGTAATTCCAACATCGACATACTGCAGAGGTTTCAAAACAGTGTTGCGACTCATGCAAACACCGTTTTAGGACGCGATATTCCAGTTCCATCAGTCAGGGAGGTCATCATCCACTTTGGTGAAAAATACCGTGCGAGAGTGTCAGTGTATCCTAACGTGCTTGCAAGTGTCTTGTTTGCGCAAAATGACAAAGTGCGCCGGTACTCAAATCAAAAGAAACACTGAATCGACGAACGTCCTAATAATTTCAAATTTGCGCCAATTAAGTCAGTAGATGTAGCGAGCCTTTGCATATATAAAAAATATTATTTTGGTATTTTTATTTTAGATTGTAAAATATAAGTTATAGGTAAGTCATTTTTTTTTTACTTTTTACTTTATCATACGCAGTATGCTAAAGTATTGTAATCATGCCGAAAAAAAAAATTGAGATTTTAGCGGAAATAGGTCTTTTTGGGTCCCCTGAACATTTTTGACCAAGGTACAAAAAAATGTCTGTGTGTGTGTGTGTGTGTGTGTGTGCGTGTGTGTGTGTGTAAACGATTTTTGTGGAGACGATTCCGGAGAAACTACTGAAGGTATCGGGACGAAAGTTCATAATTAGAAGTTTCATGACCTAACTTAGAGCTGAAAAGCTTTTGGTTGAAAAGGGTCCAAAGGAACTGGTAGTTTATTCGAAGCCTTTTTCAAGGATTTTGCAAATGAGCCGCTATTTCTCTAATTTCGTCAAAATAGTTACATAATAAATTAAAGTAGAGGAAATTCTAAATAATTTATGCCTATGAAATTTTTTGGTAAAATTAATAGTTTAGCTTTTTAGGTTATTCTAAGCCTTTTTGAAGGATTTTGGAAATAAGCCGCCATTTCTGTAATTTCGACAAAATAGTTCATTAATAAATTAAAGTAGATGAAATTTTGAATAATTTATGCCTATGAAATTTTTTGGTAAAATTAGTTTAGCTTCAAGAGCAAATTCTATTTGATCGAGATCGGTCGCATCTGCATTGATATTAAATTACATAGTAGCCAGGATTTTGACAAATATTTTTTTGTGTTGTCACATTCGAAAACAGCTGATCTCATCAGAGGTTGGAGAACCACTATGGAACGTTGCCGCTGTAGTGCGGCAAATTTTAAAATACAAATTTCTAATAAAGTAAGATCACCAATTGGATTGTTTGTTGATAAGAAAAATCAACCCGTCTTTATATCTAATTCCAAAAACGATACACTGAGAAAATTATAAATAAAGTATAGCGATGAGTGTAGTTTTATTTTAGTATGTTGGTAGGGATGTGTCATGAACAAATATAAATCTGTCAGAATTTGAATTACCTTTTTAAGGTGCGTTTTCGTTAGTGATAATGGCAGTGGTAGCAGACGCCGTTATAGTATTTCCAATAGAAAATTGATAGTGACTCATGTTTATGCACATGCAAACTAATATGTGTCATTATCACGATATGTAAGAAACACTATAATTTCGTATTCTACCACCGCCATTAGCTACCATTACCTACTAATCGGAACGCACCTTTAAACTTGACGTTTCGTCAAAGTGGTACCAACCTAGCATTTACTATACAGAAATCATTTATTTTTTTTAAATGCGTATTTCTTAAAAAGCAACACAATAAACGTTGATGTCTCTCCTGCCAAAAACTAGATAGCGCGACTCGCTCATGTGCGACGGCGACGCGCCGCCTTCGGTGACGCGCCGCATCACCGCTCGTCGCGCTATTCCGTACTTTTGGCACTTGTGACATAAATAACTATTATTCTAATGACGTAGTGTAGGTAGGTCAAATGCTTTGATAATACCTATGTTGTATGATAAAGTCATGTGCCTGGCCACATCAGATTTTTTTTATGTGATTGACTAAATTGCATTACTATAAGAAAGATTACGATACAAATATTGGATAGCCACAAATAAACCTCCCAGCTAAGATAATATCAGAAATACAATACAGAAAATAAACAAAGATATGTTTCCGAAGATATTTGTACGCTTGTGTATGATACTCACGATCATGTCCCAATGTTCTTAATTTGAAAATAACATTCTTATGTGAAACATTAATAGCTAAACATTTGCAAGCAAACGGTCATTTTACTTAATCGTTATACTTCACGTATCATCTTTTATAATAAATGATATCTTTTAGATATTTGATTAATATATATATAAATAACAAATTAGTTTAGATTTTCATCCTCCTCAGCTTGAGTCTAAAACATGGGAAAACATATATTGTTTTATGTCTGCGGTAGTTACAACCGCAGCCACTGCATGGGTTGCGCTCGCCGTCTGGCAGTCAAAGCAACGACTGTCATGTCTACTCATGGTTTATTATTCCTATAGGTATACTTTTTGCTTGATTGCAAATAGATTGACCAATTTGTAAATCCAATTCACACAGGGCAACGAACACCTTGCAGCGTCTTATGTTTCGTATGTTGCGTCATGCTGATCCTATTGATAGTTATGAGTTATGTAAAAAATACCAGTCGCCAGGCGTCGCTTTGCCAGTCGTCGCTTTGACTGCCAGACGGCGAGCGCATCGCATGCAGTGGCAGCGCTTGTAACTACCGCAGACGCCACACATTTCTATCGTCAATAACTTTTGAGAGATGCAACGTACGGAAAAATGTTCAGACAAAAGATTGTTCTTATTTAGCGTAAAATCATATTTCTTGTACAAAAGTTGTGTATTCCCATTAAAAAAACTAAGTTAACCTCATTTTCATCGATTGCAGAGCCATCTGCAGTGAAAGTTACATCGCCATCTCATTTCCCCCTTTGCGTCCTACATGTTTATTTAAGACAGTTTTGTCGTACCATGCATATTTCTCGAGATATTTAGGAGTCTCAAGTTAAAACGACCACCCGGTATAAATAACAAAACAGGCTAGATTTTCATGCTCCTCATCATGACTCTAAAAACATGGGAAAACATACGTTGTTTTATTTCTAATGAAACATTTTTGTAAATACAACATTTCATAAAAAAACAATATTAGCAACCGCGCTCTCTGCATGACTGTTAAATAGTGTTGAACACGTTTATGTTTCTGAATTAGTATACACGCCTTTCAATGATCATCGAGAGTGAGAGTATGAATGAATTTTATTTGAGTATCATTCACCACGACCATGACAACGAAAGTGATTTAGTCAATGTTACAGATTTGGAAGACCAACTGACTCAACGCGAGAACATTAATATAATTTGGAACAAATAGAGAAGCATTATCCCGGGACCGGTTGTGTTAGTGCTGAATTAAAATTGAGTTTCGGACAATCCCGACCGTGCAAATAAATTTTATTAAGATATAATGTATCAGCTGTGGGCAGCCGGCGAATGCGTCCGAAGCGGATTAAATTTATAATTGTAATTGCATTATGCGTAGTACTGATTTGGACGTTAATAACCAATATGTATTAGGGAGTGTGTGTATTTCATGATTTCCGCATTTAGCTGGAATTATGTGAGCGCAAAATGTGTACGTTGCCGAATACTGGGTACACTAAATCCACGTTAAAACAACCAGGAAAGCATTATTGACTAATTATGGTGTACATTCACGATTTGTTGTGTTTACAAATCCATAAACAGATATTTTGGAGGTCGAGCACGGGTTATGGTAAAGGTGAATCGAAATTTTGATCCTACATCTAGTACGTCATTAATTTTCACGAGAACTCACTTTGATATCCGCATGCGTAAGGGAGATATTAAACCTGCAAAACGTAGACATATGTCTGATCACTGAAATCCATTTTACCAGAGAGTCATATATAAATTTGCATGGCTACAATGTTTATCATACTATCCACTATAGTAATTCTGCTAGAGGTGGTAGTGCAGTTATCATAAACAAGAATATCCCCCACTACGAAGATATCAAAATTGATGCAGAAGTGAGAAGAGTTTCAAGTCAGCTGTAAATATCAAAACCTTTAATGGAATGATTACCACAGCAGCCATATAGGTACTCTCCGCCAAGACACAACATAAAAGCATAACAATATATAAACCTCTGGACCAACATTATAGGAAAACAAATTCTGGGTGGGGACGATAATGCTAAAAACGTCTTCTGGGGATCACGTTTAACTACCACAAAAGGATGAGATCTGTACCAAGCCACAAAACATAAATGTGAACTTCGTTCTACAGGTAAACCTACTTACTGGCCCACTGACACAAATAAGATCTCAGACTTAATAGATCTATTTATTACTAAAAATCTATCATGCAATTATATAGAAGTGGAAGAGGAAGTTGATCTGGATTCGGATCATTCGCCGATTGTTCTAACCGTAGGCGAAACTATAATTTAAAGTATAATTTAAAGAAAGGAATCCAACACTTACAAGTAAATATACGTGCTGGGATACATTCAAACTCAATCTCGAGAATAGAATAAATCTACAAGTACCAATCAAGAATATCTCACGAATAGAGAATAAAACTTTTGGATTAATGACAGATGTACAGAAATCCGCTTGGGAAGCCACGCCTGCAATTCCCAGAAAAGGTAATAATTACCCAAAGGAAGTAAGAGAGATAGTTATGGAAAAAGAACAAGTGACATAAGCACAGATTATTCTTTACGGATGGCGACTAAAACCTTAAGAAACCAATCGCCCAAAATTCCGCCTATAAAAAAAACCGGTTGGAACCTGGGCTAGAAATGACTGAACAAAGCCATAGTCTTTGTCGACTACTTGGAACAATCCTTCACTCCAAATGAAGACAGAAGTATGAAAGAAACAAGTAATTCTACAACAATCCAAGGAAATCGACTATCCCCCGTTACTCCTAAAAAGGTAGTAAATGAAATTAAAAAAATAAAACCAAATAGTCACCTGGAATTGATTTAATAACAGGTGAGATAATACAAAAATTACCTAAAAAAGCCATAGTTAAGATAACTAACCTCTGCAACGCAGCATTTAGGCTTAAATATGTGCCAACTATTTGGAAAACTGCGAGGGAGTGATGATTCCCAAGCCAGGAAAACCACCAAATGAAGCATCCTCCTACAGGCGATCTCTTTACTGCTCGCATTGTCAAAACAGTTTGAAAAACTACTTGCAAAACGACTGAAGCCAATCTTAGATGAAAGAAACATTATACCCGCGCAACAGTTTGGATTCAGAACAAACATTCGACAATTCATCAGGTGCACAGAATAACAATGATAATAGAACGATCTTTAGAAGAAAAAAATATATGCTCCTCTATATTCCTGGATGAGGCAAAAGCGTTCGACAAAGCAAGATAATGATTACTCATCTCTTAAATTATTAAAACTGGAGTACCACAAGGTAGTGTACTTGGCCCAATGCTTTACCATCTACACACACATGATCTTCCGCAACCAGATGGTGATACCGTTGCCACGTTTGCTGATGACACTGCTATCATGGAACTAGATACAAATGTTGAAGGAGCAACACTAAAACTGCAGAATGCTGTCAACGATATTAGTGATTGGATGCAACGATGGCTAATTACATTTAAGGAAATCAAATGCGTTCACATAAATTTTACCAACAAGCGAATACGATACGTTCCAGTTAAAATAAATAATACCACCGTACCCTACTCGAATACCGCAAAATACCTGAGTATGACGCTAGACAACAAGCTCTGCTAGAGAGCACATGTTGAAAAGAAACGAGTAGAATTGAGCATAAGATAAAAAAAATTATTGGCATATTGTTAGGAAATTGGCTTTGTCGATATATAATAAACTCCTACTATATACGCAGATACTTAAACCTGTGTGGACCTATACTATCCAACTGTGGGGCTGCACTAAGCCAAGCAACATCACCATCATTCACCGCTTCCAAAATAAGGTGCTAAGAAACATCGTGGGTGCACCTTGGTATATAAGCAACATCTCCACAGGGATGGGTTTAGTAACCAATGAAATTGGAAAGTTTGCCGAGAATCATGAAAACAGACTTCTTCAGCACACGAATGTTGAGGCAATCCACACTGACACTGTGCGCAGATTCAATAGAACTAAACCTCTTGGGTTAGTGAAGTGATGTTACAAAAGCAGAGCACAGTATTATGTGAGTGATAGGTGAACAAAGCAGGGCAACTTGCAGTGTGTGAAGTCTAAAGCACCAGCATCCAAACTAAATTTAACTTACAGTGTTACACCAATGCGGAACACTTAATATCACGTTTTATACTTAGCAATTTAGGTTAGATTAATATGGCTTAATTAATATAGAAATAGAAATAGAAATAGAAATAGAAATAGAAATAGAAATAGAAATAGAAATAGAAATAGAAATAGAAATAGAAATAGAAATAGAAATAGAAATAGAAATAGAAATAGAAATAGAAATAGAAATAGAAATAGAAATAGAAATAGAAATAGAAATAGAAATAGAAATAGAAATAGAAATAAAATTTATATTTAAAATTTATATTTTTTTGTATATTAAAAAAACGTATATTACACAGCTTGTTAGAAAACAGCATCTATTGGTGAGCATGGGTAACATTTTGCTGACGTCATTACCGTCATATTACGGCCGCTGTATGCTGTATGACGGTACCGCTATCCGAGGAAACCTAAGCTTTAGTGTCGGAATCAGGAGAAATTGTTAAACTTAGAAATATTATATAAATTACATAACTATTATTAATTTTCTTTTAAAATGAATAGCCAGACCTCTTTAGAAGGAAATATATGTCTAAAAACGTTGACATAGTCATTATCACCACATGAATATTAATTCTACAGTTACAAATGTAACAAAAATTCCCTAACCTGTCTGACTTTGGGGCCTTTACCTCACTAACATATCCTAACCTTAATTTCTAAATTTACGTAAAATTAATAACACAAATGCGCATTTGTCTAACAACTGGACAACTGGACAGCTGGGCAAGTTGCCAGGAAGAAAGGTATCAACTTCGATTAAACCTTCATATTACAATATTAACCATTTAATGAATGATTCCTTTAGTCTGAACAATTCCGTAAGCCACTGGAGTACAGAATGGGGTTGACTTTGTACCCGGTGCAAGTAAATTATAATTAAACGTTGTTTATTTATTATGGGGACTCGGACGGAACCCCTAGGGCAGCTGCAATAACCGTAGAATGGGAATAAAGTGAATTTCATTGGGTCTCTAATTTTGTTTACCTCGCGAACAGCGAAGAAATTACTCCTTCTCGTGAAACTCTTTGCTGGAAAGGGATCGGGGACAGTTTTTAATTAAAATAAGCAGCTTTGCGCGGGCATTATGAAATTGTATTATTCTTTCTTTTGTCTATACAAGTGAGGCATGAGATATTAAATAGCCATGCCTGGGATATTTTAATATAATTTTATGCGAAATGGCCGGAAAATGGGAAATTTTAATTAAATTTAATTAACAGTAGCAATAAAACACACCTCTAGCTCTCTCCGTCCATGGAGTAAAATTACATAAAAGGTATATTTTATATCAAAAGGGATTTCAAATATAAACTTACGTAGGTTGCCTGTTGCTTGTTTTGGCCGGCACCACTGGGTTCCTTGCTTATTAGTGGAGATATGGAGGGTATGTTTGATATTGCGGACTTTTATGCTAATGAATAAAATGAAAATAAATTTAGTTTTACGTTGAACAAATATACTTGTGGCTTTTCAGTTTTTTCATAAATAAAAAACAAATAAAAACGGTCAGCATATGCAGCTTTCATCATACAAATTTAATAAAAATAAATTTGTTTCATATTACAACGATGCAGCTAAAATAGGTAGAGACAATAAATGTTTTATAACCGCAATAGAATGAAGACTATGGAATAGTTTTATTAGTATAGTTCTGATAACCTTAACGACGGAATTTCAACTTGGTTCATATAATAATAATAATAATAATAATAATAATAATAATAATAATAAATCATTTATTAGTTCACTGCTAAGTACAGAGTGCATTCACATTACATATTTGTTACAACCAGTTAACTAAATGGACCAGATTCAGATAAATCTGTTATTCCATCTGGCCCAGAAAAAAAAAATATACGCTATACACAAAAAAAAAAGAAAAAAAAATACATCAACAAGTGATAAAAAAAAATCAATTAAGGAGAAAGATAGAGACCCACATCACACATTCCCACTGGTGGCTTGTCCAGCAGCTATTCAAATTGTAGGCCAAACAAGAACTGCTTGTACTTTGCTTTAAATCTTGTAACGTTCATGTTTAAGAAGTGAGAGGAAAGAGAATTCCAAAATATCGCAATATTGTATGAAAAAGAACTTCTATATAATGAAGTTTTGTGTTTAGGTATTGTCAAGGTGTGTTTGAACCGAATGTTAACATTGTGAATGTCTGTGCGGTAGCGAATTTTCCTGTGCAGGTAAGATGGTAGTCCTGTGCAGATGATCTTGTGATAAAGAGTCCCCGAATGCAACTTACGTCTACTAAACATGTTCAACCATTTACAATCTTTTAGTTTGTGCGATATGTGATCAAACTTCCTAATGCCGTACGAATAGCGTAAACACGAGATTTGAACATACTGTATCCTCCTCTGAGTACTACTATCAATGCACTGTCCATAAACTGAATCACAATAATCAAAGGCGGAAAGAACCAAAGAGTTAGTTAACATTAGTTTTACATTAACATCAAAAACGTGACGAAACGAATACAACTTTTTCAAAACATTGTAACATTTCTGGATAAGGTTATTCACGTGAGTATTAAATTTTAAATCACTATCCAACCACAATCCCAGATTTTTAACAGTATCCACGACATCCAACATTTTGCCGCCAACTGAAACATTTAGAGACAGTCTCACTACTTTCTTCTTTTTGTTGTTTGCAAATACAATAACTATAGATTTATCGGAATTAATCTTCAACCCATGAGCAGTGGAAGCCAGAACTATAGCTTCAAGGTCTTGATTTATTAATTGATTTGCTTGTATAACTGCATCGTGATTAAAGGTATAGTATAATTGAGTGTCGTCAGCATATGTATGAAGCTTACAATTTGAAACGTAATTCTTAAAAAACGCCGTGTAGATGATGTACAAAAGCGGGCCACATATGCTACCTTGCGGAACACCTGTATTCAGGAACAGTGCAGACGACAACTCACCACCAATCCTAACTCTCTGGCTTCTATTTAATAAATAATAACGAAAAAAACTCACTGCGCCGTCACTCATACCAATATAATGCAAAATACCCAACATGACATCATAATTTATAAGATCAAAAGCTCTCGAAAAGTCCAAAAGAACCAGAACCGTCACCTGTCCCCTATCCGCTCCAGTCAACACATCATCCATAACATCCAACAAACACGTATTGCAACTATGCCCAGATCTGAATCCTGATTATGTTTCAGGAATGATATTATAAAGCTTCAAGTGGACACGAACTTGCTCAGAAACGATTTTTTCCAAAATTTTTGACAAAACTGGCAAAACACTAATTGGTCTCAGGTCTTTAAGTTCTTCCGGACTCTCCGTTTTCGGTATCGGCGTGACAAGGGCTTCCTTCCAGACATCTGGAAAAACATTTTCCAACAGACAGGAATTCATTATATGGGTAATGAATCTAATTAAATAAGGGCAACAGTTTGAGAAATCTAATACTAATATCATCCACGCCCACCGCGTCTGTTTGAATACTTAAAATAATATCACTAATATCACCCTCGCTAACACACTTAAACGTAAAATCCTCAGTAACATTATCAAATCTATTATTATTATAAAATTCAACCACATTTTTGTCGACATCTGTTTTAGGAATAGATTTAATGAAGAAATCGTTTATTTGATCCGGATTCATGAAACGATCCGGGATTACATTTTGCCTCCTACGACCTAACAGTTTATTGTATTCCCTCTACATAACCGTAGAATTTTTGCAGTTAAATTTAGAATTCATAAATATTTTCTGTTCAGCCCTGACAGCATTCGTGACATAATTACGTAATGATTTGTAATACTTCCAGTCACCACTTTTCTTAGTTTTTTTAAACTCTCTAAATGCATTGTCGCGGGTTTTCATCATAGCTTTTATTGTCGGTGTTATCCAAGGCGCATAAGGGCGAGTGATCTTAATTAGCTTCTGAGGCGCATGAAGATTGTACAAGTATAGCAAATTTGTATTGAAAAATCTTACTTTTTCATCAATATCGTGTATATAAACAATATTTATCCAAGGTATGGATTCGAGATCAACACAGAAACTGTCATAGCTAAACATCGAAAAGTCGCCAATAGTTTTAAGGAATGGATATTCGTTGGATACCTTAATGGGAAGTGAAGAATACGTCAGACGGTGGTCAGTTATGTCGCCCATGTCTACAGTACCGGATCCAATCAGAGACAAAGTCTCAGGAATGGCAATTATATCAATCAACTTGGCAGAATTTAAAGTTACTCTAGTAGGCTATGTCGTAGGCAAATATTTAGTTTATGCAAAAGACGTTTCATATTTTTAAAGCTATTTGCCTAGGCAAATGTATTTGCCAGAACCGTTGTAAACAAATAGCATTTTGTTTTCAATAGTATTTTTCTAATTTAAATTAAAAAAGTCTAATTCAAATCTAGTAGTTGATTACTTCAGTATAATATCGTATTCTAATCATCATTATGCAAGACATTTTATTTCAGGCCTTCTCTTGTATTGTCGCCGTAATCCCACACATAATAGATCATCTACAAAAACAAAATCATTTATTCTTTTGTTAGTATGTTCTAAATAAACTTTACGTCATCTTGTGAATATTTCCTTGCAAATCTGACAGCGATATATCCCGACAGCGTTATCTTCATCTCCGTTCCTTCACAATAATAGGTGTGTGGTTCGAATACCGTGTTTGGAACATCACAGTCTCCTTCGAAGAAATACCGGTTTTCCGTGTAGAAAATACATAGAAGTTAGGTGACGTCATCTGCATCGATACCAAATATTCAAGAATATAAGATGCGACATTTCAGGTGGTTTCATTGATGTTTGTACACTGGTCTTCAGGGACCTTCAAAGATAGTGTGTGCTACTTGAGTACACACGATGCTCTTTAAATCGGTTTAGTCCTTTATCAGAGCTTATCTCACTCTCGGAATGTGGCTCCCTTTTTGAGTGTCGGGTCCTATAAGGTCTTTTTAAAACCATGATGAATATAATACGATATTATTCAGAAGTACTAAACGACCAAATTTTAGACTTCTAGACGTATTTAGAAACATACATGCACGAATTGCAACTATCCTCACATAATTTTATTAGAAACGCGATTGAAAACAAATTGCTATGCGTCTCATAGACATTTTGTAAAACCGTTGAACGCCACACACGAGTTTCCGTATATCTACTATTAGAGGAGTATTTGGCAGCAGTGGTTCTCTTGGTACTTATTTAACTCAACACCTGTATGAACAGAAATCGTTACAAGTTGTTTATATTATACGTTTTTGTTCTCTCCGTTTGACGATTTAAGGCTGATGAAGGCTATGATAAGCCATGTACGAACATGTACGAACATATAAACTGAAAATAAAAATAAGCAAGAATTGAGAGGTTTTGTATTCAACACACCTAACTAAATTGCTATTTTCCTAACAACGGTATTGACATATGCATTTGATTAACCAAATAGCTTTAAAAATATAATAGAAGACACCACATCTATTTCTCCAAGCAAATAGTAAATAGAAGAAATGGCAAAAAGAAATGAAAAGAAATGGAAAAATGGAAGAAATGGTAATAAAATAAAATAAAATAATAGTGGAATAGCTGTATTGCTAGACTTCGCCCAATAAAGACCGTTTATTATTATTATTATTATTAATAGGCAGCAAAAAATAACTTTAATGTCAATATAGCTATCCATTCAGTGAAATGTTTTGCGGTTAAAGGGTAATAATTCTCTCACCCCTGCTGTGGAGCCTGGTCCTAGAGAGCCTGTTTAAGACTCTAAACTAGGAATGGTACTTACTGCTTACGCAACAATTTGAGGACGCAATATGTCACCTAATAATTTAGATGAACTTAGCGAAACAATTTGACCATTCACAACCATTCACGACGTGGTGAATTCATTTTATTAACATACCGGATATTGCCAGCTAGTACAGGGGAGACACTAAGTCCATTTTTGTAATTTTTTATTTGAAAGTATATTTTGGCGTGCAAATTTAACGCAAGTTTGTTAAACATAAATAACAGTAATTTAAAATAAAATTTTTAGAAAAATTTCATAAAATAATTAAAAATGTAAGTTTTCTTATAAATTCCGAAATAAAAACTTTTATTGATTACAGTATGATAACAACATTAAAAACTAATCGACTACATCGACAATCGACAAGTGTTTCGGACAAGAAGAGATCGTGTATGCAAGTTGGGATAAATTGGTCACGCAGATCATTAGTGTATCCTACAGCAACATTAGTCCATCGTTTTGGCTTTGATATATCAGAATAAATATTATTTAAAAAAGAAGCCCGAATTTGTCGCCGTTCAGTAGGGTATTTGACTAACAAGGGCTCTATATGTGTTGTTTAATTTATGCATAGCATTTTATTCTTAATACTAAGTAGTTGAAGGATAATAACTTAATACACAAAATAAAACAGTACAAAATAGGAAAAAAACGCAAACTGTATCAAAAATTCTTCTTCACTGTAGTACACCTATTGTACTCCTACCTACCACGTTCTATTGTGTGAAACTTGGGTAAACTTGGGGAAACTTGGGTGTAAAATTGAATAATACATGTCGTTTCTGAATTATATGAAATTGTATATTTGGGTCTGCTATGTCGGAAGAAAATCCCGAAAAAAGTTTTATTTGTTAACACTAGTGGTAGAGGAAGAAAATAAAATTTTACACCAGTCGCTATTGTGTATTGAAACGGTACACTATTCATGCTATTATCCGTTCGACACATTCCTTTTAAGACATGATAGTCCTAGTAGAGGAAATTAAGTACCTATTAATCATATTTATCTGTATGGAATGACCCTTGCAGCAAACAGAATAGCACAGTCAATAACAGACAAGAATGTCATAATAAACACAGATAGCAGCCAAGCAGTGCTGGCACTCTGATGGAACCGACTTGCATCACTTCTGCTAGTGGGCTGCCACGAGTCCCTCTGTGAGGCGGCCTGCAGGAATGATGTGACGGTCTGCTGGGTAAAGGGGCACACAGGAGAGGTTGGGCAAGAGAGATCGGACAAGCTGGCATGCAAAGCAGCCGGCAGGAACCCATGCTCGCCAGAACCTTACCTCGCTCTAACAATGTCAGCACTTACAGAATTAGTAAGGAAAGAAACTGAGAGCAAAATCCTAGACCACCGGATTAAATTACCAGGCAGTCATCAAGCGAAAGAAATGCTGTGCTACCCCAACACTAAGAGGACTGCCCTGTATATGAGGATGTCTAGGAAGAATCCACAACTAGTCACTGGATTACTAACAGGACACTGTCATCTTCTAAAGCACATGTACACCCTAGGTTACAGTGACACGGTCATCTGCAGAGGATGCGGAGAAGAAGAACGGCCAGCACGACATATATTATGTGACTGCGAGACCTTTCAAGAACTTAGGTCCTCCACATTTGGAGTTATAGAGGCTGGAACGAGCGGAATCAGGACGGCGGAGCCTGGTACAGTCAGCCTTCACCACAAAAGTGCGTTGGCAGGACGGCTAAGCCTACCATCTTTGGGAAGTTAGTACAGGGGGCCTACTGTGGCCCAAGTGCTGCGAGTTTACACCTGTCTGTATTGTTTCGAGATATATGTACCTTCAATGTACTACGTTTCCTTGAAAACTTTCGAAACTGCTTATTCAAGATGAGCGGTATTTTTTTAGTGGTATGATCCGTGTTTTGAACACAGATTCGCATTCAACGTAAACACATTTATCGAAAACGCCTAACCAGTTTTATTCACAAGCTTACTATTATCTCTCCTCAACAATAATCCATGCAATGAACTATGTATGCGAGTAGGCGCTTTCGGTGTTTTTTCTTGTCTTGAATATGAATCCGAGATGATTCAAGGAACAAATTTCCAAGAAATTCATTTAAAAGTATATATGTGTACTATAATTTGAACCACTTTTAAGAGCTCAATTAAGCGAAACTATAAACTAAAACACTTAAGTTCTTCATAAAAATGTTTTTTCTAACAACGTATTTTTTCGGTTCTGCAATGATAAAAATTGTGGGTAAATTTCAATAAAAACAATGTTGAATGAAGGTTCAGACTTTGTTCTCAAGAACGTATAACAAAAGTCACATGTTTCATTAAAGCACAAAATTGCAACCGTTTTCAAGAGCGTTAACTTATGTGCATTATTGTTCAGCCATAGTAACTGGCTGACAAGGACACGTGCAGAGTTGGGCGTTAATCGATTAAATCACTCATTAGTTTTACTCTAGATTAATGAAATTAGTCGTCACTCATCACTCGTCAATCATAAAAGTATATATTTCACTCATCACTCGTCAATCACCAAAATGAGTGTTACTCGTCAATCGTTACTCGTCAATCGTCAATCATTTTTGAGCGAGTAACCATATGTCCGTGTTGAATATTCCGTCGACGGCCGATGGGACAATACAAAGATGTTTTATAGGTACTTCAATAAACCGACCACATGTCTGTATACGCGGTCCGACTCAGTTCTCATCAGCATTCAGCGCAAAGTGTATTTTAGGTCTGTTGACTGTTCCAACACGCACAAGACCGTTCACGTCAAATGAGAAGTGACATAACCTTTAAAAATAATAGAAACCTTCAAGGGCTTCGTCATAGTCGTTTATTTAACTTTCACTCATCACTCGTTCCGTATTACTCATGATTGACGATCGGCGAGTAATTCAATCATGTGTGTATGTGGCGAGTGACGAGTGACGAGTGAATTAATCATTACTCTTAATGAACGAGTGAAGAGTGTTACTCTTCACTCGTTCACGAAGAGTGACGATTAATTCACTCGTCACTCATCACTCGGTCACTCGATTAACAAAATGCCCAACTCTGGACACGTGGCGTAGGGTTCAGAAACTGGTCTACTTTTTGGAATTTACCATTTTAGAATTTTTGTTTATGGCCAGCTTTTTGGGTCAAATACCCCAATATGCGCCGCACCAACTTTGGTGGTCACTGTGGTGAAGGGGGCTCGTGCCAGGTGAAGTCAACTACCTAATTATATTATTCAGGACGTCAAAGTGCATTAAAATACCAATTTTCGATCTATCAGGATTACTTGCTACCTAAAAATGTATATTGCCTGAACTAATGATACAAAACGAAATAATTTTCAGGCGATAAAAACGTCCGTCTCAAGAAATACGAATTCTTACAATTTATACAATGCTGGTAAAGTATTCTTAACTGTCTAAGATTACTTGCAAACGTACATTTGCAAGCTAGTATCGATATTAGCGTAGCAGCATTCAGTGCTGGAACGAGAAAAGTACGACCGGAGCGAACAAGAACTTATTAAGAAAGGTTTTCCTTTAAAAAAACGAAAGCGAGGAAAAGTTGAAACTCGCAGTGTTCATAATGAAAGCCGTCAGCGCCCCATGGCGTGAGAAAAAAGCGTGAAACTTTGCGCTAATTTAGTTAAGAGTTATAAATTGAAAACAACAGCCAACTGTGGTATTTCGAGTTCCTCTTGCCAACAAAGATACGCCACTTCCAACTCCGGTGGAATTTTTAACAGTATGACTTGTCCGCCGTATAATTTCGACTTGAGGATTAAAATAATTCCACAAGGATAATGTTATCGGAGGACGGAATATCAATATTGGGGATAATGTGGAGATGCAAATTTTGCCTGGGAGGAAACAACCCCTAAGCCAACTAATTATGCAAAGTTTGTATTTCGGCCGGATAATGGATAAATCAAATACTATCTGGGTTGCAATCTTAATAGCGTTAAAAAAAACGTCTAAAAGTTTAACCGGGGACAGTGCCCGGGAAAAATGTAATTAAAACTTCCTATCTACCAATCTATCTCAGTGTCCCCTCATAACTTTGCCGAACTACGCCATTACGGATAAAATTAAGTGAAACAGATTTTTTCTGATTGAATTTTTATAAGACGAGCAACAAGGAGTTTATCAGTGGTAAACTGAAAAAAATTTGCTTGAAAGTAATAAGAGTCGAAATAAATCTTAAAACTTTCCATCAAGTTTATGCAACAGAAAATCAAATAAAAACTTCTAACTTTTCCTAATTATGCAAATGTTGATTGTTCGTAATTAATTACTTTGCAACGGATTGTACTCGACTGATGGTCTCAAGTACCTACATACAGCATGAAATTGCTGTGCCTCTTTCTGGTGTCAATAACAGATGTTTTCTGGATGGCTGCTTCCTTGGAGAACTCAAGCGTGCAGTTGTTATTCCGATAAGCAAGGGAAAGGATGCGGGGATCTGTGACGGCTACAGGCCCATATCAATTCTGCCGTCCATTTCCAAGGTAGTTGAGCTGGCCTTGAAAATAAGACTTGTGTTCTTTACGCTGATGATACTGAGGAGCGGCTCAACATCAAAACGTACGAACCCCTAACATCTGCACAACGGTGGTTTCAGGCAAACAGTCTCAAAATGAATGACACCAAGACCCAGCTTATGAGATTCAATCCAGCTATAGGATCTCAGCAGATGACTTTGAAGTTCCTCGGAGTGCACGTTGACAGCAGGTTGAGCTGAATACCACAAGTGGGGGTCCTGTGCGGGAGACTATCATCCGCTGTGTTCTGTATTAGGAGGATGAGGCAGATAGCTACATATGAATGTGCTCTTCAAGCATACTATGCCGCCTTCCACTCGGTTGTGACGTATGGCATAACGCTGTGGGGGACAACATCAGCTGCACAGCGTGTCTTGAAATTGCAGAAGCAAGCGATTAGAGCTCTGTGCGGACTTTGTAAAAGAGACATCTGCAGGGATAAATTTAAGCAACTGAAAATATTTACAACAACATCAATATATATACTTACCTGCTTGAAATTCGTGCACCCACACCAGAACCTGTATGCACTAAACGGAGCCGGCCACCAATACGAAACTCGTGGCAGGGATGAAATACTGCTGCCCAGACACAGACTGGCGGTGGCGAGGCAAGCGGTGGGTTACATGGGAACAAAATTATATAATCATTTGCCAGGAAACATTAAGCAGTTAGATGTTATTGTTTTTTAAATTATGAATTATCCTAATACAAGATGAGCAAGACAGTTCCTATAAACATGGTATGGTATAGTATGGTAGAGATGGGCGTTTGGCATCTGCGCCTTTCGACATACTTTGACCTAAAAGAATTTTTGTATTTCCCTCATAGTCCTTCCATGTTGAGCCTTTTTACGAAGTCGGTAATTGTTCGAGGAGTAAGTTGTGTCAGCTACGCTGGTTCAATTTTGGCGGCTCCCAAGTTGATATGTCTTGTGTGCATTAGAACGTCACAGTCCGCGTTGCTTGCAGTCAAAGGCCTGTATTTTTTGTAACATTGAGATACTGCCTGGCCTTGGAGGCGGCAAAGGTTATAGTAGCCTTAGCTTGTCTTATGTCAAGTGATGTTTCCCAGTAAGCTCGTTTAGCTTTATCTTCCCTGTTTTGTACCATCTTCCTGATGTGGCTTTTTGTGACACCGAAACAGGTTTAAGGTCCGTAAAAAAGAGTCCTAGAGCCTTCTCTGGTTAGGATATCGGCTTGTGCGCTGCCTTCTATCACTGAATGACCTCGAGACCACATCAATGAAACCTAGTTCTCTTTTACTAGTTTTTCAAGGTATAGTTTATAGTCCCAGGCAGCTTTGGATTTGTGGGCTTTTGATTGCAGCGCTTTCAATATCGCCTGACTGTCTAAGCATATGCAGATGTTTGCCCTTCATAAGTTCCTATGGGAACACTCCTGGGCAGATAAGTCGATTGCGTGAACTTTCGCCTAGAAGATGGTTGGAGAATGGCCCAGGACTTTTCCTATAAACCAACTACACAGTACCCAATGCTACCTTTTTTCAATAAAATATCAATACTTTCAATGTTAAACATTATTATTTATTATTAATATTGTCAATTATTTGTACTCGAATAGAAGACTATCTCTCTAGGTACTTTTTCATGCTACCGGCATCATTCATTCATGCAACAGTGGTTGAAGTTCAGGGAGGCTGAGTTAGGCTAGAAAGTTTTGTAAAGGAATAATATTGGAAAAAAGACAAACTGCGGAAATATATCTGAAGCTGACCAATATTAAGAGTCGGGTTTTGTGGATCTTTAGTGATCTTCAAAACTAAACATGCTTTGTTTCCTTTTAAAAAATTATTATTGGCCCACTGTTTCTTTACCTCTCCAAATAAGGTTAAGCTTAGATTAGTAACAGTGCAGTTACTAAAATTGAAACACGGTGTATTTACATTATTGTCAGTGGAATTTAACTTTAGGTTAATTTCGTTATCTTGTGTGGTGCTATTTTGTGGTTTAGCACGAGGAGCATGCATGTTGTCGTTAAAGCCATTTTGTTTCTGCTGTCTGGTCTTTGTTCTGAACAGAATTCTGCATGCATGTCCTTCTGCGACTGCAGTAGATTTCCAGCCCCCAAGCCATTTAATAGCTGCAAAGTCTTCACCGCTGTCAGATAGTATTGACGCAGAAGAACGCCGAAAACAATTCCAAGTGTAGAGATGAGGGTTTTCTAATTTTAAGAAACTTCCTGTGGTTGACGGTAATTTGGAAAATGAATGTACGCCAACTGGCTGTATAGAACATCAATTGTGTGGTACGAGTACTGCTCTTAATGAAATTTACTGTGTAACCAAATTAATCAGCGTGTTTGTTCGTTTTCTACAGCAGTGAATATTCTGCTCGTGTAGGTTTTCGATGCCCTAATTGTGACTAGAAATTTGGATCCTAAATCTTGCACATTATCACTTTCTAATTTAAAAAGTTCATTTCTCCGCATTGCGCCAGCTACTGCAAAAATTAGTGCTACCTATATATTATACAATGAAATGTTATTACAGTTATATAACTTCATTTTGTATCTGTTTACCTTCGTCATTATAAACAAAGTGTTCGAAGCGTCAGAAATAATTTTTTCTTTCTCGAGTACTTTAGATTTGTTTGGTATAACACCCTCTTGTTGCCTCTTGATAAATATAATTAATTTACTAAATTTGCTAATATCTATGTTTGCTTTCAATATTAATGTCGCTTTAAGCATTGAATATTTTGGCCATAAACTTGTAGTTAAACCTTTTTCAGCAATACTCGAGAAATATGCCAAGAAGTATTATGGTTTCTGAACAGCGTGTTACTTTTTTCTCTACAAACCAAGCAGAATTCCCAGTAAGTTTTTTCACACATTGCTCTACTTTTAGATGGTAAGAAACTCTGCGACGCATTTATTTGATTTGCACTTTCTGCTACATCGGGCGGTGTCAAAATCACTTCGACTTCTATCATGTCTATTTCCATTGTTCTCTGTCTTTTATATTAATTGGCGCAGTCAGCAATCGCAATCGTTACACCGGTTACGGCAATTCTAACCTCTAAACGTATAATATTTTTGACGTTTGTCTCCTTACAGCAGCGGCGCTAATTCTGATTGGTTAAAATGAAGTCGTCTGATTGGCTGTAAGAAAGCGTGCATTAATAGAAATCGTGCATTTATGGACCAGTCTAATGAACGATTTTCTATTCACTAAAAATACTCATAAATAAACGATCTACGGAAAAGGTACATCATGCTTTTCGTAACATTAACTATTTTCGGTAAATGTTAAAGAACGTCCAAGAGATGACATCATATCATATCCAGATGAATTTTTTTAATTCAGCTTAATGGGGTTCCGTTTTTTCCTCTAAAATTACTGCTTTTTTTTAAATTTGTTATTGGTGATAGTATGCAATAAATCATTTCCAAATTTGGCACAAATATTTAATAGCTTTTCCGGTATCCACAAAAAAGGATACCAGAGGTATCCACTGGTTGGTATGATTGGGCAACTCCAGGTGATATGTAATAAAAATATCGAATAGCGGCCTACTTTATACATCAGTAGTTATCGTTTGATGAACCAGAAAATAAAAATATTTATATTTGAGGAAATGGTGACTTGTCAAAGTAAAATTATCGATTTTTCTCATAAAAATTGACAATGTTTTCTCTATGTAAAGAAAAGTACATAACATATTGCATTTCTAGTTCATCAAACGATGAACTACTGAATGGGATGTTTACTTAACATCCAGTTAACATTTGAAGTCAATCGGTCCAATAGTTTTTGAAATATCATGCTTCGTTTCAATCGTTTCAAAACAGTTTCGAGAAAAACACGTTAAAAGTTTCAAGTACAGTTTATAACGTGACATCGACTACTTGCAGTACTTTTCTGCTAACGTTATACCAGGCCCATACTTTATTCCTTCCTCCACTTCGTAGAATATATTTTGAGATATTTGCACGTCTCGACGACCTCACCAGACGCTGTTTCGAGCACATTTGCAAATATCTTCGTTTCCGTGCCAATAACGATTCGTATAGTTGTCATGGTTTTAAGGACGGCAGAAAAGCCTTTTTTATAAATTCCTGCTGCTGCATAAGTCGCAACTTTGATAGGTTTTGAGCCACGGCAAAGATGTTTGGGTGCGAGGCGCCAGACAGTAGAATTGAAGCTTTAGGTTGTTGTTTTGAGTTTCTACTCCCCAAACATAGTCCTAGCAACTCTCTCGACGAGAAGTTCTTGTAACTCGGCTAGGTGGCATTATCAACATTTTTATCAAGTGTTATTGAATTAATCTAGAGTTTTCTCGGCTTCGGTTTTGCGCATGTGTATCAAAAGTGTGATCCCTCAGGGCAGTACATATGCTCGGGATTTTCATTCATCCAGATCTTATGATAGAATTTGGTCCACACTGCATTCTACATATTATCAACAGTCTGGATGTCTTCTGATTGGTAAAACATAGAAAGTTGTCTATTCCTATCAATATACAAGCCGCATCGGACCCAGTCCTCCAACCCACAGCCCCGCGGAATATGTCTTTGGTAGAATCCACTATTTCTCCCGCTGACCCATCATGTTCGCAGTACAGTTGTCTGTATGTACCTCGATACAATTGTCATGTTGCCAGATTCCCAAATCTCACAGGTATGACAATAAGAAAATTTCTCGGCAAACTCAACCACTTTGTTAGTAATTGTTCTTCATAAGTAGGTACTGTGATCCCATACAGCGGAAGTGTAATCTGTCTTCTTCCGTATCCCGTCTCCAAACCCATGCACTATAATTTCTTCGTCTTCCGCTGTCGACAATATATCGACAGACGTACTGCAAATGCTTTTCTTTCACGAGTGTGAATTCAGAGAACATTTTCTTTTTTGTTGTCCTTCAGCACGTGAAGAAGGTTTTTCTTGAGTGTTTCTTACCCATGACTGTTCACGACAGAATTTCAGAGAATAATAAACCACACACAGCAAATTCCCTTGGCTTGAAAAAATTTTAACCCGACCGATCCGCGCGCTCCGTAATTTCGGCACCTGCACGCTGTCGGCTAATTTTGCTAATTTTGCAAATATTGCCTTGAACTTCGTACACACGTTCTTAAGACATTAAATAATAAAATAACGTATAAAAAATCGATCTCTTTTCAGCAGAAAACCGGAATCCCCCTTAATTTCGCTTTCGTTGTGACTTTGACGCCGCAAACATAGAAAAAAAAATTGACAGCAGCAAACACTGTATCCCAGAAATTCCATTTTAATAAATGCCGTATCCCGTATCCACTATCTACGACAGTTTATGGGACCTCCAGCTGTATCGGGATAACAAAAATCTGTCCCAGGGCTTCTGCATATTTAATTTTATCGCATGGGCGGCCACCGGCCTCCCAAAAGGTCTGACGGGGGCATCGTGTAAGGGAGCGGCTGCGGATATACTGTTTACAGTACGCAATATGTTCCCCCCCACATCCCCCATGCCATCTCGCATACCGCGCTCCCCCGGTATAAAATATTGCCGGGGTGTAATATAATCACCAGTTGTCGTGGGGGCGACGTAACGTCCCATTGGAGACCGAGGCAACATGACGAACTTAATTAACTTCCAGTGCGCAGTATGGGGTGCCGTGGTACCCAATGCGCCACACCGGCGGTGCGATGCTGTCGAAAATATTTGAATTTGCTGAATATTCCTCGGTGTTATATCGCTGTGAGCTGAAGGATCGAGGATGAAGGATGATTTGTCGGAGATATTTTCGTTGAATTGGCCGCAAGATGTAAGGAGAAATGACAATGTGGGTTAAGCGGTAAGCTGACGAGACCGTCTAGCTTCATTAAGATATACTGTTTGAGGAGATGAAGAAATGGCGCGATGAACATGGAAACAATGTAGGAACTTAATTAATTTCTCGGAAACAAGTGCTAATTTTAAACATCAGTAATTTTAAATTAATAACGCTAGCGAATGGCATTACAAGCGTGCTGGAATATGATGTTTCTGCAGAGCATGTTCTTACTGGCATGACCCGCTGAACAGGAAATAATGTCATAAAACAAACAAGAAACCTCATTTTCTGCTATATTTGAAGATTCCTGAAAGGGTATACCACCACGAACTTTTTTGCTGGAAATATTCCTGCAAAGTCTGTTATATAATAGTTCGTGAAGTATGAGTGCAAATATGTTAGATTTTTAAAATTAACAATGGCTTCCCAAATCTGGAAGAAATTCTTCTAATACGTTTACTATATTTGTGTTTGTTTTATAATTCTTATCAATGGAGATATCAGCTTCCATAAAAAAACAACCATTTTGACATAAAAACTTAAGAAATCAAACCCCAAAACTATAGACGATATTACGAATATAAACAGATAGAAACTTAATATATTGTGGCAAATGGTTTAAGAAACAAAAATGTACGAGGCGAGGGTTCATTTGGTACCTTTTTCCACTTTTTTCACATGCAGGGTTAAGAGGAGCAAAAATAATCATACAAGTTTAGTTACGTTTTTTAGTTACTTTCGTTATGATCAATAACCCATTCCGCCATGCAACCTTGGTTTATATGGAGTACCGAATACTCAAATGGTGCAAACTGCAAAGTAACATGTACTAAGTAGCGGGTACCCAAAAGTACCTAAACTTTACATCACTAGTCCCGACGTTGCAGCCATATTTCATGCCACGTCTTTCTATCTTTCCGTTGATTTTGTCTCTCCAAGTCTTTTACATAATTCTCTTCAATATAACAATCAATATCATTGCACTCGACAAAATGAGCATTTGTCATACATCCATGTTGATGTTAACTAAACAATGCTCATAACCTCAATAAGAGGTTATGATCAGTTAGTATGACCAATGTAGATGTACTAACAAGTACAGAACTGTCGGCACCTTTGATGTCGCCGCCCCAACCTTTCAGATATGTCGAAGAGAAATGGCGTGGTTTGTTAAAATAATACTACTTCGACCTCTCCAGCGCCTTCGATATCATGAATCACAAGATTTTATTATCAAAATTGCGTTCTTTTGTGGTGAGGGGCATTACTGGACGGCAGACAACAGACAGTGTCCGTCGGCGGTACCCGGAATTCCCTTTCTTGCGTTTTGGAGTGGGGTGTGCCACAGGGATCAATTCTGGGTCTGCTACTATTTTTGATATACACGAACGATTTGTGTGAGCACATAGGTAATATAGGTAATTTATATCAGTTCGCAGACGACACAACGTTGGTTATAAGCCATCCTGATATTGCAGGTGTGTCAACTCTTGCGACTGACGCGGTTGAGCGTATGGCTCGATTGTGCAAGTCAAACCACATGATTTTAAACTCTAGCAAGACAGCACTCGTGCAGTTCTCAGTGGATTCTCCTTGCCGCTCGGTTCTTGTAAGGACACGTCGTGGTTCTATGACGTTGAGCAGCGCCGTCAAGTTTCTTGGAGTGTGCCTGCAGAGTGATTTGCGCCGGGAGAGACACACTTCGGATATCCACTCTAAACTGTCCCGCTTGTATTACTATTTGTATAAACTGACGGATGTTGTAGAGTTGAATGTTTTAAGGAACTACTATTTTGCCTGCGTAGAGTCCGTTCTGTCCTACAGAATCGTTTTGTGGCGTTCTTCCCCCCATTTGGCTGTGTTATTTCGACTGCAAAAGAGTGTTGTGAAGTGTATGCTACGCAAGGGATATATGGATACAGGCAGACCGCTTTATAAGACATTGAATAGTTTAACTCTGCCATGTCTATATGTGTAAAGGCTAGTTTCTTATTGCAGACGAAACATACACCAATTTCAGAAAAATTGTGATATATCGCGATCCATGCAGACACGGAACACCTCGCGTCTTGCTGTTCCCCATGATACCTCGTCGGTCTTTGAAAGATGACCGCATCACATGATGATCAAAGTTTATAATGCGTTGCCCTCACGGACCATTCCTTTTATTTAGTCGCTGAATTAATTACCGCTGTGAGTAATGTGTGATTGTTTTGGTTGCTAATCGTGGTATTTTAAATTATCTTTATTATTATTATTATACTAGATGACGAATGCAAAAGCGAACAGCTATTAAACTAGAATTGATTGAGAATAGATTGATTTTACGTTTAATTATGATATAATTCCCCCAATAGAAGCAAGCCCCTATTTTTACATTATGAAATAAAATACTGTACTTGTCTTCCTTTTATTCAGTTATTTTAAGTCGGCAACCGAGGCTGTGATTAGGCTACACGTACCCAGGAATTTTATCAAACTGAGAGAATTCACCCCCTCAATTTATGTCCTGCCGGGGTTTGGACTTTTAGCATGCTAGCAGCCGTTCTATCATATACGACCCTTCAGACTGACTGTACTTGTTTTTCAGTTCATAAAGCATGTTGAGAAGGTTCCGCTTAAAAATACCAAATAAATCCAGCCTAAGCAAGTGTGTCAAACTTATGGGTGTAAACACAGTTATATAAATTGTCAACTTTCAATTACATTTTTTAATGGTTATTACCTAACGGGCTTATTGCCAAAAAGAAATGCATATACCCCTTGCAAATATAAACCGTTTGCGAAATCAAAGTAATCATGACATATTATGTTTTTCTTTTATTTTACTGGTAATAGATATGTATTGAGAACTGTCTATAAAAGCTCTCAAATAAGCACTTACTTAAAGCCTAATTTTTATCAAATATAAGAAATACTGATTTCTTTCAAAATATCAACACTGCACCAGAGAACGAGGTGCGTTACAAATTTTGTATCAATTTCGTACATTATATACATAAAATTATAGATAAAGTTGTATAACTAGTTGTGGTAATGTATATGTATTAATTGTTGTTATTGTATCGACGATATCTGATAAAATATGTATATGATTAATATACTCAATAAGAAAAATTTGAGTGAAAAAATCATGTCTGATATTGGTATTTACATTTAGAGGAAGTTAAATCAGTTATGTGGCACTTTTTCAAATTAAACTGTTAACAATTTTATCTCTATTTGGTGTACTGCGTTTAAGATTCTGTGGATCACAACCTGAGAGACCCCCACAGAACTTTACGTGTTTTGCGAGTAAAACGTAGGGGTACGGATTCTCCTTAATGATTGACAATCGGTTCCTGTCACATTTAACACTCAAAATCCGTTGATCAAACTATATAATATATCTTGTAGAGTTAAAGAAAAATACGGTACACATTTTCAATAACTAGTATCTCCAACAATATTGTGTCAATTCAATATTTGATAAAAAATTATTGCGAGGATCGAAAATACCATATTCACAATAAGAAACAGCTTCAATCCAATGTTATGCTACTTTATATTCTTTAGAGTATCGTGCATGGGTTGCTTTTTTCCTATAATTCTAGGCTAAAATTTTGTTTATTGTTTGCACTTTTTGTTTATTCTTTTTACACAAAAAGTAGTGGAGTTGGACATTTGAAACGAATTATTCCCACGGGTATGAGAAATCCTGCTGCGTGCTTGAGTTATTTTTAACATCTAACGTTTAGCTTTCGTAGTATTAACCTGTACCTATTACTACTCAACAAGCAAATTCAGTTACAATTTCAGAACGGAGTCACATCGCCAGATTGTTCGCCAACATAATAACCGATTCGTATTTCACTTCGCTCCACTGAATTCGATCTTCATATTACGGACGTTCGGCGATACTAATTCGATTAACGTTGGCGCCGTGTTACGGTCCCCGTTCCTGGCTTCATCATACTTAAACGCGTATTAATATGAACTCCAGGAGTTGCAGGTACAGCGAAATACACAAGTACAAGTGTACTTGTGTATTTCGGGAAGTCTCGCTTCGACCTACCGCATATGTGTACGGTCGGAGGATATCAATTTAATTTGCCAAGTCCATAGAGGATACCCCGTCCTACCCGCGTAGCCCTATATGCATATATATGTATATAAATTATAACGTCTACATTACGTTGGACGCCATAATCTGCTGTCATTGTGAAACTTAATTATTCCATTGTGCAGCGAACGGGTTCCTATCCTGATGCCCGTTTCACCGGCGCCGCCACCAATATGTAAGCGGAGCTGATATTTTGAAACAATGGGTTTTGTTATCGGCATCGATTTAAGCTTGTATTGACGGTATATTGGTGAGGAATTGGTGTTGCCCTGCATGAGCGTCTTTTGTGAGTTTACCGTTTAATCTGTTATGTTTGGTACCATGCAATTTCTAGGGATAGGGAAGACACATTGATACTCGATGATGGCGAAGACTTATGGAGCTAAACTAAATTGAACAATAGTGTCGAGTAAAGAAAGTTAAAATGCTCCTGTCTAAATACTTGGTGTACCAAAATTTGTCTAATTACGCCAATATGTAAAAATTATAATTTTGATACAGTCATCAGACAATATGCTTTTCTTTCCGAAAATCATCAAAGTAATTTCAATTTTCATGTTGCTGTTTGATGCCCTACATACGTAGGGCCATCGAAAACCAAGTCAAATTTATTTTTGTTCTTTCAAATGATGACAATATTCCAAAGGTTCAAAGGAACTGGCTGTTTCCTCTAAGCATTTTTCAAGGATTTTGGGAATGAGCGGCTATTTCTGTAATTTCGTCAAAATAGGTAAATAATAAATTAAAGTAGAGGAAATTTTGTATAATTTATGTCTATAATATTTTTTGGTAAAATTAATAGTTGAGCTGCATGAGCAAATTCTTTTTGATCGAGATCGTGTCTGTATTAAAACTTAGCGAGGATTTCACATTTACTTTCATTCTAACGGTAGGTAGTGTCAAAGGCTGTCTTTTTGACAATACCTACTGTCAATATTATTCATATACACATTATACGGAGCTTGTCCTATAGTGCCAATGAGTAGTCTCGGTTCCAACAATGTGAGACGGAGATATATATTTTGTCTATCGATGTGGTGCACGGGATCACATGCTTGGCCAGTAGTTATTAGGACCATTGATAGATGAAGCTATTGTAACTTAAAGTGCGCGGCCGGTATTACCGCGGCCGTTAGCTGGTAATATTCGGCATCACTAACGTCAAACCAGTGACAGCCCATAGATAGATAACCTTATACATGTGGCAGCTCACTAACGCCTGAGAGCCGATAGATAACCTTATACATGTGGCAGCTGGTGGCAGAACTGTGGCAGCCTATGGATCCAATCCAGCCAATCGAATTCACGAACTTGACGCATGCGTAGTGTGTCTAGTGGCACTACGTTGGATGAGATAGAGATAGATGTCGCAACGCTAGTCTTGGAACAGCCTGCTGTTACCAACTTTCGTTATATCATTTTGTATTTATATGCTATCAAAATATTTGTCAAATCATATTACTTGTTTTATTTTCATGCAAACACGATCGATTTCGATCAAATAGAATGCCATGCAGCTAAACTATTAATTTTATATATTGTATGACAAAGTCATGTGCCTGGCCACATCAAATTTTTATGTACATATTAAGTTTAATTTTTAAGAATTAGGAACGTACGAGAGCGTTTGGCATTGGGTATTTCTTTGTAATTTCTTTTTATTTTATGTAAACTTACCTTTTGATTTTGTTAGCTGATTGCTAAATAAAGATTATTATTATTA
Source organism: Melinopterus prodromus (assembly GCA_964023965.1). NCBI lineage: Eukaryota > Metazoa > Arthropoda > Insecta > Coleoptera > Scarabaeidae > Melinopterus > Melinopterus prodromus. The sequence goes on from OZ030394.1 coordinate 47,356,651, forward strand.
TAACGATTATTTGAAAACTAAAAATAAATTAAATTCATTTATATCTTTATGCCCTTTTGATGTGCAAAATAATCCTGCCACGATGTATTAGTTGCTTGTAATACTCAACACCATACTTCAAATGCTTACAGCACAAAAGCATTTCAATTTGAGTAACACAGCCCACACACAGCTCTGTAGTCATGGTTAGCGAGCCCTTAAAAGTACCTCTCACTGAGCAGTGACGGCGGTAATAATCCCGAACAGACACGATCCCGTTTCCCCTTATTAAAAATAAGATTTTCTCTGCCATTGTGCAAGAGAAATACCCCGGAGGGATTACACCATACATTTGTAGTAAACTTCACCACCAGATACCAACCGTAGCATATACAATATTTACACTTTCCTAATGCGTATACAAATGGTAGACCGGACACTTTTGATAATGTATCGCCGTTAGCCTCCGCAGGAGTTTTGGGACTTCTGCCATATTAAACCGTTATTACGTTAACCGCGCGGCTAAGATTAAACGGCGCAGAGCCGCCACCGCCACGAAGTGAAACGTATAGTCAAACAAAGAGAATAATAACTTAGCTTTACACGGCTCGTGCACCCCAAACCTATCCTACCCTACACCCCCTGTGCGGCGGTGGTTCGGGCGGTGCTGCCTCCACGTTTCACCTGAAGCTGAAATATTCACGCGGGATGGAGTTTAGGGGCGCCATCTGCGGCGGTAACGCTTATTAAAGTCTCCGGTGCCGCCACCTGTCCATAAAACGGATCATTAAAGTTTGCTCGCAAAATCCCGATTTCTTATTACCAGCCACCATTATTATAAATAACTGACGGTTCCGTACCCTGATTACGATGCTCCGTGCGGGAGTTCGCGGGCGTCGTGGAGAGCGCCGCGCCCGGACGCCTTTTATGTACCTGGAAGTAAATTAAACTCGGCGCGAAAACGTACGAGGATTTTATGGCGTATTTAATATTGTTCTAAATCAGTTTAATGGCATTGCTTTATTTACGATGAGACGATGTTTTTGTGAAGGTAAATTGTGTTGTACTCCGCCGTGCCCCAGATGCTGCGGACGGGTTTCAAGATGGGGTTGCAAACATCTGCAAGTGGGAAACGCATATGCAGATTGTGTCCGCAAAAATTAGGCATAGGTCTATAGAAACTAGAGTATCATTTGACAACACTGTCAACGTTGGTTGAGTGGGGCAGCCCATTATACTGGGACTGCCGACTGGTGGAAGAGCAGGTCTAGTCAGGTCAGTCTGGTTTTGCGTTTCGGTGCACATGCACGCAAGGGCAGAACTTTCGCAGACCTAACAACGCTTCATAACATTCATATCTTTGCAATCGCGATGTACCCTCCACTAGAACAGCTTCAGATTATCAAGTGGTATTACGGTGGCAATTCGGCGCAACAGTGCGTGGATTTGTTTGCAACCACCTTGGAAAGCAGACCTATCCAGTGCATACAAACTATTTTCAATATTGTGCATCAATTTGAAAAAGATCTTTGTTTAAAGAGAAGCAGTACTTGTCATCCACGGGAGATAAATCCAGAAGGAATTGTGGCAAAAGAACGACGGAATGTACTAATCTGCGGTTCTGTAGTACTGGACGATAAGTCCGAGGGATTGGCTAGGAATTGGGTAGTGGTAACAAAACCGTTGCAAAGGACCTGAAGAAGGGTGAGGAGTTATAAGTACTTAAAGACTCAGGAAACCTTTGCAGATGACAGTATTTGTAGAATGGAGTTTTGTGAAACTCTAATGGAAAATGCGAACGCTGATGAAAATTTTATGCAAAATATTATTTTTAGTGATGAATCGACTTTTCCGTTACATGGTAAACATAATCCTTCCTCTTTTCGATATTGGGTCCAAAAAAATCAGCACCGAAGTTATGCTTACCGTATTCAATATCCCAAAAAACTAAATTTTTGGGCTGGTATTCTAGGCAATCATTTAGTTGGTCAATTCTTTATCGATGGATCTCTTAACGCCCAGAAGTACCTTACTTTGCCAAGAGTAAGTACCTCCCGCCATTTATAACCTTCCCGGAGTAGATTAGGATGATGTTTGGTTTCAGCAAGACGGCTGTCCTGCTCATAACGCGGTTTTTAACAACCGCATTTCCTCACCGTCTTATTAGTGGGACAGGCAACATTCGTTGGCACCCAAGATCACCTGATCTGTCTCCGAACGATTTTTCTTGTGGGGTTATTCTAAAAATACCATTTATGTTGACGAAGTTTAATAGGGCTCATAATATACAGGAGTTGAGAGCAAAAATTACAGACTTACAGAATTACAGACAAATTTCATAATTTTGACATGTTTGATTTTTCTTTAAATCGAACAAAGCTATTGCCGTTTGGAATATAAAAAAAAACAAATAAATATAAATGCCGAAAAATGCGAAAACGGAGAAATAAAACAATCAATATTCATTACATCAATAAAAATAACAAGTTAACTGAAATAACTCCTTAAGAAGATAGAGCCGTTTAATATACGACTGTGTTAATATTTTAAACTGCTGTAACTTTTAGGAAATTGAGAATACATAACTGAAGTCAGTTTGAGACGCTTTACTCAGTATGACATACATACAAAATTGTGTTAGAAAATAATAAGGAGAGTAAAAGATGACCGATGTGTCTAAGCAAAACTGCTAAAAGATGCTTAATTAGGTTCATTATTAACTAAAACTGGGTGGGTCAGTGCCCTCAATATTTCTAAATCATTCTCATCTTAATTTTAGAGAAAGGTATGTACATACCAAGTCTAATAATAATGTGGTCTGTCTAAACACATTTGGCAGGAAGAGGATACCAGCACGATACTCTATAAAAAAAAAATTCTTTTCGTACATTTTTTATTTCATGACAACTTAGTGTCGCTAACCACATTTGTTTAGACGCGCTTAGCACAACTTGAATACGTGAAATACAAGAAAAAGGAGAAATATGTCAGCAACTTTATCAAACAAAATGATATAACTTTAATATTTTTTATGTCCAACGTACCGGGGCAAAAACAGCTTCTTACTGCCTTCGAGGGCGTTAAGGATTCTTAACGCCCGCGCGGGCACTAAGGGTTGCCATGGTTATATGTCAAATATATCAAATATTTGTCATTCAAATTGTAAAATTTAACTAATTAAACTCAATTATTGGCGATTAAGGTTATAAGTTTGACAATTAATTTTCTGTACTGTTACTCGGCAATATCCATTATTGGCGATTAGGTTATAAGTTTGTCAATTAATTGTTTGTATTGTCACTCAACTCCGAATTTTTTGTACTGTTATTCAACTCCGTAGATACGCATGTCACGTGATAACGTCAAAATATTTATTAAAATTATTCAAACGGAGGATGAAAACCATTGTAGGACATAAAATTTTGTATCCGCCTCGGATTTATACCCTCGGGCGACTTAAAACGCTCTCGGGCCTATCGGTCCTCGAGCTTTTTAAACGGTCACCCGCGGGGCATAAAGATCCGTGTAATACCCTTGCTACATAAATAACTATTTTGTCCTCTTAAAATCAAAAACAAAATCCAAACCAGAAATTGCCGGAAATTACTGGTTTACCATTTTTCCCTTTAAAATAAGGATTTTTGAGTATCCTATCAAAATATCTGAGTGATATTTTTCCCAATAATAGATTGAATAGATACAATAGTGCTTTCATAATAACTTGTGATGTGGGAAACCCAATTCCTTGAATATATTTCCTCTTCAAGATAGTCAATCAAGCATTCCTTTATTGTTATTAAATTTATCTGTAAAGTTCATATTTTCTTCGATTATTATTTATCTGTTCCCATTCATTACATGCTGTGTGTATGTCACCTTATTTTCTACATATATATACTTTACATTTAAGATTTTTGCACGCTCCCTTCCCCTGCCCCCCGGGATTGGCAAAATGGGCGCCCTTGCTGCTATGTGGTAGATTGTGTGATACCATTGTAACCCTGTAAATTTCAATACAAAATCTCCAACCCTTCAGAAGCTATTTAGGTTTTCCGGTACTTTGTCCTGACCATGTATATATTAAGGATTTTACCAATGATATCAAGGATATATCAAGCATACTAACATTATCCCCAAATTCTGCAAAATAAAAATACCTCAAACATAAGAACAACATCTAAAGGAGCATTTTACAAAGAGCGCTATAGACACAATACCGAAATAAATAGCAGCCTTATACATATCATCATCTGCAGATACTACACCATATCCAATACACTCTACTAATAATTTGAATGTAAGGAGGCAACATTTTACAGCAACATCGATAGAGACCAAAGAAAACTACAAACCAAACCACCGAAGAGAATAAAAGTTCACACATTAGCTTGAAGAATCACTAACCTAAGCGACGTCGGTCACCGAACGTGAATCAAGGGTACTGAATAGTGCATAGAGACCACAAATACGCAACAGTACCAAAACCTCTAGAACCGCAACACCTGGCCATACATCTAGAGGCACAACTCGACAGACACTCTAAATGCATGAAATTTAACATCCTCTAACTACAATCCTGATAACTGAAAAACAAGGCACAAACGGTGCAGAAGAAAAATGGAAAAAGGCGCAGACAAAAATACAGAGAGGTGCAATTCTAGAAAAGATAACAGAATAATAATAGACCTTAAAGAGAAAATTGCATCTAACATTCTCACCGTCATAATGTGAGTTAAGGGTCGGATATGGTTATTGTTCCAACAAATATTTACCTTGAAAAGACATGTGAATTCTTCCGTGAAACCCAAACGCAAAAAGCAAAAATGATTCACACCAAGAAGTTGTTCACCGCATCAGAAAAACGATGAGGCAAAAGCAAATTCTACAAGAAATGAACACATAACCGGCAATATATGCCATTACAAGCAAAAATTTACAGCCTCATTACCAACAAGATCCAACAACACGTTTTGATTTGATTCTTCTTCAAATATTTTCCTCACACTCGACACATCTAATGTGTTAATCCGACTTATTTTGATTTTATACTTTAAAGATAAAATTTGATAACGTTGTACAAGTTTTGGGAAAAATATATTGTCCAATCAAGTTAATATTCGCTACCATAGCTGCTGTAATGGATAATTATCAGTTATTTATTCCACTCTATTGTAAGAATACCGGAATCACTATCAGTGTCCCGGGATTACAAAAACTTTAAACTGAAAAACCTGGGACAATAATATTTAACGGGATTGGTCGTCTTAATCATATATATTGCTACGAAGTAATAATAAATTAAGGTTGTGTTCGAGTAAAAATTGCATACAAATATAAAGCTAACAACCCGAATAGCTAAATGATTGCGGTGTCTAGTATCGATTCCAAACGCCGAGTTTGCACAAAAGGCAAGTGAACAACCTCGACGTTTGGTAACTTAATGAACGGTAATGACGTATTTGGGCAATTGATATAAATAGATAAATTGATACCGGAACATGAAGGAGGATTGTATTTATTTTGTGTTCACGAGTGTGACATCCCGCACCTGTACGAGAAGGCAAGGCCACAGCCTTCTCGTACAGAGGTGTCGTACGAGAGGTGTCATCGAAATCAGTTGAGAAACTCCAAAAATTTTAAATTACACTTCCGCGATATTGGATGCACCATTTTATTTGCAATTTATTCTTTTTTCTTCTGATTTCAAGTTAGTAACCACAAAAACAGACGAGTGTTGTAGTTCATTTAAATTGGAAATGCAATCAATTTTACATCAACGGTAAACCTTCTAACGCGGAAAGTAAAAATTATTTTTTTCTGGATTATACGTTAAATTTCGTAGATTAATTTCTAGTATACTATACAGAAGCACACTATCGCAAAAGCAACAGGTTGTAATTACTATGCTTTGTCAAGAATTAATCAATACAGGTACTTTATAGCGGCACGATTATATCAGGTTGAGTGCTTCTATAAAAAGCTGTGACTTGATTGTTTTTCGGAAGCAATATATTAATAAGTCGTAGAGAAATATGGCATGGGGAATGTGTTCCGTCGACCCTGGTGGGCGTGATTAAATATAGGCTCAATTTGATGCGAAAAAGAGGTCGCAGGGGCGCCGAGGGCCAAACCTCCGCCTCCTGAGGGAAATTAATTTATTACACAACAGGCCGAGCTCACGGAGGTTCGCATTCAATTTGGATTAATTAATGTCGGGGAATGGAATTTTTAATGTTTTAGCGCTCGCTAAGGACGGGTACTGAACCATGCAACTTTAATATATAAGAGGAGGCTGACAAAGGAACAGTTGCGGAGTCGAGTCACACCCGTACACAGAACTGGAGAACTCCTCTCATAATTTCTTCACGCGGTTTTGCAGTCTACTCAAATATTTAAAGCTCGAAGCCTAGGAAGTTTTATTCGGGGTGGATTCTTCTCAAAGTCGCCCTAAATATTTCAAATCCCGCGCATTCTTTCTCTCCCGCCCGGTCTGAGCAGTCTGAGCGCCCACATTCGGCAACGTAAATAAATAAATAGTTCTTACGGCGCGCTGCGGTGTGCTGAATATTATCACAGGGTGGCATAAACAATATCGCTTCTGCGCTATATGGCGTTTTAAAGTTTTACAGTACTGCTTGCCGGAATAAAAACCGTGGAGTTGTTTAAATTATATTTTTCGTTTTAGAACCGAGCAATTCTAAATTTACGTGCAGCCCGTGTGCACAGTTTTTTTTATTACTTGGTTGATATATAACTAATCAGGCATACCAGAACAGACTACAACCAAAGTTCAAATAGTGGGAATATTTTAATAATACCTACTAATTCTTATTTGAAAAAATTCTGATGCTATCCTTGATTAATAAGATTTTTCTAAATTAAGATAAATGGCGCGCGCCGTTTTCGCCCCGTAACTTTCATTCGTTTAACTTTAGCAATTAATTCCTCCGGAAATAATGCATAGATTTCAACGAATGAAAAAGTAAAATCAGCTGCGGAATGCTAGCTTTCAATGTGCATTGTTGTAAAATCATTGGATTAGTGCTTGACCCACAAAAAGCTATATTATGCAATGCCAGCAATTCCTTTATTAAAAGAGCTAGAATTATGAAATATAGACTATAGGCTATCCACTAATTCAAAGGTTTAAAGCTTATTACATAATCATTGTTTATCTTGCATTTTCGACACAAAAGATGAGTTGAAGCATCTCATGATTGATGCAATTGACGCGGCGCTCTTCGGTCTTTCGGGCGAGCGGGGGAAGGGATGGACAGCGACGCTGCAAGTAGTGGCGGATCGCACGTGCGTTAGTTACTAGGACAACAGTGTTTGCGGACACAATACGTATAACGACACGGCGATTATGCCTCGCCAAGGAAATTTGGATAACCGGCGACATATTACCGAATTGAAAAAAAAATAATGGCAAAAGGAGGCAATAAGATAACAGAACCACGAACAGGCATTTGGAAGTCCCATGGAAATGCTTGGCAATTTAAATCGGGTTTCGGGATTACCATTTAAAATTAATGAGTGATCTGCAAAATATTCTACGTGTCTACTAATTTACGATGTTAAATTTGTAAAAGTTTTTGATATTTTTACGTGTTATACGCTCAGAGCTGACGTTTGTAATATATGTGATATATCAAGAGTTGTATTTATTTTATATTGTTTGTGCATGTTTTTATAGTTATTTAACCAACAAGTATATTAAAAAGAGCGATTAATGATCGAGACTGTTTAAAGCGCGAGCGAAGCGAGCGCGTTAATTGTCGAGATCATTAATCGCTGTTTAATATTCGAGTTGGTTACAAAATTTTTCCGTCGATCGTATTCTTCTAGCGTCGTCTACATAGATTTCGCCGATGTCTTTTTAGGTTATATGACCATTTATGTAATTTGACACTGACAGTTCTAGAGAGCGGTATGTTTTGATTGGAAGGTTTCATTTCACATATGTTGGATTGGCCAATCAAACGACGTCATTGCGTCTTGTGATTGGCTATAACAAATCATGCATTAATAGAAATCGTGCATTAGTGTAGTACTTTAATAAACGATTTCCTATTCACTAAACTGACTCATAAATAAACGATCGACGGAAAAATATTATTAATAAATAAACTCTGGAAACTGTTATAAGCAAAAATTGCTCCATCCAATCGGTTACGTTCGGTCACAAGTTCAACATTATACCTATTTTGCTCTATTTTGTATTGACGGCCATTATCTACGTAACTATTACTAACAAAATCACAAATATTGACCGCGATGTGTCGTTTCTTATTTTCGTTCGCATAAGAGAAGCCATCGTCTATCGATTCTTCTTCATTAGTCTGCTCTTTTGATGGCATTTTTCGGATCCTATCTTTATATCTGACTTCAGCGTCTTCACGACAATTGCTAACCGACGAGCTACTGTCTGTAGATTCAACCTCGCTTATTTTATCAACTCCATCGTCCATCTGAGAGACGTTAGGAGAGTCGCTAGTCGAAGGGTTACTTTCGACATTCATTGCAGCCTGTAACGATAATTTTTTTTTGCGGTTTCGGCGTTTGTATTTGTTTACGTTTTTATTCTGGATGGACACGTCTTCGCTAGAATCGCTATACTTCGCTATACTTTTTGTCGACTACCTGGAAATGCATGTTAAGAACATGGATGATTCAGAAATTTTTATTACCTTCATCGGCGTTTAAAATGTTGCTTTCTTCTCCGCTCTGCCTGTCGCTGCTCTTCGACCCTCTGCTTTCTTTCACCGGTATTTCGTCGTCGTAAGTCTTTGAACAACTGCAGCTGCCGCCGTCTTCTCTTCGTTTCTGTTTTTTACGACACGAACAAGAGTTCTCGTCGCTATTGACGCAACATCTGCTGCAACGCTTGGGACTGTTACAGCAGTATTTCTTCTTAGGACAGCATCTTCGGCAAGGCGAACAAGATCTTTGGGGACACGGCGAGCATGGTGAACAAGGCGAGCATGGTGAACATGGTGAGGAGCACGGTGTGCACAGCGAACACGGCGAACATGAGCGTCTCGGTGCACAGGGAGATGTCGGTGGACAGCATGGATTGCACTTAGGTGGATAATATGGCGAGACAACTTCAAGTGGACAGCAGGGTTCGCATCGCGGCAATGGTGGGCAGTTTGCCCATTGGATCATCTCCATGCAGCGCTGTTCGACTTTTGATGGTGTGTCACAGAATTCGACCTGCCATCCTATGGGTTCTGGGCAGCAGCAGGGTGTTTCAGTGACGAAGGCCACGCCAAAGCGCCCCTTCACCTTGCGCTCTTCGCACCAATTTGGGCAACACTCGTCGGTCAGATTGCAGCTGTTGCAACAGTTGTCCCACATTTCTCAGGAGTTTGCACTAAAATTTAGAAAGGGATGGTGTGATGTACGGCGAAATGTCACGCGTAAATGTCAAGATCAATCGGCCACCACCACAGCTCACTAATCGTTTGCCGAACGAACAATTTAAAATTCCTAGATTATGGTAGATATCGTTCATAATTGAATTATTTTATAAATATACCTTTGCAGTCAATACAACAGCGACGAAAAAATAACGAATTGAGTGGGTTTATGTTGGAGCTGCGATAAGAGCGGCGTTACTAGCGAAGCGGAGAGAATGATTGCAATTTTGTACACATTTGTCTATGTTGAAGCGACGCGTTGAGACACGTTTGGTAACTGAGCAACGATAAGAGCAGCGATAATAACTCATTTGTCCATTTTCTTTGCTTCTATCAGTTTTGGTCGGTATGGACAGGGCGGCGCGTGATATTTTCCTTGAGTGTGCAAAAAAAAATTTGGCGCTTTTGGAAAAAGTTCAGTTATTGTTCCATAGGTTATATGGCACGGTTACAATACTTTCCTTTTACAAGGTGTCCCACTTTTCCGCGCAAAATTATTTTCTAGACACATATTTGTTTTTTTTTCAGGTCCTTATGAAGTTACCGTCGTTTGCAATTTTCACAAAACAACTAAAAATAAAATACATATGAAATGTATATCCGAAAAATAACACCATCAGTACCCATTACAACAATAAAAAGTAAATACATTTATAAGAAAAACAATAAAAATTATATTGAATAAATAAGTACGTAGGCTTTCACGGCCAGAATCATTTAGAAAATAAACTGCTTCCGGGTTATGCCGTGTGTCAAGATTTGCTAATGCTGACGTTTCGCGAACTATGTTGCTCGCTTCTTCAAAGCTAATTGAATACTGAAGACCTACCAAGACAATCTCCCTTATATACCTGAATTTACACCTCGCTGCGCACATCTGGAGAACCGCTCCCATGTGCTTTTCCACTTGACCGCGTTAGGATCGACTTCCAGATGCTTGTAGATTGCGATGGCTTCTCTTATAAGCCTTCGATGATAATTACCTACCCTTGCCAACATCTTCGCGTCATCGAAATTCATTGTGTGTCCCGACTCGTGGCAGTGTTGAATCTTTCGTAGCCGGGTATCTCTACTATGCTCCTTGACTCTACATTCGATAGGTACTTCGTCCTGTCTGTCCTACATAGCATGTTCCACACTCACATGTTATCTTGTATACCCCTTCGTTCTTCAGGAGTGGTGTGATATCCTTTGGGTTAGGCAAAAGATCCTTTACCTTTGCTGGCGCTCTGTACCTTACCGTGATACCCGATTTCTTCAGTATTCTACCGATTCTTTCCGATACCCCACTTACGTATGGTAAACAAGCGAACCCCTTTGACTCTTGCCTCTCCTCTGAGACTTGCGGTTTTCTCTCTGTGACACCCCGTATGTCAGACTTGGTGTATCCATTCTGACGCAGAGCCCACTCCAAGTGTTTCCAAGTATCTTGATAGGTCTTCAGTATTCAATTAGCTTTGAAGAAGCGAGCAACAAGGTTCGCGAAACGTCAGCATTAGCAAATCTTGACACACGGCATAACCCGGAAGCAGTTTATTTTCTAAATGATTCTGGCCGTGAAAGCCTACGTACTTATTTAATCTCACTCTACGGGGAGGATGTTTACAAACTTACCAAGGATTTTGACACTTTACGAACAAAACGAAGCAAGATGTTAACCAATCTTGGTTTTCTGAGAAGGTGTAGGGACAAAGGTGTGGTACCCACATTCCTGCGTACCAAGCACCATATCAACACCGCTGCCGCCAAGAAGATTTTGAGGAGAACGGAGACTGCCTTATTACGTGAAAGGGTACATTTCACGTACCGATCTTTACAGGACATTACAGATAAATTGCTAAAACTTCATCTGAAATTAGCAAATAGATTGTCAGCCGAAGATTGGAGTAAGCTTGATTCCACCACATGGAGAAAGGCGGAGTTCCAGTTTGACAAAGCAACTGAATCTCAAAAGAAGAAGTTTGTTAAGTTAGAGGCTAAGAAAGTTGTGACCAAATCTACTACTGTGGACAAAGTAGTTATAAATATGTCTAAACACCAACTCTCCACTGGTGAATTGTCGGTCCTAGGCAAAGGATTGAACTTTGCAATCGCACCGATAAGAATACCTAAGGAGGAAATTGTTCCGGAAGTAGAAGCCGCATTGTACAAAATTCCAGATGTACAAGCAGAGGACATTCGTCAAGAGGTTTCCAGGGTAATTAGGAAAGCTACTCCGCCGAAGAGCAATATTACAAAAGAAGAGAAGTACTCTCTGAAGACCATCAAGGACAACAAGGACATCACAGTACTACCAGCGGATAAAGGGAATGCAACGGTGATATTGAACAAGGAGGACTACAACCGGAAGATGAACGATCTATTGGACCCAAATACCTACCGTAAAATTGCGAAGGACCCCACAGATAAGATTAGAAGGCGAGTGAAGGAGTTGGTTAAATCATCAACGATTCCCGAACAGGAACAAAGAGGCCTTGTTGTTCAAGCTCCTAGGGCACCGAGGATCTACGGTTTGCCAAAGATACACAAGGATAACGTACCTTTAATACAAATCGTCAGCGCAATAGGCTCCCCAACCTATTTGTTGGCAAAATACTTGTCGAAAACCATCCAACCGTTTATAGGACAAACTACATCTTTTGTTAAGAACTCTGAACATTTTATTCAGATTTTGAAGGAAGTTGTTATTGACCCGCAGGATATACTCGTAAGTTTCGACGTAACATCACTCTTTACGTGTGTTCCGGTTAAGGAGGCGGTCGAAGGCCTTCGGACAACACTTGTTCCCCTAGGTCTACCAACCGATGTACCGGATCTTGTAGAGTATTGTCTCTCCACCACATACTTCAAGTGGGCGGGAGCGATGTATGAGCAAGTAGAGGGTGCTCCCATGGGATCTCCTCTCTCACCGGCAATCGCCAATTTTTTCATGGAATTGTTTGAAGAAAAAGCCATTAGGTCATGTTCTTACAAACCCAAGCATTGGGTCAGATATGTTGATGATACCTTTGTGGTTTGGCCACATGGTAGAGAAAAACTTACTGAGTTCCTTAGCCACCTGAACAATGTCAATCCTTCTATCAAATTCACGATGGAAATAGAAGTGGATAACCAGCTGCCTTTTTTGGATGTTCTGGTATACAGAACGCTAACGGGTACGCTTGGACATACTGTCTACCGCAAGAAGACACATACCGATCGGTACTTGAACGCCAAGTCGCACCACCATCCCCAACAGAAGAGAAATGTTATTAATACTCTGTTCAACAGAGCCGAGAAGGTGTGCGACTCCAGCAGCTTGGACGACGAACGGAAACACTTGGAGTGGGCTCTGCGTCAGAATGGATACACCAAGTCTGACATACGGGGTGTCACACAGAGAAAGCGGCAAGTCTCAGAGGAGAGGCAAGAGTCAAAGGAGTTCGCTTGTTTACCATACGTAAGTGGGGTATCGGAAAGAATCGGTAGAATACTGAAGAAATCGGGTATCACGGTAAGGTACAGAGCGCCAGCAAAGGTAAAGGATCTTTTGCCTAACCCAAAGGATATCACACCACTCCTGAAGAACGAAGGGGTATACAAGATAACATGTGAGTGTGGAACATGCTATGTAGGACAGACAGGACGAAGTATCGAATGTAGAGTCAAGGAGCATAGTAGAGATACCCGGCTACGAAGGATTCAACAGTCCGCTGTTGCTCAACACTGCCACGAGTCGGGACACACAATGAATTTCGATGACGCAAAGATGTTGGCAAGGGTAGGTAATTATCATCGAAGGCTTATAAGAGAAGCCATCGAAATCTACAAACATCCTGGCAACATCAATCGCGAGGACGGTACTGACATCAGTAGGGTCTGGAAATCGATAACGCGGTCAAGTGGAAAAGCACATGGGAGCGGTTCTCCAGATGTGCGCAGCGAGGTGTAAATTCAGGTATATAAGGGAGATTGTCTTGGTAGGTCTTCAGTATTCAATTAGCTTTGAAGAAGCTAGCAACATGGTTCGCGAAACGTCAGCATTAGCAAATCTTGACACACGGCATAACCCGGAAGCAGTTTATTTTCTATATTGAATAAACATAAAAACAAACTAAAATCCATATGAAACTTTTTACTGACCTTTTTTTAGAAAGTATATGTTATTCTTTTAGGTAGTTTCATATGAGCCCAATTCCTTAAGAACTTGTGAAGTGTCACGACATGACACGACAGAAAAAGGAGTGTTATCACTGAGATAAGAAATAATAGAGATCTGAAATTTTATAATTGGCAATTGGAATCGCACACTACTAGGAATGTCATAAAAATTGTAGTCATTTTTTAATTCATATGTGACATAACAAAACGTTTCTTTTTTAAAAGAATATTTTTCTCATAGATTTTCATATTAATGTTTAAATTAAAAATACCAAGTTATAGTTTGCGATGTGATTAAAAAAATGTATTTATGGCAGTTTTCTTCAAGTACTTTGAAACTAATTTTGATTATTGTTATTAGTGACTCACGTAGTGGCTTATATGGTTATTCTAGCTATTTATTACACATGAAATATAATGCAGCTATAAATTTTCAGAAAAACTGAAACTATTTTTTAACTTCATTAAATTGGAAACTTTACGCGGGTTGGGGTTGAAATCAGTAAACATGTGTAAACCCTCTTTGTACTATCGTGGCCATATATTATGCCCCCTCTTTTGAAGTCCATTTTCTCGCAAATCTAGGGGCGAAAAAATTTGAAAAAAGTCCTGTCCTTGATTAATATGATACAACTCATAAAAATTAGACAGGTGTATATGTTGGCGTTTTCCCGATTTTTCCAAATTAAGACGAATTGGCGCTGTTGTTGCCCCGTAAATTTTATTCGTTTTACTTTAGCAATTAATTACTCCGGAAATAATCTATCGATTTCAACGAATTAAAAAGTAAAATCACCTGCGGAATGCTAGCTTTCAATGTGCATTTTCGCAAAATAAAATCATTGGATTAGTGCTTGACCCACAAAAAGCTATATTATGCAATGCCAGTAATTCCTTTATTAGAAGAGCTATACAATGCAATACAGACTATAGGCTACCCACTAATTCATAGGTTTAAAGTTTATTACATAATCAATGTTAATCTTGCATTTTCCCTACAAAAGATTGAGTTGAAGCATCTCATGATTGCTGCAATTGACGCGGCGCTCTTCGGTCTTTGGGGCGAGCGGGGGATGGGATGCTGCCAGTAGTGGGGGATCGCACGTGCATTAGTTACTAGAAGAACAATGTTTACGGGCACAATCGTGTTCGATTGCTGACCGCGATTAGTTGCGCTTAGTTCTGTTCAACTGATCCCACCAATAGGAAGCAAGTATTTCAAATTTGCGCTCAGATTGAACAGATTACAACTGACCACGGCCAGCAATCGAACACTACTAATATAATGACACGGCGACTATTATTTCTTTGGCGAGGCAAAGAAATTTGGATATCCGGCGACAGATTACCGAATTAAAAAATAATGGGAAAATGAGTGAATAAGATAACAGAACCACGAACAGGCATTTGGAAGTCCCATGGGAATTCTTGGCTTAAATCGGGTGTCGGAATTACAATTTAAAATTAATGAGTGATTTTCAAAATATTCTACGTGTCAAAAAATTAACGATGCTAAATTTGTAAAAGTTGTTTGTAATTTTTAAGCTTTATACGCTCAGAGCTGACGGTTGTAATATATATAATATATCAAGAGTTGTATTTATTTTATATTGTTTGTGCATGTATTTAAATATTATTAATAAATAAACTGTTATAATAGTCTGAATATTTATATAACAAAATCGGGCATACTTTTGAAATATTTTTTGGGTTTATCAAGGAAACTTAATTTAGTATTCACCACTAATCGCAAAATCTGCTAACTCCATATTATTAGATCTATCCGCTTCCATCAAAATCTTGTTTACAAACTTATTGTATAAAAACTGAAGACAACAAAAACGCCAATCTATAGAAGAAATTTCTCTCGTACCGGGTCACATATTATAATCAAAATTATGCAAAAATTAAGAATTTCATTGTTAGTTAAAATTACTACCTTGACAAGTTGTCGTTCTTTTTGTATATTGATAATAAGCTGTCCTGGTTCTCTCAGCTGTGTCGGTTCTCTCCGACATGACAGCACCGCTAACGCCCCCCTTCCCCGCAGCACACCAAAGACCGTAGAGCGTCGGTATTCACGCGGAGTTTCAGCACGATCTTTTGTATGAAAAATGCATGATCAACAATGATTACTGTAGCGTTTTTCGTTCGTTAAGGTGTGAATTAAAACACTCGGTATATTAAAATAGTCAACTAATTTATTTAACACTATTACAGTCTTATTACCTAATTATTAAACACGAATACTAAAAACTACCTGTCACTTAAGGCTACTATAAACATTTATTTTCACTGTATTTATTTCGAACTATTTATGTCACTCTAATAATCGCGCCAACGCTCCGAGTACTACTCCGAATAACACTGCCTTAGCGAGCGATTGCCCTCTCTTATATACCCGTATCGATCCGTGCGGGAACGCTCCCGAGTCTTCCACGCTCGCCCAGAACGGTCGCAACTCGCGCTCGCTGCCTCGATGGAACTTTCCGGAATGAGTTGCCTCGAGAACAACCCAGAACTTCTGGCGCCTTCGCGGCTGTTAAGATCGTCACACTGCCCCCCTCCTAAGCTCGTTTCGTCCCGAAATGATTCCAAAGATGGTGGATGTCGATATCGGCAGAAAGCTCCCTTCTTGCAGCAGGACCTCTTGTGGAAGTAACAGTCCACGGTTCTCTCCAGGGGACGACGTTGAGGGCTATAACAGCACACCAGAATTTGTACGCCCGTCAACCTGAAGAGTGGTTCCAACACGCTGGTAATCATCCTCCAGTCCAAGCTATCGAGTCCGCATGCCGGCTTGGTAATTGCCAGGCTTCTCAGGTCCTCGGCTAGCAATTGTTCCTTTAGAGAACACAAAGTGTCCCAAACATCTCTATAGGTTGGCTTCTGACCGGACGTCTCTTTGGTAACCAAGTGGAAGATCTTTCTGCCGGTCTTTTCGTCGGTTGCCTTGAGTGCTTGTCCGACTCTGGGATTTAACCGACGCAGCTCTGGAATATTTCCAAACTTCCCGCGGAAAACCTTGGCTATCCCTCTAGACATTTTCAAGTCCTTAGCCACACAATGTGCCAGTGCATACCCAGCTGGAGCAGTAAACCAGGTCCTGCTGCACTTCACAGGTCACACCGAACCGACTCTTTTGACCATTTGAATGACGGGCCAGGAATTCGTCGAATGTCAAATCCGGCTCTGGTTGGATTTGCCGCAGCTCCGCGTCTTCGTGGTCTCCGTAGTAAGGAGCCAGTCGGTTGAAGTGAATGACTCGAGCTTTACCCCGCGGTGGCTTTTGTATCCGGTAAAGGACGTCGTTGATAGCTTCTAGAAATTTGTATGGGCCATCCCAGGATGTTTGAAGTTTTGGTGAGAGTCCCTTTCGTCTCTTAGGGTCGTAGAGCCAAACCATATCACCGGCATTGTACCTGTGGTCCTTGGCATTGACATCGTATGTGTCCTTCATCCGAGTACTGGCATCTTGAATAGAAATGCGAACTTGGCTATGAATGGCATCCATTCTACTTCGCAGTTCACTGACGTAGCCCTCCCCGGCGACATCAGTTCCTGGCGGGCAACCAAACTTCAGATCGCATGGGAGACGGAGTTCTCTTCCCATAATTATCCGAGCCGGAGACTCTCCCGTGCTTTCGTGGACGGCCGATCGATAAGCCAGGAGAAACAAATGAAGATAGCCATCCCAGTCTCTTTTATGGTCGGAGACCACTTTGGCCAAATACCGATTAATGGTTCTATTCATGCGCTCCACCATTCCATCTGACTGCGGGTGTAACGCAGTAGTTCTTGTTTTCTTGATTCCGAGCGTCTTACAGATGTTCTGGAACAAACTGGATTAAAAATTTTGCCATTGGTCCGAATGTAGCTCGAAAGGTACGCCAAATCGGCAAATCCATTCTTTCACCAAGGCGTCGGAAATTGTTGAGGCTTCCTGGTTTGGAAGAGCGTATGCCTCAACCCATTTGCTGAAGTAGTCCATCACGACCACGATGTACTTATTTCCTGCTTCGGATACGGGAAACGGGCCGGCTACGTCAATAGCAATCCTTTCAAAGGGACTTCCTACGTTGTACTGGCGCATCAAAGCCTTCTGCTTTCTCTGCGGCCCATTACTTGCCGCACATACAACGCATTTTCTGCACCAGTCCCTTACGTCTTCCTTGCTATTGACCCAGTAAAATCTTTCCCTCACCTTTCCCAGCGTCTTTGTCACTCCGAGATGTCCTCCTGACACACCGGCATGGAGTTCTTTTAGCAATTCCGCAATCCGACATTTGGGTACAACAATTTGCCTTCTTTCCTCTTTGCCGTCGTGGTCAATTATTTTCCGCCGCAGGAGTCCATCTTCCAGAATTAGGGAGTCACATTGTGCCCAATACGACTTGATGTTAGGAGGATACTTCGCAACTTCTCCCCAGGTTGGCTTCTTCTCTTCTTTCATCCAGTTTAGGACTATCTGGATATCGGGATTTTCCTCTAGGTCTTTTATAAGATCTCTATTTTGCCAAGTATCGTCGACTATGGTAGTTCGTAACAAATCAGCGTCTTTTTTCTCTGCCCGCTGGCAAGGCTTGCAGTCCCGTGGACACCCTGTCCACCTTCTTGATAGGGCATCTGCATTTCCATGGATTCTCCCTGCTCGGTGCTCGGTGTCGAAGTCAAACTCCTGTAGCTTCTCTATCCATCGTGCCACTTGTCCCTCTGGACTTGAGGAGCTGAAGGAGCCATTTTAAAGCTGCATGGTCTGTTCGTAGCAGGAACTTCCTTCCTTAGAGGTACTTGTAAAAGTGCTCCATCGCTTTCACAACAGCTAGCAACTCTCGGCGGGTGACGCAGTAGTTACGCTCTGGCTTGGACAAAGTTTTACTAAAATAGCCTATGACTTTTTCTTCTTGCCCATCCTGAATTTGGGACAGCACGGCTCCTATGCCCACGTTGCTAGCGTCGCTGTCTAGTATAAATTTTCCTTCAGGTAGGGGATAGCTCAAGATAGGTGCACTTATCAGAGCCTCTTTTAGGTGATCGAAAGCTTCTTGACATTCCTGGGACCACTGAAATTTTCGTTCTCCTTCGGTGAGCCTGGTTAATGGTTTTGCGATGTTGGCAAATCCCTTCACATAGCGTCGGTAGTATGTGCATAATCCCAAGAAGCTGCGCAGCTCATGCTTGTCATTGGGAACTGGCCAATCTTTGACAGTCTGGATCTTTGCCTTGTCAACCGCCACTCCTTGACTGGAAACAACGTGACTCAGGTACTGCACAGCTCTCTGAAATAGATGACATTTCTTTGGGCTCAACTTCAGTGCTGAACCTCGTAGCCTCAGGAACACTTCTTCTAGGTTTCGCAGGTGGTCTTTAAACGATTTTCCTACTACAATAATGTCGTCAAGATAGACCAGACATGTCTTCCAGGACAGTCCTCTTAAAATCGTTTCCATCAGTCGTTCGAAAGTAGCAGGAGTATTGCACAGTCCAAATGGCATCACGTTAAATTGCCATAATCCAGCACCCACCGTGAAAGCTGTCTTTTCCCGTTCTTCGGGGGCCAATTCAACTTGCTAGTACCCGCTCTTCAAATCCAGCGTGGAAAAGATCTTCGATCCGGCCAGGGTGTCCAAAGTGTCATCGATGTGAGGAAGAGGATAGCTGTCCTTTTTGGTCACATTATTAAGCAGCCGGTAGTCAACGCAGAATCTGGTCGAGCCGTCTTTCTTCTTTACCAGTACTACTGGTGAAGACTATGGACTGCTGGATGGTTCTATGATTCCTTCCTCGACCATACTCTCAATAATCTTGTCAGCCTCCTCTCTCTTAGCCAGCGGTAGCCTTCTAGCTGTCTGCCGAATGGGACGAGCATTTTCCGTATTGATTTTATGCTGGATTATATTTGTCCTCCCTTTCTTCCCAGTATCAAAAATATCTCGATACTTATGGACCAAATGTCGCAGCCTCCTTCTTTGGTCTGGCCTTAGACCGGTGCCTGACGACGATAGCAGTTCTAATTCCTTTGGAACGGCTTCCCGTTTGGATTCCACGGCCGTAACCTGTCGCAGTATCGCTGAAACTCCAGAGCAGTGTCCTAACTCCGTGCCCTGCTTTAATAACACAGGATAATGAGTGACGTTCATTATCCTCACAGGAATACTCCTGCCAGCCCGCACAAGGGCCTTTCCGACCGCTACACACACACAGTCCGGTACTGTACGGCTTTATGGTGTCTTTCTTGCGTCTTATGCAAATGTTGTTGTATTCGGGGTTTCTGGTGATTAGTAAATTTGGAATTTGCTCTCAAGAAGAGACTCAGTTAGTGTGTTCTCTGTGTTGTTGAACGTGCGGGCAGGTTGTCTCTGTGAAGTGATTTTAGTGGGTTTTACCTTTGGTGCCGTAACAGCAACGTGGTAGATACAAGTTTTTATTCTCTGCCGCGCTAGTCGAAGATAGCCAGGTCCGTACTCGGGGCAGCTCTATTTTGATTTTTAAAAATTTTGACTTTCTGGGTTCTGATCTGCTTGTTTTTATCAATTTTATTGGTATTTTAATATTCATTCTTACACTAACAAGAGTGCGTCCATAAAGAATCTGCGATATGCCGAATGCAAATAAAGCGGCACACTCAAGGCTGCTGCGGCCCAGGGTGCCGGTAGGAAACAAAACAAAGCCGGTAGAAAAGTTACCGCAAGCTAATCCAAACAACTCCTGTGCGACCATTGTACATACCGGGGAGGAGGAAACCAGATGTGAGGCAACAGAAATAGCCAATGATCTTCGAAATAAGTTAGCTGAGGCCAATGAAGGGATTGAAGCTCTGAGAAAGGATATCGATGACTTGAAAGGAAAGATTATTAATCTTAGTAGTGATATGGATACCAGAGATGCAATCATTCTCCACTTGAGAGCTATCATAGATGGTATGTCATCATCAAAAGCGGTAGCGGAAATCCAGACTTTGAACGATTCTACTGGGTGTTCTGCTGGCCGGTGCGACCGGGACGGGAGCAGCATTGAAGTGGGCTGTTCTGCGGTCGGGCTGTCCAGCGGGGATCCTGTGTTAGATGTTGGTAATCGAGGTGACACCACCGGCATCGTGGACCAATCTATCAACACACGAGCTGGTCGATCCCGTATGATGCTACTAGCTGACAGTCAGGGTAGAGGTATGGCCGAAAATTTCATTGCTCATGTTGGGTTTGCCTTCAGCGTGGAGGTGATCTTTAAACCGAACGCCTGTGCAAGTGCAAGCCTAGTGCGGGATTACGGTGAGGGTGATTGCGTTGTGATGCTGGGGGGCACCAATGACGCTCAAAGAGCTATCAAGCTGGATGAAAATAGACTCTTTGACATTGTTTCTGAACTCTCACATACGAATGTTATTGTATGCACCGTACCGTTTTTAAACCACTCCTATGGTGTAAACCACCAAATTTACAAATTTAATGTCAGTTTGTACAATGTCTGTTGTCGTTTGCGTTTGGGTCAATCAGTGTTTTTCTGTGATGTAAATTATCTTTTAAATCTGAATGACGTCCAGAAAAAGGGTATACACCTCACGAAAAGAGGAAAACGTAATGTTTGCCGCTATATAACTGGCGTTCTGCGGTCGATCGAAGGTAGTCAGTTGAAATCACGGGTCAAACATAACCCGCGCCCTAATTTGATTTGTGTTCCAATTGTCTCCTCTCAAACATCTGATGATTTTTTAGAGATAAGCTCGCTAGACGGCACGATCTTGCTGAACTAAAGGCGACGGGCCACAACACAAATGTATCTCTTATGTGTTATAACATACGAAGTATGAGAAATAAGACTGAACTTTTAGATATATTTTTAATGAATAGAAATGTTGACGTGATTTGTTTGACGGAACACTGGCAAAATCCGGACACTATTGAACTTGAAAAGCTGGCCAATTATAATCTTGTTCATTACTACTGCCGTCAAATAAACAGGGGCGGTGGTTGCGCCATTTATGTTAGGACCACCCATAATATGAAAGCAGAAACCATTCCTATCGAACCTGTTGAGTCGCGTTTTGAGTATTCTTCTGCTAGTATTAGGATTGATCATGTAAATATATTGTATGTATGTGTGTACAGAGCTCCAACGGCCGAATTTGATGTGTTTGTTGAAAATATGACTGCTTTGCTTGATATTGTGTGCAATCGATTTGGATATGTAATTGTGTGTGGTGATTTTAACATTAATTTTAACGCTGATAGTTGTGAATGTCGCGACGTTGTTGGCTTGTTTGCTTCATATAATATGTTTAGAAGTTTTAAAGAAGCTACAAGGCAGGCCAACTGCATAGATAATGTTTTTTCCAATTTTGAAACTGGTGATGTAGAACATCATTTGAGTGATCCGGGTCTTTCGGATCATTACTCATTGCACTGCATATGTTCGGTTTCGGGACGGGTTGATGCTGAGCAGGATCATTATAGGCGTGTCTTTCAATCTGTGGAAATTGATGCTTTTATTGCTGATATTGAGACTGAAGATTGGAGCGAGGTTTATAATAGCGATTCGGATGTTAATGCTAGATGTAATAGTTTGATAAATACTTTCAATTATCATTTTGAGAAAAATTTTCCAAAGCGCAATCAGAAAAGCAACAGGCTAACTAAGTATCCCTGGTATAACCTTGAAATAAGGCGAATGTCGAACGATGTCCGAAATTTCTATTGTGTGTGCAAGCGGCTCGATGATGCGAATATGTGGCAGCAGTACAAGACTGAAAAACAACACCTGAAGGCTTCGATCCGCATGGCAAAACGTCAATACAATGATTCCAAAGTCCTTGCATCAACGAGCAAAACAAAAACAGTTTGGAATATTATAAAAGGTGTAACAGGAAGATTTGAGGCAAACAGAAGCATTCATCTTGGAATTGATGAGGACTCGGTGGAGGATCCTTCGCGAGTTGCCGAGCTGTTTCACGACAAGTTTTTTGCGGTGAATTCCGAGATGGAGCGTCAGGCGACTGGTACTTCCGTCCAGGTCGATACATTTGCCAGTGTCTTCCTGCACCCCACCGACTCCAGTGAACTCTTGGAAGTTCTAAGATCTATATCTGGAAAGCGTTCAGCTGGCATAGATGATGTGCCATCATATATATTAAAGCTGGTAGGGCCTTCCATGATGGACGTGTTAGTGTTCGTAGTTGATTCGATGCTCACTCAGGGCATCTTCCCGGATAGGTTGAAGGACACGGTGATTGTTCCTGTATTCAAGCGAGGGCCGAGAGAAAGCATCGAGAACTATCGACCAATTTCACTGTTACCGGCATTATCCAAATTATTCGAGAAGATCATATATAAGCGTTTGTACTCGTTCTTCCATGAACATAACCTTATCTCGCCAACTCAATATGGATTCCTGCCTGATTCCTCCTGTGAAGTCGCGCTTTTTGGAGCAGTGAATGAGGTTCTCACCCATGTCGATGACAGGCGGCATGTGGCAGCCATTTTCTTCGACTTGTCGAGGGCCTTCGATACTGTGGACCACCATATCCTACTGAATAAACTGTCCTCGCACGGACTGAGAGGTATTCCATACGAACTGATCAGGTCATATCTGGGAGGTAGATCACAGCGGATTCGTGTGCCCGGAGCATTCTGTAGTCGTTCGGCATTGCTGAATGTGGGAGTTCCCCAGGGATCGGTTCTGGGCCCCTTGATGTTTCTTGTGTATGCAAATGACTTATCCTCGTATCTTCAGATGGGCGATTTGTATCAGTATGCCGATGACACGACAATGGTCATTAACGCCAGAAATGTATCAGATTTGTCTGCTGCGGTGAATCATGCGGTGAGGCGTATGGGAGAGTGGTGCAGAGAGAACAATCTGATCCTGAACACACAAAAAACGGCAGTGCTACATTTCTCTCTGGGTTCTCCGGGCTTATCACTGTTGATTAGATCGGACGAGGGATCGATTCCTGGAAGTGAGAATGTAAAGTTTCTTGGGGTGCATATTCAAAGGTCTCTAAAATGGGAAGCGCACATTGATCATATTTACAGTAAAATAAATAGACTCTATTACTCCATGTACAAACTGCGTGACAATGTAAACGTGAGCACGCTAAGACAATATTATGTAGCCAGTATTGAATCTGTTTTGAGATATGGGATTATTATCTGGGGGTCTTCTGCTGCATCGCTGAGACTTTTTAAGATGCAAAAGCGTTACATAAGATGCATAAAAAGACTGAATCGCAGGGATTCCTGCAGAGGGCATTTTAAGGGGTTAAGGTTAATGACACTGCCTTGCCTTTATATTTTTAACCTGTTGGTATTTTGTAAGGGTAACATTAATAGATTCGTAACAAACGGCGAGTTATCGAATTCGGTCCATACTCGTAACTCCTCACGTCTAGCTGTTCCTCGACACAAAACATCTACGTTTGAGACTGGACCCGTATATATGATGACTAGGATCTACAACGCGATGCCTCTTGATCTGCTCAGTATAAATAGTCAAGTACGCTTTAAGACAGTGCTACGCGATTACCTGATAGACGGTGAGTTTTATAACATAGACGAATGCATCGCCAGTTTCAATTAATAGCTATGAGTTTCGTTTCATTGTGATGTTACTTGTATTTTCATTTGTTGCATATTGATTGTTATCTGTCTGCATGTATCAACTGTATGTATCTATCATGACAATTGTCAATGTCTGTACCGAGATCTATGACAAATAAAATTATTATTATTATTATTATTATTATTATTCCTCGACCAACAGCCTCGTCATGCATTACGGGTTCAAACATGATTATCTCACCATCTGTGGTCTTGCCATCAATGCAGCCGTCCAAAACGATCTCGCTCCGTTCTGGTATCAGTGTCTCCTCCGGGAGTAGGACCTGAACGCTTAAATTCTTTTCTCGATGTAAAACAACTTGCTCGTCATCTACCCGCAGTACTCCCTGCCTAAAGCTTAACTCGAAGCCCTTGGTATCCATTATGTCCGTCCCGATGATCACCTCATCCTCAATCTCAGCCACTATTACAGGATGGTCAAACGTGGCCTTTCCGATGGTAAACATGACATTTGTTTCACCATGCACTTTTGCTTGATCTCCCGTCGCTGTTCGTAGACGCCACTTTGATTGCCGAACCTTTGCTGCAGGTTTTATTATGTCGGGCCTTATGACTGTCTTCGTTGCACCTGTATCCAGCAGCAGAGTGCGGAGGGTTCCATCCACACACGCGTCGACGAAAACACTGTTGGCATGGTGTTGCAGTGAGGAGACCTGGGCGGTATTTGCTGGGGCTTGCTGAATACAGGTCGACGATCGCCCCCTCGCATCGACCTTTTTTAGTTTCTCCGGATTGGCGGAAGTGGGACTGACGCGTTCTAGACAGCGTCTTCTTATGTGGCCTGCCTTGCCACATTTCCAGCGCTCCAACTTCCGGTCCTGGCGGCTACGTTCTCTACCGATCTCCATGACGATCCGTTTGACTGACTCTTTGAAGTCGTCCTCTCCTGTAATCACTTGTCGGACACGAGCTTGACCTTTGTTCGTGTTCTTGGCAGCTTCGAATTCAAGGGCCCGTGTTAGTGCATCAACTAGCTTCGGTGGATATGCTAGTAGTAAGGCTTGCTTCATTTCACCATCACGGAGTCCGTCCAGGAATGCTTGAACCGCCAAACGTTCCATGATGTTTTCCTGGGCATCTGGATATGCCAGTCGAACCAGACGTGCAATATCTGCCTCAAATTCCTGTAAGGGCTCCCCTGACTTCTGGCACCGATTTTTTAACTGAGTGTGGTAGACATATTCCAGGTGTGACTGGCCATAACGCGTCTCCAGGTGTCTCACCAGGTGGTCGTAGACTTCTTGCTCTTCCGGGGACATTCTTTGCAAGATAGCAGCAGCATCTCCTCTCAAAGCCAACGTAAGGGCTTTGAGAGGAAACTTCCCCTGGATGACCAACCGTTCGCTTTTGCAGCCGCTTCAAATTGACGCTGATAAACATTCCACGACGTTGAACTATCAAATTGCGGTGGTTTGAAGCGCATCAGCCCAACGGATTCCTGATTGCCACTAACTTTGCTCTTGTTGTCCATTGCTGAAGGTTGATAGGGCAACTCCTCGAAGGTGTTGACGTCCAACGTTGTGATTTTGTTCTGAACTTCCTGGATCTTGCCTTTCAAAATCAAAAGAATTCGCTCTTCCAGTGTAGAAGATTATGTTAAAATTTCTTCGTGTAATTCCCTTTTTACGTTTGATATTTTTGTTTCCAACTTGGCAGAATTCTCTTCTAGCTTTTCCCCAAGCTCGCTTTTTAAACTGGTAATAAGTTCGGAATTTTCTAGCAATTTTTGCCTCTAGGTCGGCGGAATTTTCCAACACTTTAGCCAGGTCGGCGGAATTTTCTAGCAATTTAGCCTTCAGGTCGGAGGAATTTTCTAACACTTTAGCCAGGTCGGCGGAATTTTCTAGCAATTTAGCCTCCAGGTCGGCGGAATTTTCTAGCAATTTAGTCTCCAAACATTGCAGCATTTGGCCGATATCACTTGCACTAGCAAAAACAAAGTTGTCCGGGTCATTGCCTTCTTCAATTAATGCTTTACGAAGCCGCTCCTGCAAGTTCGCTTTCTTCCCCGTCGTATCGCAGTCCCTTTCCTCCAGCTCCTTTTTCAGCTCACTAACCTTTAAGTCCGCTAGTTTCGCCATTTTCACGCACGTTAATTAGACCGATTTAATTCAGTTCAATTTTATTTTCACTAATGTCCAATTCACACCCGACACCTGACACCAATGTAGCGTTTTTCGTTCGTTAAGGTGTGAATTAAAACACTCGGTATATTAAAATAGTCAACTAATTTATTTAACACTATTACAGTCTTATTACCTAATTATTAAATACGAACACTAAAAACTAACTGTCACTTAAGGCTACTATAAACATTTATTTTCACTATTTATTTCGAACTATTTATGTCACTCTAATAATCGCGCCAACGCTCCGAGTACTACTCCGAATAACACTGCCTTAGCGAGCGACGGCCGTCTCTTATATACCCGTATCGATCCGTGCGGGAACGCTCCCGAGTCTTCCACGCTTGCCCAGAACGGTCGCAACTCGCGCTCGCTGCCTCGATGGAACTTTCCGGAATGAGTTGCCTCGAGAACAACCCGAACTTCTGGCGCCTTCGCGGCTGTTAAGATCGTCACATTACGTAATAAACTTTAAAAATATGAATTATTGGGTAGCCTATAGTCTATATTTCATTATTTTAGCTCTTCTAATAACGGAATTGCTGGCATTGCATAATATAGCTTTTTGTGGGTCAACCACTAATCCAATGATTTTACAAAACGGCACATTAAAAGCTAGCATTCCGCAGCTGATTTTTCTTTTTAATTCGTTGAAATCTATGTATTATTCTATGGAGCTGTAGCATATTAATCAACAGCTTCAGAACTTTTCAAATTTTTTCGCACCTAGTTTTGAGAGAAAATCGGCGTCAAAAGAAGGGACATAATATATGGCCACGATAGTACGCAGAAATAAGGTAAGGTAAGACATCCGAAACTCATACGCAAAATTATAGGTTTCAGAATTGTTAATTTAGTCTATTGTTAAACCGACACGTTGTCATATGTCATATGTCGGTTTGCGTTCAATATCACAAGATTTAGCGAATGTGAAACGTAGTTTTGTTCAAAATGTGAATAAAATTGGGAAAACAACGTTAATTGGTAAATATGTTTTTATAAAAGAATACTACATACTTGCAAATCACTTTTATTCTGTATAAATCCATTTAGATGCAGAACAATAGTGTTAAATATTTTCGCAATTTATACAATGTGTACAAAACGGTGGAGAGGCGTGAATTATTAGAAATCATATTTGATAAATCTGATGTGGCAAGGTTCATAACTTTATCCAACTTTTTAGCAGTGTTTTCCAACGCAAACACTGATGTGACAATACTGTCAATAGTATAAAAATATCTTTCAAATCGTGGCTAACTAGTTTTAATGCAGTACGAGCGATCTCGATGAAATAGAATAAGCTTATGTAGCTAAACTATTAGTTATTTTATCAAATAATGTTAAAATTATACAAAATTTCCTCGAATTTTGTTTATTATTTATCTATTTTGACGAATTTACAGAAATGATGGCTCATTTTCAAAAGAGTAGTAAACCTTCAGTTCCTTTAGAGTAGACCCTTCTAAACAAAAAGCTTTCAGCTCTAAGTTTGGTCATGAAACTTCTAAATATGAAGTTTCGTCCCACACACACACACACACACACACACACACACACACACACACACACACACACACACACACACACACACACACACACACACACACACACACACACACACACACACACACACACACACACACACACACACACACACACACACACACACACACACACACACACACACACACACACACACACACACACACACACACACACACACACACACACACACACACACACACACACCCACACACACACACACACACCCACGCACCCACGCACGCACGCACGCACGCACGCACGCACGCACGCACGCACGCACTTTATAATATTTTATATTTGAATTTCTTCTTTTTAATTATCTGTCTTTGTAGAACAGAATACTTGTGAAGACTTAGAGATGTAACTATGTAATTAATGAGTGAGTATGTATAAAATAGCTGTCGTATTTGTCGCCCAAAAGGTCTTTTCTCTAATCTCCACACCTGTTTTAATAAACATTCACCGCTATCCAACTGTGCCAAATGCAATTTGCTTTCCACCCAAACTGCCCAAAGAATGTATGTATTTTAGCAAGTCTTGCCAATACAATGCCGTAAGATTGTTTTAAGTCGGCCAGTTAGGTCTTGCTAATTAATCGTGTCAACCATCCACCAAAACAATGTTCCGAGAAAACTGCATTTAATTTGTAGACGTGTAACATACCGACATACCGACATATCCAAACTTTTAATTTTGTCCTCTCATACTTTTATCGATATGTCCAAAACTATTAGGCTCATCACAATTAAGTTGTGTTAATTGTTAGTATTAAGTATACTACAGAAAAGAGTTATTGAAGAATATTGACAGATGTATGCATTAGAGGTGGTTAAAATGATGAAGGATGCTGACAATCGAAATATAATCGGCTCGAATTTTGGCTGTGGAATCTTTAATTTTTCAAATTTATTTCTGTCATTAGTACAGTGTACCTATTCTTTTAATGTTATGCAATCAAAATATGCAATAAAAATCATTAATGTTTGAAAATGTTACATTAGGATGTACCGCTATGTTGTTTTCTCCTCACAGTTTAATTCGTTCTGTAAATGTCTAGGATCGCTTCTTAAAAATAAATTAAATATTAGATACGCGACAATTATTTTATTGATGATAGAACAAGTCTTACATACCTTTGACTCCAGAGACTCAATTACAGAGACGAAAAACACAATTAAACTAGGGTGGTGCTGGCGAACGAGTGCCTTTTGGCCGAAGGACGAGTTGTTTGGAGGGCTTCCGGTTGATTACCCTGGGGCGGCGATCTTGCCGCCACCGTTGATGCACCAGTGAGTGGAGAAGAAGCCGCCCGGCCGTTCGCTAATTGAAAAGTCGCCGTTACGGCAGCTTTTGTTTGCCGAAGCATGTCTCATTTAATTTCAGCCGGTTAGAAACACTCGGACTCGTCGTAGGGACGACAACAGAACATTGAGCCTATGTGTTCCGAAAATATACTAGTTAATTAGCTGTCCCCGAGCACAATACCATTTCATTGGCTCGGTGCCGTACATCTTTTCAATCCTTTAATGAACATCTGTATATAGAACTCCTGAAATATTCTGATAAAGTGTACATTTAATTGAACTAGTGTGCTGTTTTAATTGTTTACTTGCAACAATCGTTTTGAATTTTATAAACACACATTATTAACTGTAGACTCATGGTGAAGATTTATACACTACTACGTCTTAATATCAAGTTAATGGTGGTAATGGCTTTCAAGTAGTACTTAGCCACCCATTATTCCTTGTTGAAAATAGATATTCTATGAGATTTTGAATTGTTCGTATTCTGGCGGATGCGCCGGGCATTATTTAAATAAATCGTATTTAATTTTAATACAGGTATTTATATTTATAACAAAAGACTGGCCCTGTCCGAAATCCTGTCACTGCACTTAGATCTCAAGTGGGTCCCTTGTGCTTCCTCCTTTCGGTATATATCTGAGTTATACTATCTCCAGCCTATTCTATATCGGCAATACTGCATACTGTCCAGTGGAGTTTCCCCTATATGCTGGACAAAATAGGCCATCTTCAACAGAGTACGACTTCCCCAGTTCATGGAATTCCATGGCATCCTGTCTTTTGTCGCTCATATGTTTTTCATCAACTTTCCAGCTTCTCCGTTATCAACGTACCGGACGCGAAGTGTCCTTTCACCCAGCATATGTATGTGGTTTTTTATGGCAATGCTAGTGAGTGTCTGGTGGCACTCTTTGACTAGTGCTTGTCTTCTATCTAGGTTGATTTTGCCCTGCATCCTACTACGGGCAATTTGTTTTATTGCTATGGTTATACTTGCCAGTTGCACACGTGTATACCACGTGTTATATTGAAAAAATATGTATAACTTTTAAACTTCTTTTTGCGGGACCCTCTCAGTTCATTCTTTTATATCCGTACTTCATTCCTGTGTAGTTAAAGATAGATGAACACATATTAACCCATGTCCCAAGGGTTATACATCGAGAATAAATTCATTTTAATAATATTAAAAAAAAAAATTCAAAAACTAGTCTCAAGCCGAAATTTCTGCTTTCAGATTCAGATTCTACAGAAAAGCATACCAGAAATAGTTACAACTTGATAGCTTTTATTCATAGTTGGTCAGGATAGTCACGTTGCTTAGATATTGTATTTTTGACAAATTAATAACTTGAAACTAACTTCAAATATTTTCAAAATATTGTCAAGTACTTTTGATGGTTAGACACAACAGTTAACTGATGGTTTATTTCTATGAAGTTAATAGCCGTGGTATATCAATTTATAGTAGTAAAACCAAATAAAAGTTTTTTTTTTATTATTTTTTATACATTATTAAATTATACTTACTTTCCATATTGAGGTATTTGGGGCACGTGTTAAAATCTATTCATTCATCTCAAATTTCATAGAAATTAAGTATGAACATAAAAGAGCAAGTTGAACAGTGTCCTTAAAAAATTTAAGTTGAAACATAAGGACCACCCTAAACTATTATTATGGTTATTGTACAGGGTCATTATAAATGATTATAGTCAGAGTAGGACATGCCCATGTTAATATTTTTGCCGCTATAAACAAACAACTATTAAACTTGAAATAGGATATGCAACCAAATTAACTTTTGCGTGGAAAACAGAGGCTTTCAATTCAAATAATAATAATAAACTTTGTTAATCTTGTGGTACATGTGTGATGCATGAGACATGTCAAGAAATATATTCAATTCAGAGAAGATAGTAAATAAAATTAAGCATAATTAATAAACAACGAGAAAAGAACATGCATAAGTAATTAATAATAAATCTTGAAAAAAATTCATAAAAATATAAAAATAGTTGTAATCGCGCATAAGAAACCTATTACAGTCGACACAATGACAACAAAACAGACAAAAATTAAAAATACAACATCATTGGTATACCTATATACCTATATGTCTACACAAAAGTTATGGTAAAGAACTCGTCCAAGGTATAAATAGTGCACCAACCAGAAATATTTAGATTTGATACCATGATCTACATCAACTACCATCATTTATAATAGCCCTTTATAATATAATACAAGTTGTTACTAAAAAACTGGTTAATGGAAAATTAAACCGGCAGCAGAACCATTTCTGAATATAAACAATGTTAATATAAGCAGATATGTAAAAATTAAATATATTACAAACCACGAGCAGTCCTTATGATCAAATATATATATATATATATATATATATATATATATATATATATATATATATATATATATATATATATATATATATTTAACTTTAGATTTTCACGATCGTTATGTATATGTAAAAAGTTTTCGGTCATCTCGTGTAGAAAATAAACTTTATTTGCAAACTTTTTACATATATATATATATATATATACATATTTTTGTTTTATGCGCTAATTAATCTCTTTATTGTTTTTACTTTATCATACGCAGTATGATGAAGTATTGTAATCGTGCGGAAAAAAAAATTGAGATTTTAGCGGAAATAGGTCTTTATGGGTCCCCTGAACATTTTTGACCAAGGTACAATAAAATTTCTGTGTGTGTGTGTATGTATGTGTGTATGTGTGTGTGTAAACGATTTTTGTGGCGACGATTCCGGAGAAACTACTAAAGGTATCGGGATGAAAGTTCATATTTAGAAGTTTTATGACCAAACTTAGAGCTGAAAAGCTTTTGGTTCAAAAGGGTCCAAACGAACTGGTAGTTAATTCTAAGCCTTTTTCAAGGACTTTGCAAATGAGCCGCCATTTCTGTAATTTCGACAAATAGGTCAAATAATAAATTAAAGTAGAGGAAATTTTGAATAATTTATGCCTATGATATTTTTGGGTAAAATTAATAGTTTAGCTTCAAGACCAAATTCTTCTTGATAGAGATCGGTCGCATCTGCATTGATATGAAACTACATAGTAGCCTGGATTTGACAAATATTTTTTGTGCTGTCACATTCGAAAACAGCTGATTTCATCAGAGGTTGGAGAACCGCTACGGAACGTTGCCACTCTAGTGCGGCAACGTACAAAATATAAATTTCAAATAAAATAAGATCACCAATTTGATTGTTTGTTGATAAGAAATATCAAGCCGTTGTTATATCTAATTGTAAAAACGATAAATTGAGAAAATTGTAAATAAAGTATAGCGATGAGTGTAGTTATATTTTAGTATGTTGGTACGGATGTGACATCTACAGTGTCATGAACGAATATAAATCTGTTAGAATTTGAATTAGCTTTTCAAACTTGACGTTTCATAGAAGTGGTATCCTAACACTTCCTATACAGAAATATAACCATTTTTGAATTTTTTTCAAATACGTATTTCTCAAAAAGCAACACAAAAAACGTTGATGTCACTCCTGCCGAAAACTACATAGCGCGACTCGTTCACATGCGGCGGCGACGCTCCGCCATCGGTGACGCGCCGCATAACCGCTCGTCGCGCTATTCCGTACTTTAGGCACTTGTGTGATAAATAACTATTATTCTAAAGACAGTAGGTAGTGTCAAATGCTGATGCTTTGACGATACCTACTATTGATACTATTGACTATCAAAATATCTGTCAAATCCTGGCTAACTAGTTTAATTTTAATGCAGACAGGATTTATCTGAATCAAATAGATTCTCATGCAGCTAAACTATTAATTTTATATTTTGTATGATAAAGTCATGTGGCTGGCCACATCAGATTTTTTAACAGATGCGTTTGTCTAAAACCCGTCTGCGGTTGAAAACGCATGAAAAATTTCGTTTTTATTTGGGACCACTTGTCGATATCACGCTACGCTCTTGCGCATTCCCATAGTTTACCTACTTCCCAGAGTGCAATCGAGGTGAAATTTTGCAGATTTCTGGTAACAATGCATGAGTCAATCAAAAAAACAGGAAACTTTTCCAAAATTTTGCAAATATTTAGAAAATTTTGAAAATTTGTCTAATCGAGTTGAAAATTTGCATGTGGGTAGATTTCCGGTGCAAATGCATGAATCTATAAAAAAATTGAAACTTTACCTAAATATGCAATAATCTTGAAAATTTGTCCAATCCTTACCTATCTCAGACTCCCACATACTGACTTTTTCGACGTATCTAACCTTGTTGACGTATTGCGTGTGTCAATAAACAAAATTTTATGATCTTCAATGAGAAATATTACAGAATGCATGATGGTTTACCCATGGGTTCTTCGATTTCCGGCTTAATGGCCGATTTCTATGTTAGCGAAGTTGATAAAGATCTATTCTCTACTAAATACGAATTCATAACTAGTAATATCCTCTTTTGCGGTCGATATCTCGATGACATACTCATTATTTATAACGGAAATAAAGCCCAAATTTCAGCCCTCCACAACATCCTCAATAACCTAGGAACATTAGAATACACTCTTGAAATAGAACATAATAACAGTCTACGATTTCTCGACATCATTATTAGTAAAAACCTCAACATTCTCGAGTTCCAAATCTACAGAAAGCCCACCACTACAGAGACGGTAATTCCCTACAGCTTATTTCACTCCCTATCTAATAAAGAAGCAGCATATCTACCGTTCCTCTCAATAGAAAAAAACTACAACTCCGAAATCTTTAACATACAGCAAATAGCTAAGAATAATGGGTATAGTACGAGTTTCATACGACAGAGTGCATCAAAAGAAGATTTTAAATTGCTTATACCCTAATTACAAGAATGACATCCGATACATCTCCCTAGACTTCCAGGGGCATTCGTCATATTGATTGCAAGAACGCTTAAGAAAATATAATATCAGAATTTCATTCCGGAGCCCCCAGAAGCTAGGCCACCAGATTATCAATAACAAGAAACCGAATGAGAGTTTGACATGCAGTGGCATATATAGAATTGAGTGTCCCGAATGCAATAAACAATATATCGGACAGACAGGACGTAGAGTGAGCATTCGTTTCAACGAACACAAAAAAAACAAAATTCTTATGTTTTCAAACACATGCAAGAAACGCAACACAAAATAAACATCGATAACCTTACACTACTCCATCGTATGAAAAAGTAAAAAAAAAATGAATTTATATGAAGAGTTTGAAATATTTAGGCATTACTCAAAAGCACCAGACCTGTTGCTGAATCAAATTATAGAGATCAACCTCCACAGAATGTTCCTAAGTTTATTTAAAACCCCGCCAGTTCCGCGATCGTGGTACCGCACCATTTTAACCAATAGAACGCCGACCATGCGATGAGCGTCCATCACACCTGATTGTTGATGATCGACATTTATGCGAGATTGCTCGCAAGTTTTAATATATATACGCTTCCGATTTACATATAAGTTCTTGTACATTGTCTACACTCCGAAGAGGTAATTCATTTTCGTGCGTTAACATGCCTGTACGGATTGTGACCTTTGTATATATTTTATATTGATATTTGTAACTTCCAAAAAGTTGTTACACATAACCAATTTCAACGACATGATCGACCCCCTTTTCGTTTGATTTCAGCATTTGACGGTAAATACTAATAGTGTTTATTGACACTTATGCAGATAATTTTGTGATTGCTCTTTTTTTTCTAATATGTCTCGTTCGTTTGTCGTAGCAAGGCCTGAAGACGAGGACATCGGTCCTCGAAACATGTAGCCTCAAGCACCAATAAAGTCAACATTGGAAATACTCAAGCCTTTTATTTATTCTATATCAAAATGTCCAATGGAATAAAAGGATTTATCTCATTATTATCTCAGACTATTATGTAGCCCCCAGGCCCATGGCGCTATAGATTAAAAAACCAATAAAACCTAAACGGAATAATAAAATAATAAATTCTACTAAAAATCTTAAAACTAAGATCGAACTTGTTACATAAATGTTGAACTCGGTGTAACTTGCAAATATGCGCGAAGTTATTAACTTTTAAACTTTGCAAAATTTTGAAGCTTCATAGCGCAAAAATTTACTTTTTGCATCAGCAAGTTAATTATTTTTTTCAAGTTTGCTTTATGGTGATATGTTTAAAACGTTGGAGCACCTGTACCATAAATTATTCAATCCAAAAACACTTAAAACTAAATTTCGGACAATTGGTTCCTTTTCATATCCAGACACACATATTTTAAGGAAAGGACAAACCACCGGTAGTCAGGTAACAGCAAATAAAGGTTGTCATCCACAATAAACTACGTAGCTAGTGGAGATCTGAATTTAGATACATCTATTGCTTTAGCTAGCAATTAGCGCATTTTTTTACTTTATCATACGCAGTATGATGAAGTATTGTAATCATGCCAAAAATTTTTTTTGAGATTTTAGCGGAAATAGGTCTTTATGGGTCCCCTGAACATTTTTGATCAAGGTACAAAAAAATGTCTGTGTGTGTGTGTGTGTGTGTGTGTGTGTGTGTGTGTGTGTGTGTGTGTGTGTGTGTGTGTGTGTGTGTGTGTGTGTGTGTGTGTGTGTGTGTGTGTGTGTGTGTGTGTGTGTGTGTGTGTGTGTGTGTGTGTGTGTGTGTGTGTGTGTGTGTGTGTGTGTGTGTGTGTGTGTGTGTGTGTGTGTGTGTGTGTGTGTGTGTGTGTGTAAACGATTTTTGTGGCGACGATTCCGGAAAAACTACCAAAGGTATCGAGACGAAAGTTCATATTTAGAAGTTTTATGGCCAAACTTAGAGCTGAAAAGCTTTTGGTTCCAAGGGGTCCAAAGGAACTGGCCGTTTCCTCTAAGCATTTTTCAAGGATTTTGCAAATGAGCTGCCATTTCTGTAATTTCGGCAAAATAGTTGAATAATAAATTAAAGTAGAGGAAATTTTGAATAATTTATGCCTATGATATTTTTTGGTAAAATTAATATTTTAGATTAAAGAGCAAATTCTGTTTGATTGAGATCGGTCGCATCTGCATTGATATGAAACTACATAGAAGCCTGGATTTGACAAATATTGTTTGTGATGTCACCACAGAAATGTCTATGGCTGTCACACTCGAAAATAGCTTATTTCATCAGAGGTTGGAGAACCGCTATGGAACGTTGCCGCTCTAGTGCGGCAAAGTACAAAATAATAAAATTCAAATAAAATAAGACCACCAATTTGATTGTTTGTTGATAAGAAATATCAACCCATTGTTATATCTAATTGTAAAACAATCTGATGTGGCCAGGCACATGACTTTATCATACAATATATAAAATTAATAGTTTAGCTGCATGAGAATCTATTCTATAGAGATAAATCGTAGGTATTGTCAAAGCATCAGCATTTGACACTACCTACACTACATCATTAGAATAATAGTTATTTATGTCACAAGTGCCGAAAGTACGGAATAGCGCGACGAGCGGTGATACGGCGCGTCACCGAACGCGGAGTGTAGCCGTCGCATATGAGCGAGTCGCGCTATCTAGTTTTTGGCAGGAGCGACATCAACGTTTATTGTGTGGCTTTTTAAGAAATACGTATTAAAAAAAATAAATGATTTCTGTATTGTAAATGCTAGGTTGGTACCACTTTGACGAAAGGTGCGTTCCGATTGGTAGGTAATGGTAGCTAATGGCGGTGGTAGAATACGAAATTATAGTATTTCTTACATTTCGTGATAATGACACATATCAGTTTGCATGTACATAAACATGAGTCACTAGCAATTTTCTATTGGAAATACTATAACGGCGTCTGCTACCACTGCCATTATCACTAATGAAAACGCCCCTTAAAAAGGTAATTCAAATTTTGACAGATTTATATTTGTTCATGACACATCCCTACCAACATACTAAAATAAAACTACACTCATCGCTATACTTTATTTATAATTTTCTCAATGTATCATTTTTAGAATTAGATATAAAGACGGGTTGATATTTCTTATCAACAAACAATCAAATTGGTGATCTTATTTTATTTGAAATTTGTATTTTATAATTTTGCGCACTACAGCGGCACGTTCCATAGTGGTTCTCCAACTTCTGATGAGATCAGCTGTTTTCGAATGTGACAACACAAAAAAATATTTGGCAAAATCCTGGCCACTATGTAATTTCATATCAATGCAGATGCGACCGATCTCGATCAAATAGAATTTGCTCTTGAAGGTAAACTATTAATTTTACCAAAAAATGTTATAGGCATAAATTATTCAAAATTTCCTCTACTTTAATTTATTAATTAACTATTTTGTCGAAATTACAGAAATGGCGGGTCATTTCCAAAATCCTTGCAAAAGGCTTAGAATAAACTAAAAAGCTAAACTATTAATTTTACCAAAAAATGTCATAGGCATAAATTATTCAAAATTTCCTCTGCTTTAATTTATTATTTAGCTATTTTGACGAAATTACTGAAATGGCGGCTGATTTCTAAAATCCTTGAAAAAGGCTTGGAGTAAACACCCAGTTCCTTTGGACCCTTTTGAACCAAAAGCTTTTCAACTCTAAGTTTCAACAACTTCTAAATATGAAGTTCCGTGCCGATACCTTTAGTAGTTTCTCCGGAAATGAATTAACAAAAATTGGGTACACACACACACACACATACACACACACACACACACACAGACATTTTTTTGTACCTTGGTCAAAAATGTTCAGGGGACCCATAAAGACCTATTTCCGCTAAAATCTCAAAAAAATTTTTCGGCACTATTACAATACTTTACATACTGCGTATGATAAAGTAAAAACGATAAATTGAGAAAATTGTAAATAAACTGTAGCGATAAGTGTAGTTATATTTTAGTATGTTGGTATACGGATGTGACATCTACAGTGTCATGAACGAATATAAATCTATCAGAATTTGAATTAGCTTTTTAAACTTGACGTTTCGTAGAACTGATATCAACCTAACATTTCCTATACAGAAATATAACCATTTTTGAATTTTTACTTTATCATACGCAGTAAGATAAAGTATTGTAATCATGCCGAAAAAAAAAATTGAGATTTTAGCGGAAATAGGTCTTTTTGGGTCCCCTGAACATTTTTGACCAAGGTACAAAAAAATGTCTGTGTGTGTGTGTGTGTGTGTGTGTGTGTGTGTGTGTGTGCGTGTGTAAACGATTTTTGTGACGACGATTCCGGAGAAACTACTAAAGGTATCGGGACGA
This sequence comes from Melinopterus prodromus, assembly GCA_964023965.1. Lineage (NCBI taxonomy): Eukaryota > Metazoa > Arthropoda > Insecta > Coleoptera > Scarabaeidae > Melinopterus > Melinopterus prodromus. Next base: position 47,395,063 of record OZ030394.1, read on the forward strand.
AAGTTTATATTTAGAAGTTTTATCACCAAACTTAGAGCTGAAAAGCTTTTGGTTCAAAAGGGTCGAAAGGAACTGGTAGTTTATTCTAAGCCTTTTTTAAGGATTTTTCGAATGAGCCGCCATTTCTGTAATTTCGTCAAAATAGTTAAATAATTAATTAAAGCGGAGGAAATTTTGAATAATTTATGCCTATGACATTTTTTGGTAAAATTAATAGTTTAGCTTTTTAGTTTATTGTAAGCCTTTTTCAAGGATTTTGGAAATGAGCCGCCATTTCTGTAATTTCGACAAAATAGTCTATTAATAAATTAAAGTAGAGGAAATTTTGAATAATTTATGCCTATAACATTTTTTGGTAAAATTAATAGTTTACCTTCAAGACCAAATTCTATTTGATCGAGATCAGTCGCATCTGCATTGATATGAAATTACATAGTAGCCAGGATTTTGACAAATACTTTTTTGTGTTGTCACATTCGTAAGAAATATCAACCCGTCTTTATATCTAATTCTAAAAATGATACATTGAGAAAATTATAAATAAAGTATACCGATGAGTGTAGTTTTATTTTAGTATGTTGGTAGGGATGTGTCATGAACAAATATAAATCTGTCAGAATTTGAATTACTTTTTTAAGGTGCGTTCTCATTAGTGATAATGGCAGTGGTAGCAGACGCCGTTATAGTATTTCCAATAGAAAATTGCTAGTGACTCATGTTTATGTACATGCAAACTAATATGTGTCATTATCACGATATGTAAGAAATACGATAATTTCGTATTCTACCACCGCCATTAGCTACCATTACTTACCAATCGGAACGCACTTTTCATCAAAGTGGTACCAACCTAGCATTTACTATACAGAAATCATTTATATATTTTTTTAATACGTATTTCTTAAAAAGCAACACAATAAACGTTGATGTCGCTCCTGCGAAAAACTAGATAGCGCGACTCGCTCATGTGCGACGGCGACACTACGCCTTCGGTGACGCGCCGTATCACCGCTCGTCGCGCTATTCCGTACTTTCGGCATTTGTGACATAAATAACTATTATTCTAATGACGTAGTGTAGGTAGTGTCAAGTGCTGATGCTTTGGCAATACCTACGATTTATCTCTATAGAATAGATTCTCATGCAGCTAAACTATTAATTTTATATATTGTATGATAAAGTCATGTGCCTGGCCACATCAGATTTTTTACTTTATCATACGCAGTATGCTAAAGTATTGTAATCATGCCGAAAAAAAAATTGAGATTTTAGCGGAAATAGGTCTTTTTGGGTCCCCTGAACATTTTTGACCAAGGTACAAAAAAATGTCTGTGTGTGTGTGTGTGTGTATGTGTGTGTGTGTGTGTGTGCGTATGTGTGTACCAGATTTTTGTGACGACGATTCCGGAGAAACTACTAAAGGTGTCGGGACGAAAATTCATATTTAGAAGTTTTATGACCAAACTTAGAGCTGAAAAGCTTTTGGTTCAAAAGGGTCCAAAGGAACTGGTAGTTTATTCTAAGCCTTTTTCAAGGATTTTGCAGATGAGCCGCCATTTCTGTAATTTCGTCAAAATAGTTAAATAATAAATTAAAGCAGAGGAAATTTTGAATAATTTATGCCTATGACATTTTTTGGTAAAAATAATAGTTTAGCTGCAAGAGCAAATTCTATTTGATCGAGATCGGTCGCATCTGCATTGATATGAAAGTACATAGTAGCCAGGATTTTGACAAATTGTTTTTTGTGCTGTCACCACAGAAATATCTATGGCTGTCACCACGCAGTCACACTCGGAGAACCGCTATGGAACGTCATCTACAGTGTCATGAACGAATATAAATCTGTCAGAATTTGAATTAGCTTTTTAAACTTGACATTTCGTAGAAGTGGTATCAACCTAACATTTTCTATACTGAAATATAACAATCTTTGAATTTTTTAAAATACGTATTTCTCAAAAAGCAACACAAAAAACGTTGATGTCACTCCTGCCGAAAACTACATAGCGCGAATCGCTCACATGCGACGACGACGCTCCGTCATCGGTGACGCGCCGCATCGCCGCTCGTTGTGCTATTCCGTACTTTCGGCACTTGTGAGATAAACAACTATTATTCTGATGGCAGTAGGTAGTGTCAAATGCTGATGCTTTGACAATACCTTCGATTGATACTATTGACTATCAAAATATCTGTCAAATCCTGGCTAACTAGTTTAATTTTAATGCAGACACGATTTATCTCAGTCAAATAGATCATCATGCAGCTAAACTATTAATTTTATATATTGTATGATAAAGTCATGTGCCTGGCCACATCAGATTTTTATTTTAAAACGTATTTCTCAAAAAGCAACACAGAAAGCGTTGATGTTACTCTTGCCGAAAAATACATAGCGCGACTCTCTCACATGCGACTGCGACGCTCCGCCATCGGTGACGCGTCGCATCACCGCTCGTCGCGCTATTCCGTACTTTCGGCACTTGTGAGATAAATAACTATTATTCTGATGACAGTAGGTAGTGTCAAATGCTGAGGCTTTGACAATACCTACTATTGATACTATTGTCTATCAAAATATCGGTCAAATCCTGGCTAACTAGTTTAATTTTAATTCAGACACGATTTATCTCAATCAAATAGATTCTCGTGCAGCTAAACTATTAATTTTATATTTTGTTTGATAAAGTCATGTGCCTGGCCACATCAGATTTTTTATTTCACTTTGCAGTAAATGTATCTCATAGTATCTTATACAATGCTGTTGGCAAAGCCTTCGTAGATTCGAATTTTAACAGGGACACTGTATGGTACATATTACACAACGTTTGACGTAAATAAGGTATGAAATTTTCTAATGTAAATTTAATGTACTAATAAATACAAATTGACTAAAGTGCCTTTGGTACTTTCATGCTCAATGTATTAGATGACACAATTTGACTTTTTATTTTTTAAAGCTTTAATGATATCGACGAAACAACAAAACGTATAGGGTATATGTTGATACTAGTCAGAAATAATACACACATGCACATAAATCAATATGCATAGTATGGTATACCAGTAGTTTTCCACCCTGTAATACATAAAATTCTCTAGTTTGTATGAAGAGAACTAATATCATAAAGCGATATAAAATTGTACTGAGCGACTGACCTTCTCGTCGTAAATACGCAAGAGACACAAAGCATATGCTAACTGCGTAAAAAACGAATGGCCCACTACATATATTTTCTGTAAGATTTGCTAACGTGGGAGGAAAGTGAACATACATCAGACGTCAGCTTGCAGGAAATAAAGATTTTTTCCCGTCATGGCAACATATCCCTCGACGGACTTGTTATCCCTGCAAAATTGGGCCATTTCTTTCCCGCTGACCCCTTAAAACCTCTGTTCTTTTAAAATTTCCACCATTTATCGCCCTTTTAGCCCCTTTATCGCCTGCATTTTTTGTCAGCTTTGCCGCAACATTCCCTACTTTATCCCTAACGTAGAGCAATATCTTTAGACGTAGAACATAATTCGTTATAAAAAATAAAGCGAGTGGAATAAAAGTGCGGAGATTTACGTCCAATTTTAGTTAAGCCTAAATCCATTCTTATGCGTATTAACATTAATATATTGGCGTTCTAAAATAATCATTAACTTAATAACAACAATATTCTACACTGTTATGCGAATATGGATATTAGAAGCATATTTCTAAAGATATAGCGCAAAGATTTCCAACTCGCGGCTCACAGCGAATAGCTATGTCTTCAAATACAAAATTTAAGTGACCAGATCACGCCAAAATTATGGTGAGTGTGTGGATATTGCGGGCGTGGCTCAATTAGCTGTGTTTCTTCTTAACTAGATCTTAAGACGTAGTAGTCTATAAATCTTCACCATGAATCAACAAAAAGTCAAAAATGTACAGGATTTTATTAATAAAACAAAACAATTAAAATTTGACGAAACATCTACCGATGTGCGGTGCTACTATAGGACTATCCCTTAGCTACAGATGGCGCTCATTCGTTATTACTACAAAAAACAAAGTGAAATTTATGACGGATCCAACATTCATCATACATATTGTATTACACATCAAGAAGGTATGCACAAAGCTATTAAACATGGAGAGTTGTCACATTACACAAAAGAAGTTCTCAATTTCATCAGATTTTGAGATTAGCAGCAACAAATCTCCGTTTTCTTAAGTGAATTAATTCATTTATAATGTATGTTCCGGTCTGTCTTACTATACGAGGTACTTATTACCACGCTTCTTGTTAACCTGCTCAAATATTACACTGGTAAACAGTGGTTTTGTTGCATGAACTTTTATACCTAATTCTAAATGTATTTGCCTCGCTGATTTCAAATTTGAGGCCCTTTTTCCAAAGGAAGCTCTAGTTTTTTGGGACGTGACGGGGGGAAATTTTACAAAAAAGTTTTTAAGGTTAAATCGTTTATTACACAAAACTAATTCGAATAAATCTTTCTTTTATATGATTTTCTTGCATGAGCCGACCCAGGACTACTACTCTGAATGCTCCAGCAGTAATCACCCAGCATATTAGCATTCCAAAATCCCTGGCATCTCTCTTCCTAGATCGAATGTCCTGATGGAATCGTTCTCCTTGGTTTTCGATGAAGTCACCCAGATTTTCAGGAACACTACCTAAACGGCTGAAGACGAAATGTAGCTTAAAGCTCATATTGCATCCAAGTCGCTGGAATTGCAACATTAGTTGCTCAATCTGTTGAGAGTAGTCTGCTGACTTGTTATTTCCCAACACAGTTTTCACTATCCAAACGAACTCATTTCACGCAGATTTTTCAACAACTGTCATGCAATTAGTGAACTTTGGAACATTTATTAATTTTCTGATCTGAGGACCATCAAAAAATCCAGCTTTTGTCTTTTCAGTTCTCCATTTTGGAATTTTTTTGTAATGGACTTGAAACATTTTCCATCCAGCCCCAATTTAATATGCAAGGGAGACAATATTATATGGTCTCTTGATAGAAGTGGAGTATTATCCAGTATTCACTGCTATCCTATAAACATATAAATAGGTATGATTCGTGTAACCACCTTGCTGATCCAAGAGGAAATTTACAAGTTTCAGATCGAGGCAAATAACACAGTTATGTTCTAAGTACTTGATTTTCTCCAAAACAAAGGATATCGTAGGTTATTCTTCTTTAACTTTGGTTGAGTGTGCAATAGGTAACGAACCCAAGAAAAGCAATATTAATGCAAAACACAAAATCGTCCTCTTCAGAAAAAAAGGGAGTAAATTCTTTTCCCTTGTGCGATAAACCGAGATATGTGTGTTTGGTGTTACTAGATTTCTTTCTTTCAGCCGAGAAGCAAGAAGTTCTGATGCTTTTTTAGACAGTCCAAGATCTCTGATCAAGTCATTTAGATCATTTTGAGTGTGCGGTCTAGGTTCGAAAGGGCAATAAAAGTCACTATCCTTATCATCATCGCTGTCTTCTGAAAGTTCTTGAGATGTCTGACTGGATGTACTGCATTGGGACTGTGGTACTGACTCATCACTAGAACTCAGAACAGGTCTAATAGCTGATTGCAAGCTAGGATGGATCCACTAGGAACGATTTTTACAACACAAAAATAACAGTCATTGTGATAATTTGATGGTTCACGCCAGATCATTGGACTTTTGTGCTTAAAAGTAGGTGTTTTCTTATTTGCCCATAAATGCAAAGACAACACACCGTTTACACACCAAATTTGGAATCCAGGGGTTGATATTTATTTCTAATGGCTTCCCAAAGTACCAAAGTAGGCTTGTTTTACAAAGTCAGACACACCAAGACACACTCAAACGAGATTTTTTAAACATGTACTCACCACAAATGAAACCGAAAGTATTTGGATTGTTTACACAAGTTCTTCTTGACGACGACAATGCTATAGATTTATAAAATCTGGTTAATTACTCCGCAGTTCGTAATAATTTGTCGAAGAAGTAAAATTTTAAGGGTTATGTCACTTGCACATTACTTGTATGTCAAAAACTTGAGCTGCTAAATGAAAAGTGAGGGTAGATTCGAAATCAGAAACGTCAAACTAGTAAGAAACAATTCAAATATCTCATGCAACAGAAAACAAATGCGATTTTCTTCACCAGTGTTATTAAACATTTCTAGAATTTGAAAGAACAAATTTGTCAATTTTAATAAATCAAAATCAAAAGACAGGTTCGTTTTTGTGCAGGATTTATCTTTCATAGTTGAAATAACAAAGCATATATGCGACCCCGCACGAAAGAATCGCCCTAACCACGAAAGGTACCCGATTTTGCACTTTTAAATTAACGCTCGTCTTTCCAATTTTGTTCCTCGTAAACTGCTTGACACAAATATTTAAAATTTTGTTCCGATTGCATGTAGAGCCTCTTCTACAGTTTGGCGTTTTAGTTTTCTCCGATTTTTGTGTCATAAAAGTTGCGAACAAGATTTTCGTGGAAGCGAATATCTCAGTAAGGAATATTAGCACGATAACGGGATATGCACGTAAACAATCGTCATTGTATTTAAAGCGACTGTTGAATAAGACTAGCATAATAATTTTTAAATAATTTTTAAAGCAATTTAATATGAATGATATAAATTTCGTGCAGCGCGCACTATTTCAATCGCAGCGGTAAATGGAAACGTAGTTGGGACAGTGCAAGATTATTTACTATTAGTAGGATAAAATCAGAACAATTTAACTGCGGAATTTTGAATAGTAGTGCGAGTTAAAAATACGTAATGAATTTAAATGTACAATTAAATATAACTTCGATTTTCTCATTTCTACAGTTATTTACCAGTTGGGTTTGATAACGTATATATATATATATATATATATTTTAAAACATAGAAAGAGCGTCTGACCATTGCCGTTTGAAACAAAACATTGTTTGGCCTAAATGGGAATCACCCACAGCTAGGTATATCTGTTGCTATCTGGAAGCCGTCTCTAATCGCCCCTGCACAGATAGTTTGCCTATATAGCAACAGAATCTGGGTTATTAATATAATCTGCTAATTCAAAGTTAGGATAAAACTAAATGAAAAGAATCAATCATCTACCACAATATTCCAGCCGGTGAATGTGAAATATTCTAATTAATTTTCGCCGAACTTTTTGAGTGGCCGAGAAGCTAAAAACAGGTGCAAGAAATCGGGGCGATACATCTAATAAAGGTTTGAAGGAAGCGGCCGAAATACTGGCAGCGTTGGTGGCGCCGCGTTGCGGCCGTTTACCGCAACAGTGTGCGAGAAGGCCACACGAAAACATTAACCGGCGAAGGGGACGCCGTTCCTCCCGTTTTAGGGCCGCAATTTCGAAACCAGGAGGGCAGATTAATGTCAACAAGTTTGACCTTTTCTGGTGGAAATTAATGCCAGAAATATAAGTCCGCGCAAACAGCGTCGACCCCATAAATGTATCACTGTCCAATTCAAATTTGCGATCGGCTTTACGCTCCCTTTCAGGTGGTTCATTTCTGAGTTTTTGTTGCTTTATTACGTTGATCGTCCACAAAGTTCTAATTTTAATTTTTTGTTTGAGTGCTGTGGAAAGTCCAGAAATGATGAATGCCAATGTTTTGTTGCCAATAATAATGCAATGGGGCGTAGTACCTTATATGCTATACCTGTAGGCATGGGCGCTGTACAAAATGTTGCAGGGGGGGGGGGAAGAATTTTTATTGTGTTAATTGGTGACGTAATACTAAGGACTATGCTACGAACTGTTTTGCAGCATTTCTGTCATGTGTTATTTTGCATACACCCTGAAAAATCTCCATCGATTTTGTGGTAGTGATATATTTTACACATTTTTTAATGTTAAGAGCCCGCTCGTGACCCCTGTATGCTCGACAATACTTACCAATTATGTATTGATACCTATTATTTTAGTTTCAAGTAATTATGCTGCCTTTCTATCCCACAGGATTAATATTTTATTATTAATAATTTGTTATGAGTATATCTTATTTCAGAATCAATGAAGTCTTATCCTAGAATTTAATATTTTGTATGATTTTCACCCAACATTGTTCTATAAAGATGATTAAAGAATTTGCAATATAGTCTATTTTCTCTGCATTTTCGGTTATACTCATTACCTCTCAATAACTCAAGTGAATGCTAACTTATATTGTCGCCCTTCTACTTCTACTATTTTTATAGCAAATTAATAAAAGACGCAAACGCAATATTAGCTGGAGTTCACTTACTTGTAGAGAGAGAATGTTTAAAACCAAAAATTCAGGCACAAAATGAACAAAATTAATAATTCGATAATCGTGTCAAACGATCATCTGATAAAATATCTTAATAATTGGTTTCTAAACAATAAAAAGGCAACAATATTATTTTGTAATATACCACATTACCGAGAAATTATGATAAAATATAGAGAAAAAGTGGATAAATTTGAACATTCTGTGTTAAGCATGATCGACGACGAAACACAAAATTTTTATTATTGCTATTATACTTGACCACTTGAAAGGCCACAATGTTAGGACCACTAGCTACTAATTGTTGCTATATGTATAAGCTGTATACAAAATCAGGGTAAACATTTTAGACGGTATACAGACCATACATCTATAGTAGATCAACTTTTGAAGGAAACGTATTGTTTGAACTCTGGAGAGACTCGGAAAACGGTACCAATTTCACAAACAGCATTGGGAAAATATTGTCATGTATCATAGGATGGCCCTTTTAAAACCAAATAACATTTGTCTAAATTTTTTTATTATTTAACTTTTTTGAAAAGAGGTTCTCATATCGAAGGGTTGTAACCAGGCCTGTATTGGGTCATCTTTAATTCTTTTGAAATTATTTGGTTTTAAAGTAGATTTTCTGATGATCTTCATACAATATTCATATAATAATAATAATAATAATAATAAACGTTATTGTCGACAGAAGTTGCGTACAATAGTTAAAAAATAAAAAAATGATACTGGAACAAAGATTTAACTAAATATTACATTCGAGATATTCTTAAATGAATACACAGAGAAAAGTGATTATTTGGAACGAGAAAACATAATTTCTTGAATTTATTTAGAAATGCCACATACTTAATCTAAGTAAAATAATTTCTCAGATAATTGCTGTCGACAAATTAATTCTTTCTTTATAAGAACCAATATTATATCGAAAGAAGTAATTGATTTTTGATTTTTCGTCCCAAAAAAGTCAATTTTTCCAACGAAGTAATAGCAAATCCATCCAAGTGTGTAGTTACTTGATCCAAGAAAATATAAGACATTTAATATAAGTATTGTTTCCTGAATAAAAACCCACCTAGTACGAAAACAACAACGACGAACCCGTAGGCGATGTGCCTTGTGATTAATATACAAGAAACGTTTCAACACGGAATAGTTTGATGTAAGGCACGAAACAGTTTAGAACGAGTAAGTAAATATAACATACCTATCTTGTTAATTAGCAATAGAAGACGTATTTGTGCCAAATCTTTAAAATTCTTATATTAAGTAGCTAAAAATATTTACCGGAAATAAAAATGTATACTTCTTTACTTTACACACTTTACTTACTTCACCAGACTAACAACTTTCTTAAATCTAGTAATTATTCCAAGAAATAAAATTTCTTGATTGAAGTCAATAATCTCTCGTGTATATACGAACCTACCAACTACTTCATCCAAATAATTCACTCTTCGTTCGAGAGATCACTTTAATGGGTGTAGAAAGATTTTAAAATTATTTTTTTTTTTAATTCTAGCTTTAAAAATATTTATCGGCAGATCAGTGTATAAATGCGAAATTGTATTATACAATTTTAGGCACATATAATTAGGCACATATATGTAATACCATATTTCGACTAATATATACGATTAAGCAAAAGCTCAACCATAGTTATTTTTGACAACAGCAAACCGCCGACACGTTGTCGTACGGTGTGCCGTTTTATAGCGTAGCGGTGTTTGGGTTCGAAATCCTTGCCCATGAAAATAAATTATATTTACCGCTTCTACCTACCCCCTCAATCTCCTCCGTACATTATGACTCACCCTATATGCAGCTATGTGCGCAATAATATATTGAAAATCATTTTCAACACTTACAATTAAATAAGTACGTAGGCTTTCACGGCCAGAATCATTTAGAAAATAAACTGCTTCCGGGTTATGCCGTGTGTCAAGATTTGTTAATGCTGACGTTTCGCGAACCATATTGCTCGCTTCTTCAAAGCTAATTGAATACTGGTATTCAATCCAGTATTCAATTAGCTTTGAAGAAGCGAGCAACATGGTTCGCGAAACGTCAGCATTAACAAATCTCGACACACGGCATAACCAGGAAGCAGTTTATTTTCTAAACTTACCATTAGCTATGAACTACTTTAAAACCAAAATTTGTGTTTGACGGATGCCATGAGAAAATTAATTTTCAAACATCGTTCATAGTTTATTTTAGTATATATTATACTGTAACTGTATGTATTTTTTATGCAGTACACAGCTTCCCATCAACCATAGTCTGCTACAACTTATGTTTGATGGCCCGTTTTCTACCGAAATACATGGGGATTCTAAAGCATTAAATATATTGAAATATCAACAGAAAGCGCAAAAATTTCTTTCTTAAACGCTACTTTAAGTTGCAAACTAATTAATCCGTTGTATCCGGAGTATCCGTTGAATAAAATTTGAATAGTAATAAAACTCGTGAGTTGGTTTGCAATATTGTTTTATTTAAACCAAACTATTGGCAACATGTTTAGAAACGATTCGCCGTCGAAACGGTTCGCCATTTGAAACCATCTGTTTATCACTATTTTATTAGATGACTATCAACACTATTAAAATAGGTTTTACTGCTTCTCATGGTTATGTAAAAATCTGATGTGGCCAGGCACATGACTTTATCATACAATATATAAAATTAATAGTTTAGCTGCATGAGAATCCATTTTATTGAGATAAATCGTAGGTATTGTCAAAGCATCAGCATTTGACACTACCTACACTACGTCATTAGAATAAGAGTTATTTATGTCACAAGTGCCGAAAGTACGGAATAGCGCGACGTACGGTGATGCGGCGCGTCACCGATGGCGGAGCGTCGCCGTCGCATGTGAGCGAGTCGCGCTATGTAGTTTTTGGCAGGAGTGACATCAACGTTTTTGTGTTGCTTTTTGAGAAACAAGTATTTAAAAAAAATCAAAAATGGTTATATTTCTGTATAGAAAATGTTAGGTTGATACCACTTCTACGAAACGTCAAAAAAGCTAATTCAAATTCTGACAGATTTATATTCGTTCATGTCACTGTAGATGTCACATCCGTACCAACATACTAAAATATAACTACACTCATCGCTATACTTTATTTACAATTTTCTCAATTTATCGTTTTTACAATTAGATATAACAACGGGTTGATATTTCTTATCAACAAACAATCAAATTGGTGATCTTATTTTATTTGAATTTTGTATTTTGTCCTTTGCTGCACTAGAGCGGCAACGTTCCATAGCGGTTCTCCAACCTCTGATGAAATCAGCTGTTTTCGAGTGTGACAGCCATAGACATTTCTGTGGTGACAGCACAAAAAAATATTTGTCAAATCCAGGCTACTATGTAATATCATCAGGTTTCATATCAATGCAGATGCGACCGATCTCGATCAAACAGAATTTGCTCTTGAAGCTAAACTATTAATTTTACCAAAAAATATCATAGGCATAAATTATTCAAAATTTCCTCTACTTTAATTTATTATTTAACTATTTTGACGAAATTACAGAAATGGCAGCTCATTTGCAAAATCCTTGAAAAATGCTTAGAGGAAACAGCCAGTTCCTTTGGACCCTTTTGAACCAAAAGCTTTTCAGCTCTAAGTTTGGTCATGAAACTTCTAAATCTGAACTTTCGTCCCGATACTTTTAGTAGTTTCCCCGGAATCGTCGTCACAAAAATCGGGTACACACACACATACACACACACAGACATTTTTTTGTACCTTGGTCAAAAATGTTCAGGGGACCCAAAAAGACCTATTTCCGCTAAAATCCCAATTTTTTTTTCGGCACGAGTACAATACTTTACCATACTGCGCATGATAAAGTAAAAAATCTGATGTGGCCACGCACATGACTTTATCATACAGAATATAAAATTAATAGTTTAGCTGCATGAGAATCTATTTGATTGAGATAAATCGTGTCTGCATTAAAATTAAACTAGTAAGCCAGGATTTGACAGATATTTTGATAGTCAATAGTATCAATAGTAAGTATTGTCAAAGCATCAGCATTTGACACTACCTACTGTCATCATAAAAGTTATTTATCTCACAAGTGCCGAGAGTACGGAATAGCGCGACGAGCGGTGATGCGGCGCATCACCGATGGCGGAGCGTCGCCGTCGCATGTGAGCGAGTCGCGCTTTGTAGTTTTCGACAAGACATCAACGTTTTTTGTGTTGCTTTTTGAGAAATACGTATTTAAAAAGAAATTCAAAAATGGTTACATTTCTGTATAGGAAATGTTAGGTTGATACCACTTTTACGTTTAAAAAGCTAATTCGAATTCTGACAGATTTGTATTCGTTCATGACACTGTAGAATCTGTAGATGTTACATTCGTACCTACATACTAAAATATAACTACACTAATCGCTATACTTTTATATAAAATTTTTTCAATTTGTCGTTTTTACAATTAGATATAACAACGGGTTGATATTTCTTATCAACAAACAATCAAATTTGTGATCTTATTTTGTTTGAATTTTGTATTTTGTACTTTGCCGCACCAGAGCGGCAATGTCCCATAGCGGTTCGCCAACCTATGATGAAATCAGCTGTTTTCGAGTGTGACAGCCATAGACATTTCTGTGGTGACAGCACAAAAAAATATTTGTCAAATCCAAGCTACTATATAGTTTCATATCAATGCAGATGCGACCGATTTCGATCAAATAGAATTTGCTTTAAAAGCTAAACTATTAATTTTACCAAAAAATATCATAGGCATAAATTATTCAAAATTTCCTCTACTTTAATTTATTATTTAACTATTTTGACGAAATTACAGAAATGGCAGCTCATTTGCAAAATCCTTGAAAAATGCTTAGAGGAAACAGCCAGTTCCTGTGGACCCTTTTGAACCAAAAGCTTTTCAGCTCTAAGTTTGGTCATAAAAATTCTAAATACGCACTTTCGTCCCGATACCTTTAGTAGTTTCTCCGGAATCGTCGTCACAAAAATCTGGTACACACATACACACATACACACACACACACACACACACAGACATTTTTTTGTACCTTGGTCAAAAATGTTCAGGGGACCCAAAAAGACCTATTTCCGCTAAAATCCCAATTTTTTTTTTCGGCACGATTACAATACTTTACATACTGCGTATGATAAAGTAAAAATGGAACTTCAATTCTATTTTTCGATTAAGAAGTGTAATCATAGAAACCAAATAATATTCATGGTAACCATGTAAGTAACATCCTTTGTTGACCAGGCAATAGAGCACAAATTGACTGACAAAAATACTAACAGGAAGCCGACGGCGCCAGGTCACGTGGAACAGAACAGTCCGTAGATGTATTGTGATGTTTCCTACTCGAAAATATCATTTTTACTTTATCATACGCAGTATGTAAAGTATTGTAACCGTGCCGAAAAATTTTTTTGAGATTTTAGCGGAAATAGGTCTTTTTGGGTCCCCTGAACATTTTTGACCAAGGTACAAAAAAATGTCTGTGTGTGTGTGTGTATGTGTGTGTGTACCCGATTTTTGTGACGACGATTCCGGAGAAACTACTAGAGGTATCGGGTCGAAACTTCATATTTAGAAGTTGCATGACCAAACTTAGAGCTGAAAACCTTTTGGTTAAAAAGGCTCCAAAGGAACTGGCTATTTACTCTTAGCATTTTTCAACGATTTTGCAAATGAGCCGTCATTTCTGTAATTTCGTCAAAATAGATAAATAATAAATTAAAGTAGAGGAAATTTTGTATAATTTATGTCTATAACATTTTTTGGTAAAATTAATAGTTTAGCTGCAGGACCAAATTCTATTTGATCGAAATCGTGTCTGCATTAATAATAGGTAGCCAGGATATTTCGCAACTTTTGACAGTAGTCAGAACGTCAGCTGTTGCGAAACGTCAATTCAACACGCAAATGCATGGAGAATGCGATGAGGAGGAGAAACACGCACGCATGTACGCTATGGGAAACTATATTGAAACATCTTGGTGTCATGCACAAAGTCAATGTGTATTTCGAGTGCGGATAGCAATGTTGTTATGCATTTTACAAGGATTTTGCAAATGAGCCGCTATTTCTCTCATTTCGTCAAAATAGTAAATAAATAATAAATTAAAATAGAAGAAACTTTGTAGTTTTTATGTCTATGAAATTTTTTGTTAAACTAATAGTTTACCTGTAGACTGATTTTTTGACTATACCTACTGTCAATATATGTCAAATCCTGGCTAAATCGTTTAATTTTAATGCAAACACGATCGATCTCGATCAAATAGAATCTCATGCAGACAAACTATTAATTTTATATATTGTATGATAAAGTCATGTGCCTGGCCACATCAGATTTTTTAATTTGTTATAAACAAAAAACCTCAAAAAATCGTGTCTCTTTTTTCGTTTTTCGCTTGTAAAAACTGTACCGATGGAGTAATCTTCATGCTTTCAACAGACAAATTGTAGAGAATGAAAAGACGAAAAAAATTAACCCAGCACGAACTCGATTGAATTTATATTACCTCCGTTAATATACGGAAAAACCGGAGAAATCTGCGTTTCAAGAAAATTCATAACTCCGCTATTTTCAAATCTGTAGCGGTGGCTTTTCGCGTGAAAGTAGCGATTGATGGGTACTTAGAGTGTGGACAACCCAGGCGTTGTCCGATGATTAGTTTTTGCATAATTGCGATTTGAATATTTTTATGCAGTGTTTCGGCGAGCCTTGATGCATCGGAGGTGGTAAGATTTTATATTTTTTTACGTATTTCGAAAGTATAAGTATTGTGCTGTAAAACGTCTATTGTGATTTTGCGTTAAAATGTTGCGAAATAAGTGAAAAATGCTTGCAAACATGACCGAAAACTCCACGTATCTATAGTAACGTGGTAAAAAAAGCGCGCTGCGAGCTTACCCGCGTCGGCAGCCTGCCCTCACTACTCGACCGCATTGGAGCGCGCGGCAGTTTTCGGTCATGTTTGCAAGCATTTGTCACCTATGGCAATATCATTAATAATGTCTAGTATTTAATAAAGGTAATATATTTTGTTTAAATAAATGTGTTGACCTTTCTTAAAAGAAAAAATCTGTGTAGCCAACCAAACTACTGCTAAAGTACTAAAGCAATAATAAAATAATTATTGTGTCAAATTTTTATTAAAATCCTAGAATTTGTTGATTTTCGAAGACGAACTTTTGGGAAGACGCTAGTATTTGGTTTTAATCACTACAATCATGTGACCTACAATCAACATATAATATCCTGCTGTTGGTATAGGAGTACCGTCTTTCGGTAATTGCCAATCAGCATCGTCTGGCTATACCAGCTAATCAAATCAGACATTCGTACAAGAATTGCTGCGATAGTTGCGGTAGTAGAATTCCTGTCGAGTTTGTAAGTCACGTTCCCGATATCTTTACCCTTTTAACATCTGCGGGAAATATATTATAGGAAATCGCGTGCGGGGTAAATTAGATCGCACCTAGCTTATGGCTGTCGACCGGCACGTCCAAAGATTAGAGAAGAACGGACAAGATTGGCTGCAGGACAATCTCCTCGAAGTGCCGTAGGACACTCTATCTGTTACGATTTATGGTCCACCTACCTTTTTCACTTCCCGACCACTTCCCCATCGGCGACCTAACCGTGTTGGACCCCTTGATTGCATATTGCCGGTATGTTCTACACAACCTATATGGCTAGCGAGTTATTGCTTCGAAAATTGTATTTCTTCGTTTATTCGATTACGGAATATATATTGGTGGTAGAGTATGTGTTATATCAGGAAGTCAATAATTCGAGGTGTTTTTTGATTAGATTCATACCACACGTTGAACACGTTGAACGTTGTTAATTACACTATGCTCCAAATAAGCAATAAATTTCACAGGAAAAATTAAACTAAAGTTGAGTTAGTTTAATTGATATGAAAGGTTTAAGTTAGATGATGAATAACTGGAAAAATTAAACTATCACATATATTAGTGCGATGATAATGATAACGACCTTTAGGATGGATTAGTTAAAATCAGCGCACTTGAATGAATGTCAAATGTCTTGTGGAATTTGCCCCCATTCCTCAATTATTGCTTCTTTAAAGGACTGAATGGTTGGCGTAAATATCTATAACTACTGAGTAGATAGAAAGAATATAACTTGAACCTCTGTTAGCTCATCTCTGTTGCTTGTCCACTTAATAAGCGTGTCGAATAATTGACGACTGGACATGGACCCATTGCCTGATTGTTGTTCTTATTCACCGCAATAGTAGTTCGCCCACAAACAGATAGTTCTCGATGAAGCAGTCTTCAGTTTATCCTTTCTTGTCCGCTGCTGTTCTCTACAAAGAAAACTGTATCTAGCCAGAACAACAACCCGTCAAAAATTCTCACAGTGACTATTTCTTTCCTCCGCGAAATTCTGGAATGTAGCTAAAATCGCTTTCAACCCCCTTGCTGCTTTATGTTCATCCAGGTTGTATGGTAGTTCTGTCCACAATGAGACATTGAAGGCCCAGCTTAGTCACATCGGCAAGCTCATCCCACAAGAAATCAGTTTGCCAGCGCAAACCATGCAAATATGTGCGGTTCGCATCTCTATAATCTCTCGTTTCGACAGAAATTTGGTACATACCACATTCTTGTCACCATGGTGTTCCCAAGAAGCAGTAGCGGATACAGAATTCTCTCCATTGTCGCTGTTCATCCGCATCTCTGTAATAGACTGAGAAGTTATTATTTATTGTATAACTTTTACTTGTGTGCATTTATGTTGGAGAAACTGTTTTTGTATATTTTTTAACTCGTCTGAACGTCCGATACGTAAACTAGTTCCGAGCCTTGATTGCTATGTGAATCTCGTATTATGTTTATAACCAAGTCGACCGGCTACCCAGACAGACTAGTTTCGTGAATGGTGGGGGTCGTTTTGACGGTATCGGTATACGCCCTAGTATTTCCCTCTGTAAATCAGTCTCACGGCTGGTCCCTTGTATGCTGGTGGGAGAAGTCGTAGTATCTTCCTGCTGGCCCTTGTCCTGGCAGAAGAACTCATCAGTCTATTTCTGCTGGCCCTTTGAATGCTGGTGAGATAGCTCAGAGTCCTCCCTGCTGGCCCTTTGAATGCTGGTGAGAGAACTCAAGGAATTGTCCGATGGCCCTTTGCATGTTGTTGATAATACATCGAATTGCTTACCTCTGCTGGCCGTAGTTGGCAAGGTAGTTTTTTCCAGATATATGTTTAGATATGTTAGTTTTTCCAGATGTATGTTAATTTTTCCAGATATATGTTATTAAGAATTATCAAGTTCCTCCGTCACCGAATCGGGAATATTTTCCCGTCATGTTAGCTTTTTTCCTGTATTGATTAGTTTAACTAATACCCGAACCCTGCCGCCGAAGAAATCACACACCAGTAAAGCACTATTCCGTGTTTATGGTATTTTTCTTTTTCTTTTTGTCTGTATATGATTAATGGTGAACAATACATTTATTACTTTTTAATAAATCATTGTATTTTATTTCGACGAACCGAGGACCTTCGAGCTACCTACAACAACGTTAAATGTTGTTATATTTAATGTGCAACGCTTCTCCACCGCACCAAAGAAGAAGGTGTGCTACAACATGAGGCTGAAATGTTGATCAGAATAGAATTAGGTCATCTGAAAAGTGGAAGAAGAATCAGAGCTGTAGGTTTCTTTAACTTGTGTTATGCAAACAGTTTGCTGACGTACTTGGGGTGTATCTGTTGGAGGACCATTCTAGGTATCGAACCGAAAACCTCGAGTGAAAAATATTATCCAGGTGATTTAAAATTCGACTGCCGTTACTGCACGGAAGAATATATGTGCCAATTAAGTAAACATGTATGAGCTTCCTACAGAGCATCATTACGAGCTAATTGAATTAAACGTGATATTTCGTAAATAAGCTACTGAATACCTACAGGAGTTCTTTCAAGATGAGCGCGTTGATGCGATCCTGCCACTTGGATGTAAACATCGGGTTTCAACAAAGGGACGTCGGAGTGGTCCACTTGTCTAACGTGTCACATCATTCGACGTGCTCCTCTTCCAGTTAACGAGGCATCATTATACGAGATGACACTGTGACACTTCAAAGGCCGCTCGTAAGTGCAGACAGTCTTTTGTTTTACGCGACACTCCTCGCTCGGACCACTCCGGTTGCATCGCGCGCCGCCCTGATTACTACACCAGATTTTACGAGCGGCAGCCCTGCCAGCTATGGCCACATGAAGGGCGGCTGACTAGCTCAGCCGCTGCCGTATATCTACGGGATCCTGGCTGCAGCTTGTTTACGGCCATTTTAGAGGCAATGAAAGTAAAAGCCCTAAGGCCGTTTACGGTCCTCATATATCCGAAGTCAACCTAATTAACTCGTAGGATGGATTGTATGGAAGAACTGAGAATGGAGCAGAAGATGTGGCCAAATAAGTACATAACTGAAGGGAATTGTATATTTAATTAGTAAAAGTTATGGGGATATTTAAATTATTTTGTGAATACGGCCTCATAGTATATACACTATATATAGAACCTAATCAAATGGGAAATTGAACATTTGTTCAAATATTGGATGCAATGTTTTAACTAAAACATTTCCAGATTCCGGTTGCACTGGAATTAAATTGACATCTAGGTCAGGATGGAGATGTAAATAAAAGTCGTAGTGTTTATATAGGTCATGTATTGCTGGCCACACGGAATTCCAATATTACAGCTGACTGGAGTCCGTGAAACACGATACCTGAGCGTGTACTATACTCATGTGGTGCAAATTACTGATTCTGTTCCCATGCCGTGACTTTTATATGAATTTGGCAAGACGTCATGCCCTGTTTTGGGCCCCCAAAAATCCTGAGTTAGGATTTTTTGTTGCACACGGCTTTTGATCTAAGTTAATGTTCATTTGCATGTTTTGAACACGTACCACAAAAGAATGTCTTTGTTGCGATTTTAAAAACCTAACGTCTGCATTTCTGGTGAAGGAACTATCTGCAGGTTAGATGGGTTGCATGACCTGGCCTCAATTATACATTGTAAATAAACTATACTTCGCAACAATATTAGTAAAATGTGGAATATTTGACAAAATAAATCCTGCTATATTCAGTTTAAAGCGAGTCCACCTCACAAATAGATTATGTATTCAATATTTTTAAGTCTACATCGCAAGGTTCCTCTGGCGGTATCGGTAACCCCAAAACTCGTATATAACTCAATTATGTTGGTATGGTACCCTGGTTCGTCATGTGTTGGCTGCTTCTTGTAGATGACCACCATCCGTTTATTTATCTCGGCGTGATCCCGGACCAGCCAAATTCATCTATCGAAAAGAGAACGGGAAAATGCATATTCTGGCTTGCAGTGATGTCATCAACCTTCAACAATTGAACTAAAAAAAAAATCTGATGTGGCCAGGCACATAACTTTATCATACAATATATAAAATCAACAGTTTAGCTGCATGAAAATCTATTTGATTGATATCAGTCGTGTCTGCATTAAAATGAAACTAGTTAGCCAGGATTTGACAGATAAATAATGAAATAAATAAATAATTCCTTTATTAACAAAACAATATTAAATGCAACAAAATATTTATTTTAGGGGGGAGATCAGCACACTTGTTTCCAAATTGCCTTGCTCTTCCACTCAACCCCTTACGCAAACTAGAACTAAGACATAGTTGTATCAATAATATAACAATAATTCCGAGAACTTGTCTAAAGAAAAACAAATAAAAAAATTACTCTAGAGTCTAATTACACGTAATTGCAGCAAATCCAACTCAACAAAACATCGCACATGCCCATAAAAAATAAAAACTAAAGCAGCCTCCGATGTGCGCTCAATGCCTAAAGTCCCCCCTGTTGAGCAAACAGATAACACTTCGCCTTTCCCCCAAAACTGGTTAACGATAATTTTTTCATATCTTCCCTGAGACTAGTGACTGACCTGGTAAGAGAATGACCGTTTATACAGCTCAGCGCGATGGGCAGGTGGAGCAAACAAACTCCTGAATCTTAAATTATGGTTATGGATATCCGTTCTACAGCGTATCTTCCGCATGAGGTATTGTGGGATCCTCTCGGATAGCAACTTATGATATAATATTGCTGCATGAAACACCCTAGTGGTATCCATGTTTAAACATTCCAAGTTGCCCAGTCCATTCGATACATGATCATACTTCCTCAAACCAAAAACAAACAGAACACATGCAGTTTGGACACGCTGAACACGCTGCCTATCCGACGCCGTCAGGCAAGGACCGTACACGGTATCACAATATGAAATCTTTTTACTATTGACAGTAGATTGACAGTAATTATTGTCAAAACATCAGCATTTGACAATACCGGTACTGTCATTAGACCGAAAATTTGAAAAATCCTGGCTACTATACAATTTCATATCAACGCAGATGCGACCGATCTCGATCAAATAGAATTTGCTCTTGAAGCTAAACTAGTAATTTTAGCAAAAAATGTCATAGGCATAAATTATTCAAAATGTCCTGTACTTTAATTTATTATTTAACTATTTTGTCGAAATTACAGAACTGGCGGCTCATTTGCAAAATCCTTCAAAAAGGCTTAGAATAAACTACCAGTTCCTTTGGACCCTTTTGAACCAAAAGCTTTTCAGCTCTAAGTTTGGTCACAAAACTTCTAAATATGAACTTTCGTCCCGATACCTTTAGTAGTTTCTCCGGAATCGTCGCCACAAAAATCGTTTACACACGCACAGACATACATACACACACACACACACACACACACACACACACACACACACAGACATTTTTTTGTACCTTGGTCAAAAATGTTCAGGGGACTCATAAAGACCCGGCACGATTACAATACTTCATCATACTGCGTATGATAAAGTAATAAACACACTAGGTACTAACTTATTTCTAAGCCGAAGAGTTGAGCGTTATTTGACTCTAACGCTATCCATCCGTGCGGTTGTTAATAGCTGTCCTTCGAACGAGATATTGTCTATTGGGGGACTGAGAAATATGACAAAACCTCACTGCTGATTGACCGCCAACACAATTCGCCTTGTATCCTAGTCGCTTAAGACATGCTTCCTTTTCGTCGCGCAGGATGTTTTCAGATATTTCCAATCTGAACAAAATTAGCCGTACCCGATCTTCCTTGGAACCATTTTGCGCCTCCGCCATGTTACGTAGCTCTTCATGGGGGACGGCTATAGGTCAGGATGGATATGTAAATAAAAGTCGCAGTGTTGTTTACATAGGTCGTGTATTGCTGGCCACACGGAATTTCAATATTACAGCTGACTGGAGTCCGTGAAACACAATAGCTGAACGTATACTATACTAAGGTGCTACAAATTACTGATTCTCTTCCCAAGCCGTGGCTTTTATATTAATTTGGCAAGACGTCATGATCTGTTTTGCGCCCCCAAAAATCCTGAGTTAGGATTTTTGGTTGCACACGGCTTTTGATCTAAGTTAATGTTCATTTGCATGTTTTGAACACGTACCACAAAAGAATGTCTTTGTTGCGATCTTAAAAACCTAACGTCTGCATTTCTGGTGAAGGAACTATCTGCAGGTTAGATGGGTTGCATGACCTGGCCTCAATTATACAATGTAAATAAACTATACTTCGCAACAATATTAGTAAAATGTTGAATATTTGACAAAATAAATCCTGCTATATTCAGTTTAAAACGAGTCCACCTCACATATAGATTATGTATTCGATATTTGGCAGTGGATGAGTTTTGAACGACAAGTACTTGACATTTTCAATACCCATTTGAAGTGGGTAGCAAATACTAAATTGACCCTTCCTCCATGAAATTGACAAATATTGGTTGCATTCGTTTGCTCGCGATACATTTTTTTTTCATCCTGTTTAGTTTCCAATTGCTCATTGTTTCGTGTGGAGTATGTACTATGTAAAGATTGACGCTGTAATTTATTTTTATGAAAGTCGAAAATGGTGTAAAATTTTAATTTTGCTATATATTTCCTGAAATCGATCTCGTCAAATAAATAGACTATATTGTCAATAAAAACGTACACCCAATACGTCCTATTTGGAAAATAATATTTGACACTGATTGCCCGTTTTTCATGATGCCCATGTAGTATTTGAAGATAAGTAAAAATTGTTATAGGAGGCTATAGTTTTACACTTTTATGATGATCATTCTTTTGTATGAAAATTCAGTCAATCATTTAACAAACAAATTAACGTTATAATTTAGATTTTTTTTCCAAAAAATAGTTAAATGTTCTTAGCAAAAATCCTGGACACATTTAAAGTACATTTAAAGTTAAAAAAAATTATTTAATAAAAAAAATCTAAAATAAAGTATGTATACCCTTATATTAAAATACAGCGATTTGTAAAGCTGTAAGCATTTAGAATATTTGAAAGGAATACTTTGAAATAATACAAAAGCAAGAACTTTAAATGTCTAGTAAAACCGTGTGTTCAAAATTTTTCCGCCATTTTTTTTGTTCCGGACAGTAAATATCACTCTCAGCAAAAATTTTATATGGACCTTTCTGTTTTGTTTATTACTTAAATAGTTACAGCTGTTTGAAGTAATAGCAAAACTGTATTCTTAACGGCTCTAACTTAAAAGCCCAATAAGTCGACATGAAACTTTTTACTCAGAATGACATTTACTTGTAGAGAAACAAGCGTATAAAAAGTTTCATATGTATTTTGTATCTTCCTTCATTTGTTTGTTTAATTTATTTTTAATATTTTAATGTTTTAATTAAATTTCTTTCCGTCTATTGTTGTTATAGTGTTCGCATTGTTTGCTATGTATTTTATAGTGTATTTTCCCTCTTTTGTTACTAATGCAAACGGCTGTAAGTTTTTAAGGATTAAAAAACAATTAGGTGTATATGAACGGTTTTGCTCAGAATAAATTGAGTTTCTAAAAATATATTTTACGGGGATAAAGTGTGTATATCTATGTGTATGTATGTAGCTTATAGACTCCAGAAACCAGATTTTGATAAAATTTTCAGGAAAACTCGAAGTCGAAGTGTATTCCTGCGAAATTTTGTGCCGATAGGTCCAAGGGATACAACGGGCCCAACGGGTCACCACGTCCAAATTCTATATTTGTCGCCTTGACATTGTCGTTCTTATGATATTCAATTGTTTTAATAAAAGTTAACACAGATTAAGTACAAATGATGTACTAAAAAGAAAACTACATTTTACCAATAATCATCAAAAGTATTATTGAAAGTTGTAGGTAATTAAGAAATCTAGTAGCCTAACGAACGCTTGGAGTTTGGCTCATGGACAACAACCCCTAAATGGATATAATCTCCGCTCGCATAGCAAACATATTTCAATCACTTGCTACAGAAAAAATGTTTATATCTTTAGCAAAAATTGTTGCATAAATTTAGTCATACCCCAAATCGTAGGTATGATCAAAAAAATCTAGTAGCCTTGGACGCTCGGAGTTTTGCCTCATGGACAACTAGCCTTAAATGGCGATGATGCCCATTCGTATAGCAAACTAATTTCAATCATTTGCTGTAGAAAAATAACTCTTGAAAAACTTGTTGCATAAATGTCTATCATACCCAAATTGTAAGTAATTAAAAGATCTAGTAGCCCTTGGACGCTCGGAGTTTTGCCCCATGGACAACAAGTTTTCAACGGCGATGATCCTCGTTCGTATAGCAAACATGTTTCAGTCAGCTCCTACCGAAACTTTTTTATAACTATTGCAAAAACTGTTGTATTGATTTCTATCATACCTCAAATTGTAGGTAATTAAAAGAGCTAGTACCCCATCGACGTTCGGAGTTATGCCCCATGGGTAAGAACCCCTAAATGGCGATAATCTCAGTTGGAAAAGAAAGCGTATTTCAATCAGTTTCGACAGAAAAAAGCCTCTACCTAATGCAAAATTTGTTGCTTAAATTTCTATCATAGCCCAAATAGTAGGTAATTAAAAGATCTAGTTGCCCATTGACGTTCGGAGTTTTGCCCCATGGACTACAGGCCCTAAATGGCGATAATGTCCGATAATGTCGAAATTCTCAGTTGTTTGTTCTATTTTTTGCTAATTTCAGAAGTTTATTAATTATTGTATTATTAAGTTCTATTATTTTATTATTTCTTTCAATGAAATGTTTTCAACACTAGTTAAAAATCAATATGTATTTCATCTCCTTTTTCTTCTTGATCTTGCCCCAGTTATATCAAAAGGCAGGAGGGTGCAAGTACACCCCCTTGCCCCTCTCTGCGGGCACCCACGGAGACCTGAAGATATCATAAAGGGACATTTGTTGATTAGGTTAGGCAGTTGACAATGAATAGAGTCTTCATGAAAAAAAGAAAGCAGAATTTATGAGATATTTAAGATATATGGACAAGTGTATTCTGGCTTGCTACTGTTGGAGACTTCAATTTTTTATATCAAATTCATAATCAGCGATCCTAAAATCTTTAAATAAATAAGGTTTTGTTCACATTTACCAAAATAACACATTTAAAAAATCTTATTAAAAATCTAGTGGTATCCCACAACAGAGCTGGTACTTTTTTCTCTTGCTTTATTAATTATAGCTTTAAAGTTCAAGGATGAAGATTATATCTTAGCCTATTTAAGAAATCCTACAACTGCGAATTATTTTTAGAAATGGATTAATAGGTGGCAAGAATGTGTTTTCAAAATTATTTGTCAAACCCGTTGAGGTAGAAAAAGACAACGAAAAATATTGTTCACTGAGATTTAAAAAGTAGAAGACTTAATTAACTTAATTAATATATTTATTTAAAAAAATAAATGATTTAAGTTTATTCATTTGAATACTACGATTATTAACGATCTTTTTTAATGATGGTAAGCACTAATATTTTGTAATCAAGAGAGCGCACCAGCGTTTTGTAATCCATTGTTCAACTAAACCCTGGCGTTCAAGAACGCAATTGTTTATCCCCTCGCCCCTCGCCGCTTCACCGTGGGGCGGTGAGCATAAATATTTTTCTCCTATTATTAATCGAACGAATATCGACTTTATCATTTGGCGGCGGTACCACTGTGCCGTAGGTAGAAATGAAACATTGGCAGGGTCGATTAATTATATTTTCCGGGCGACGGTAGTTTGGCCGCAAACAAAACAAATAGCCGGCAATAAAAACACTGGTAGCCACTGGAACGCACAAAAAATAATGCGGGCAAATATTTTTCCGGCGTGAAATATTGTTTAATAAGCCATTACGCCGTGTACAACACGACAACCGAACGTCAGTGCGTCCACTCTCCAGCTATTACCGACTTTAATACAATCAAAATAGCCGTACGTATTTTTTGTCATTTGTTTGTAAGTTAATTTAAAAGGAACATAAGGGTAAGTGTTTTTAGGCTCTCAATTTTATCGCTCCAAGGGTAAATAACAAACCATGTGCTTAATGTTTTGGTTATTCACACAAACAAGCATAAACCGCAGAAATTGGGATGTGGCGAAATTTTAGAAACCACTTTATAAGAACGCTATAAGAACTTTATAACAACTTTATAAAAAATAAGATGATGTATGTGTCGTAGGCATATATATTATTTCTGGCAAATAGATATTGAGTCTGCATTTATATGTATAAAGCTAATTGCCTAGCCAAAAGTACTTGCCCTAGGCGTTGTTAGGCAAATAGCATTTTGTATAAAAGTAGCTTACGTTTCGCTAAGCTAAAATACATTCCGTACGGGTAGAGAAGTCCTTAGTGTCCTTTATTTGACTGAAGTGAAACATGTGGTTATACTGCTCCTCAGATTTTGTTGGTTTTTGTGAGATTTTGTGGGTGCAGTTATGTCATTCTTTGCATGCTAATGGAAATAAGCTAGAAGATTTTTTTTGTACTTCGATAAATTTTGTCATTTGACCACTATTCATTAAAACGTAGATCGTATCGATATTGGGACCGCGCTGGTTTTGGTTTTTGCGCGGTGAACTCGCCATATCGGACCGGTTGTGCTGGTGGCTTGCCAGACTGGACGTTTTGTCGATGTTACTTTGATTCCTTTCTACTCACTTTGATTGTTCTCCGATTGGTCTTGTCTTGTACGTCTTGCAATCGCTGCGATAGACACCGTAGTGCAGAAGAGTATCCCTGTTTTTTTCCGTCCAATCCTTTACTACCATGTATAGATGCGCTTGTTGTGATGGCGCGGTTAAGGACGACTTTTACATTAACTGTAATATCTGTAAGAGGACCTACATTCTAACTTGTGCTGATCTGTCCAGAACTGAGGCTAGGAAAATCCGAAATAACTCCGGCTTGACTTGGACCGGCAAGGATTGTTTCGACGTCGTAGGCGATCTGATGGCGCTGAGAGAGGTTATTGCTGGCCTACAACGTGACATTAAAGAACTAAAGTCATCGTGTATGTGCTCGAGCAAACCTGAGAACCACCTTGTGAAGACCGAAGAGATTATTCAGGAGGTTGCTGACCGGGAGCGCAGTAAGTGCAACGTTAGCCATCGGCATCCAATGAGGACAGAAATGCTTCAGATAGAGCTGCTTTAAGTAGGAAATTTGATGCTTTAACTATGCCACTGGACGACTAGATTGTCTAGACTTGGCCCTATGGATCCGACTGGTACTAACAAAAAGCGACAAATTAGGGTTTTCTTGACCTCTCCTTCGCACGCGATTGTTCGGAAGTCCAAAAAATTGCGGAAGTGTCCAGACTATGCATCAGTGAATATTGCCCGAGATCACACCTTTCCAGGTTAATTTGTATCAGAGCGGTAAGGACGAACTGACTTAACGTATGAATAATGGCGAAGACAATATTGTCTTACGATATAAGAATGGCATTCCACAGATAGTGCCAGAAACAGCCCAGGAGACTTTAAACTAGCTGTGCCCAACAGCAACCACTCCTTCAGTTTTTATTACCAAAATGTTCAAGGACTTCGTGGCAGGACGGATGTGTTATGTATGTAGTCTACTTTTTCGTCTGAATATGATTTCATACTGCTTACCGCGACCTGGCTTTGTGGCTCTATTTATGATAATGAATTAATAATAAGATAATAATAAGATGTGACAGAGACTGTGACGCGACTAACAGAAGGATTTAAGGTGGGACGCTCATAGCGATATCTACTGGTTTGCATTACGAAGTTACCGATACCTCAGCGTCCAGGTCAGCTTTTCCACTTGTGGACATCGTGGCGTTGAAGTGTTTTATGGGTGTCTTAACATATTATTTGCTTCTACACTCCCCCAGATTTATGCCGTGATGATTTGGAGCAGCTGCTGTATATGCTGGAGATGCTTATTCTTGATAAATTGGTACTATTGGTGGGCGACTTCAATTTTCAAAACTTCAACGGTTCCACAAATCCTGACCCTAAACTGCGATATTTCTTATCATTTTTAACGTCAGTCAATCTCAGACAACATAACACCGTTGCTAATGTGAGACACAGGACTCTGGACCTGGTGTTAAGCAATATACAATGCAACCCCCATGTGGGGCACAGCACGGCACCACTGGTGCGCGAAGTGATTGACTACCCTGCTCTATAATTTGAGCTTCAGGTCGCCGACACTTATGGTAATGCTCAACCTATATTCCCTGCAAATAGCAACAACTTTAGAAGAGCCGATTACCCGACTTTATATACCAATCTACTTTCCACTGATTGGAGTTTTCTAAGAGGCTTCTCTAATGTGAATAAATCTCTGCAGGGGTTCGACGGTAGGTTGTACAATGTTATCAGTTTGTCAGTGCCCGCCATTACTTCATCGACGAGTCAGCGCTCGCCCTGCTGATTTTCAGCATCCATCAGAAACATCGTAAAGTTGAAAACGTATCATCACAGAAAATGGAAGTCATCGAAAAGTGCGTACCACAGGATACAGTTTGAAAATCTTAGGAGACAGAGTAAGATCGAGATTTCGGCGGCTTACCGCGGACACATGAGGCAGGTTGACAATGACTTAGTGGAGAATCCGCGTAACTTTTGGAGTTTTGTCCACTCTAAGTCTGGTACATCGATGATTCCTGGGCAGTTGCGCGACGATGTGAATAAGTATTCAGCTCCTCAGGATATTGTTGAGGCTTTTGCACGTGTTTTCGGTGGTGGATTTGGTCCCAGTTCTGATGGCAGTGACATCCTGGATGAGTTTTCCACACGTTTGCCGGTATCGTCCTTTTCTGTTACTGAGGATGAATTTAAAAATTTATTGCCAACAGATGTAAAACTTCTAATTTCAGATTCCCTAATATTGTCAGCTGTGAGCTATGCCGACGTCAGCTGTGGCTATGGGCCCTTTATCACAGTCAGCTAAGCGGGGTCTTCAGAGTATCCAGTATAGCTGCCTGGCATACGCAACTGGTTGTCCTAGACGGCATTGTTCAGAAAATTCTTCAGCTATCTCGCTTCCCATATAATAAACACTGTACTAAACAATATTGGTTTCAAAGACAAGCAGACTGTTTCTAGATGCTTAAAACTATCGTTTATTAATGGAGACCATCAATCTGAGAATCTCTACTAATTATTAAAATTTATTAAAATTTCTTAACTTTTTCAAATCTATATATGTAGTAAGGGTTATATTTTGAATCACAATATGTGTTATATATATACAAAAGGTATATATATATATATATATATATATATATATATATATATATACAGGGTCCTGCAACTAAGCTCCCGTCTTCTGTAGCTCACTTACTCATTAAGCTAAGAGTTTGACATTTTGCAGGCTTACCCTGTACTTCAAGGTACAATTCAAGAAATTATTTTTTATTATACAGGGTGTTCCAAAAATGTGCAACGCCATGGTAATATATTTTTTTAAATTGCATGCTATACATTTTTCTACACATTTGGAAGCGTTTTATGGTTGCCTACATATCACCAAAATTTTATTGAAATCGGTTGAGTGACCGCAGCGGAAAAAAATAAAAACCAAAAAAAATTGATTTTGCATCGTAGGCTTTAAAAATCAATAAAAACCACAAAATGCACCTCGATAATAAAATTTTGCGACGTGCTTATTAAGTTAGATGTGATAGTCTCGTTAACCAAGTGACATTGATCCAAATCATACAGGGTGACCAAAATCGAGTGTCAAACTTGTCAAACTTCAAAGCGCGCTATTGTTCTTATTTTAAATTGGAACCCATATTTTTTTTTAGGTGAAACGATGCGGAATTAAAGAACAAATATTGCTTCTGAATAGAACCCCATCACAATTCCCAATATTTTAAACGTTATTCGCCAAAAACTCATTTTTCAACGTTTCCAACGGCAATTTTAGGTAATAAATATCGTACGTGGCGTTGAAAAACAATTTATTACATAAAATATAACGCAGAGAGGTATTTTAGATTTTACTGTACTTAATTAAGTAGTTATTCAATTGCTAAATTTACTGCAAAATTTACCTATAGCCACATTTCCGTCCTTACCGCTATAGGTAAATTATGCAGTAAATTTAGCATTTGAATAACTACTTAATTAAGTACACTCAAATCTAAAATAGATCTATTATTTTTTATGAAATAAATTGTTTTTCAACGTCACGTACGATATTTATTATCTAAAATTGCCGTTGGAAACGTTGAAAAATGAGTTTTTGGCGAATAACTTTTAAAATATTGGGAATTGTGATGGGGTTGTATTTAGAAACAATGTTTATTTTTTAATTCTGCATCATTTCGCATAAAAAAATTTATGGGTTCCAATTTAAAATAAGAACAATAACACGCTTTGAAGTTTGACAAGTTTGACACTCGATTTTGGTCACCCTGTATAATTTGGAACAATGCCGCTTGGTTAACGAGACTATCACATCTAACTTAATAAGCACGTCGCAAACTTTTATTAACGAGGTGCATTTTGTGGTTTTTATTGATTTTTAAAGCCTACGATGCAAAATCAATTTTTTTTTGGTTTTTATTTTTTTCCGCTGCGGTCACTCAACCGATTTCAATAAAATTTTGGTGATATGTAGGCAACCATAAAACGCTTCCAAATGTGTAGAAAAATGTATAGCATGCAATTTAAAAAAATATATTACCATGGCGTTGCACATTTTTGGAACACCCTGTATAATAAAAAATAATTTCTTGAATTGTACCTTGAAGTACAGGGTAAGCCTGCAAAATGTCAAACTCTTAGCTTAACGAGTAAGTGAGCTACAGAAGACGGGAGCTTAGTTGCAGGACCCTGTATATATATATATATATATATATATATATATATATATATATATATATATATATATGTACCTTTTGTATACCTTTTGTAAACCTTTTGTAATTTTTATATATTACAATAAAGAATATTATTATTGTACGCTAGAATCCTCGTGTTGTGCACCCGACCAATAGTATGATGCGGTAAGAAATGAATTTCTGCTCAAAAATTAACTGAACTTACCCCAAAAATATCGAAGTCAATTTTGCTATATATATTTTGTGAATATTAGTGGATTATTGGGCTGTAGTCGCCTGAATAATAAAACTAGGTTAGATTGTCCGACTGTAAAACTATGTGACAACTTTGTAAGCTGTTTTCATGTAAACTGTGCTTTACATGTCAATGTTATCGTTATTATACGAGTCCGTATCGCTTATTGGCATATTAGACAGCGGGATAGCAATATCGCGTTCGGTTAGTCAGCGTTCGCAATATCCCGTTTTGCATTTCAAATTTGTAATAGCGGTAATATTTATTCCGGTATTGATTCCTCTTAGCACGTCCGGAAAACTAATTTCGACAAAGTCGGGATTTTACCGCACCAATTGGAAATTCGTGGCCCTATTTTCCGGAATAAGCACGCAAAGTTTGGCACCTCTAAGGTTCCGGTGGGAACGATTTTCATTGTCTTTTATACCGACCGTAAATATTAAAGTTTCATCAATAAAATCCGTCTTTCTTAAATTGCGTTAGTTTAGGATTTTGTTTTCGATCCTTCGCATTTCTTTCGGCCAGGAAAAAAGTAAGCATGTATTTATTAAGGCTTCCAATCCCAGACATACTTATCCCGGGATTTCGAGATTAATGATTTTGTAATCCCGGTATCCCGGAATTGATACCGAGATTCATGAAAAAAGCGAAAATTGCCAGATAAGAACGCCATCAGTAAGAAACGTCTAAAATATACATTATTGGACAATACCTTTTACCCCGAAACTTCATCGAAGTTTTCAAATTTTACTTTACAAGTTGAAAACTAAAATTGACGGTTTAAAACGTAAAAGGCGCCAAAGTGTGCGTAGTGACATCAAAAATAGACAATTTATGATTGATACTTATTTTGATCAGAAACGGTGCTGTTATAGACAGAAGTTCATACTTAAAAAATATTAGCTCAATTGATTTTATGTAGATAAGTGCCTACATTTCGCAAATTAATAAATAAATTAGAAAATAATTTAGATTTTACTTTTTCAGGGTCACGGGACTTAGATTTATAATCCCGGGATCTAGAAAAAGCTCATTAGTGTTCGGAACCCCGAGATCGCGGGATTGGAAGCCCTAGTATGTATGTACTCAAGACGTTTTAATAATAGACCACATATTATCAAACATATTTGACGAAAATTGTAGACTTAGTAAGCAGTTTTAGTCACCTACTCAACAATTTAGATGATATGGAAATCTCGTAGCATATTACAGGGTACAGGGTACAATAAAACCTATGAAGTATGAATATTTCGGGTTCATTTCTGCTACATAGCCTTCAATAATAGTGTATTGTCCACAAAAGGTGGGGGCTTTTATTTATGTTAATTATACCAATTATACTGCATGATGGACACACCTCTAACACAATAGATTTGTTTGGGAGTTTCTGCTTTTATACATCAAACACGTTGGGCAAAAACCTAACCAACTCTATCTTTAAACCAGTTTAGCAAGCTGCTAATAACATATTATCTATATATAACATATATCATCCAAGATGATACATAATTTGGATTTAAAATTTCTTTCTTGTTTGAAAGTTTGCTTCAAGTTCGAATTTTCTTAACTAAAAATAAATATATATATTATAACAATGCCTTTTTTTAGTTTGGTTGAGTACGAGGATTTTTTACACGTAGCAACTTTATCACATACTCCTTTAAATGTTTGTGCTTGGTCAACATATTTGTTTATACAAAATACATTTCCTATATTGGATACTTGGTATTATTTGCATTATCAGCAATTAATTTTTTTGGTTTGCTATATTTAAAACAAAAATTTTATTTAATTTGACCTTGTTTCAAAATTTACACATACCATTATCTTCAAACTGTGTATCGTTTACAAAAATGTAGATATTGAGATATTTAGATATTGGACGTCTGGTCGCCTTAACCATGAACCAAGAGCAAGAGCCTGTTGAAAGTGGGGTGACGCAACACCTCAACAGAATTAACAACACTATACGTGGGGCTGCAGATGCAGTGGGGCTTGCACTAAAGGCTGCTCCAAAATATGATCTGCAAGTGAATCGGCTAGACCCAGAAATTTCTGTGGTAGATATTATGGCGAAATGAAATATAAAAAGAAATAAAAAACCCGGCATGTACTAGATTAACATCAAGACACCTGGAGGAGTATTCTTTATTAAAAATTTCATTTAATATCATTGAACATAATGCACTATAAAGCACACAATTTTGGAGGCAGCTCATGAGAAAATATTAAAATACAATGTTACAGTCTATTTTGTGGAAATAAAACTATTGTGTTGTATTGTAAACAATGTATGACCCTCCATCAGACAATTTTCTAAAAAGAGTTTTCGGTAGATATCCTTGCGCTGAATATACTTAATATAATACGGATCTAGGCAATTAAAGGCAATTAAAGACAATTAAAGGTCTACACAAATCAGTAAGAAAAACATGAGTCTGCCATTCTAAAACTATGTCGATGACGTCATAAGTCAGTAACAATTGAAAGTTGAAAATCGAATTTTCCACAAAAATGTGTATTTTGGTCATTAATAAGCAATGTGTTCGCGAATGTTTGTCAATCTTGATCTAGTATGTATCTGACTCCTGGACATCTTGAACACTTGTATAGGGGACACTAGACTGTTCAATTTTCTTAGTAAAATAATTTTCTTAATTATTGAGGAGGATTATTTTTCAAAGACGCGATATTTTTTCTTAATTCCTATTGAATTAATCGTTAAATACTTCAGGTTAGGTACTTTTTCGTGCATATATATATATATATATATATATATATATATATATATATACCGTGATAGACAGCAACGAAACGAGATACCGTGGTTTATAGAGCATCACCTTCGTCACCAGCTATTGTTATTCTTTCTCATTATCGTTCAAATTGTAAGTATCATATTGTAAGAATTTAGTTTGGCATTATGAACTTGTTTTTATACTTTTTTTTTTGTGTCCTTCAGATGACCCTGATGAAGCGTGTAATCACACTGCGAAATATTGGTTGAAATAATAAAGAACGTTCTACAAAACTTGACGTTTTTCCATTATTGTTGCTGGATTCCCCACACAATTGTTTTACATTGTTGTCACCAACGGCAAAGACTCCTTGTCTTTATATATATATATATATATATATATATATATATATATATATATATATATATATATAAGAAGTACTTCTGTGACCAAGGTGCGGTTCGCATCGAAACGTCAGATCAAGTTTTTAATATGTTGTTTTACTGTTTAATGTAATGTGAACGTGTAAACATTTTAAACAAAGCCTCTAACCCCAACCAATAAACAATTTTTTTAAACGAAAGTTGTGTATTTTTTAATATATTGACAAGACTAAACTTTCTAAGTGATAAATAATATTATATATATATATATATATATATATATATATATATATATATATATATATATATATATATATATATATATATATATATATATATATATATATATATATATATATATATATATATATATATATATATATATACGACATCATATGAGCAAGAAAACACACCTGTTATTCTTATTATACCTATTTTATATTTACTGTCTCTACATGGTGAAGTATTTTTGATCATTTTAATGAGTTGTGTGACTTGTTAATTATTCGAGCACATTTATTATCTCCGTGTTTACCAAATACTATAATTAAGGCTCACAATCAATGGAAATAATAAGACAATGTAAAATTTGTAACAGTAGTATAAATTCAAATGGAACACGGCCTCCATTAAAATACCCGGTAAGCTTCGAAGATCTACGGAATCTATAATTCCACTTTGGCTGTTTAATGCACGACGACAAGTCTGTCGGGAATACCGTGGGGTTGGAATTCAGGGGAGCGGAACCTTATCCTCCCTAATGACATCAATCCAATTATTATTTTTCGCATGACGTCCCTAATTGCGATACACTCACTGGATCCCATTTTCTCGGGTAATAATAGTTTCCAGGGAGTCGACGTAATTCTGGCCGATCCCGCTCGTACTCAGCCGAAGATACCCCCAGGCCGGAAAAGCCTCTTACCGCATCTCATTATAACCGGAATTTAGAAATTTCAGTTCCCATCTCGTTACGATAATAATATAATGAGTATTGTGATATTTAATTCACTGTCGACATAATTATATACGCTACTTATCCGAACAATTGTGAACCATTGACAGAAGTGCTATCAACAATAGGTACTCGGAGAAATACTAAAAAATATAACGAACAGAACAAACAATAGATTCTTCCTTCATGATAGGAAAACTTGTATTTTTAGATTTAATCATGTTGCCTTGCGCATTGGTAATACAGGGTGTGCCAAGAACATGGCAATCTAAATCGATGGTAATTGTACTCAGGGCAGGCGCGCGATATTTTTTTTTGTGAGTGTAAAAAAATTTTTTTGGCGCCCTTTGGAAAAAGTTTTGTTATCGTTCCATCGGTTATATGGCACGGTTACAATACTTTCCTTTTACAATATGTCCCACTTTTTCCCCGCAAAATACTTTCTAGACACATATTTGTTTTTTTCAGTTCCTTAAGAAGTTGCAGTCGTGTCAATATTCACAAAACAACTAAACATAAAATTCATATGAAACAATGCGTATCCGAAAAATACCACTATCAGTTCCCATTACAACAATAAAACGAACACTACTAGGGAATGACATAAAAATTGTCGTCACTTTTTAATTCATATGTGACCTAACAAATCGTGTCTTTTTTAAAAAGGAATTGACATTAAAAATATCAAAGAAATTAAAAGCACGCTAAGAAATCAAAATAACTTAAGAACCCCTTAAAATCTTTAGTTCAATTATATGAGGTTTTATTTCATGGCATTATTTTAACTTCGGAGTATGGCTGTTTAAAAAACAAGGCGGTGCAAGAAAAGCAACAACAAAATTATTTAGAATACTTTTTTCTTAGATTTTCATATTTATGTTTAAATTAAACATATCAAGTTAACAGCTTGTGCTGTGATTAATTAATTATTAATTATTTATGGCAGTTTTCTTCAAGTACTTTGAATCTAATTTTGATTATCGTTATTAGTGACACACGTAGTGGATTATATGATTACCTTAGCTATTTATTACACATGAAATATGATGCAGCCAGCTAAACATTTTCATAAAAACTGTTTTTTTTTTTTAACTTCATTAGATTGGAAACTTTATGCGGTTGGGGGGTTTGAAATTTGTAAAACATCACAATAAACATGTGTTCTCTCTTTGTACCTCCATCCGAGGAGACATACAGCATATTTATTTGCAAGGAACTCTCCCAGCTATATTTTTTGCAAATTCTTCAAGTAGTGGATGTTCACTGACGGCGATTTCGCCTTTAAACGGAAATAAATTCGAAACTCATCCATTTTGCTGGTAATGTAGATATTTTTAAGTTTATTTAATTTAGCACGTATTTTTTACTACTGCAAATCCAGAAGTTAAAACAGGTAAAGTTAATGCGATTTCGCATTTGGGAAAATCATCACTGTTTAATCATCATCATTAATTTTAATATAACCACATATTTCATAGCTTTTTTTAAGATCTTTTAGGGTGGGGCTTTTAATGACAGTTTGCCAGGATTTTGTATAATTGAACTCAGTTCGCGATTTAAACTGGCATTGAAAAATCCAGCCTTAGGCGCCTTTTTATCACTTCGCACACGCCACCCGCCGGCCCTGATTATGTACTATAACGCCATATAAACCTGTTGTTACACCGTATTGCGTCAATATTGCTCCACGTTCAGTTCCCGGTCATGAAACCTTGTTTTTCCTGACCGGGATTAGCTTCAGGTACAACAATAAATTAGTCGACGTACCTGCCACTATATTTTTTATGTTAGTTTCGCAATCATTAGATTTGCAATCAATTTTGTTCCGGTCTAGCCGAAACTCAAATACTGATCACTTAAATATTGATAGAAACATTTATCATTGCCAATCCATAAAATTAATACGTTGGTACTAGGGCAACCAATCCCGGAAAATATAGTGATCCTGGATTTCTGGATCAAAGATTTTTGAATCCCGGGATTCCCGGAATGATACCGGGATTCATGAAAAGAAAACAAAATTTGCTGGATCTAAACGCCTGGGATGGCAAAAGTTACCAAATTCAGTCAATAAGAAACGAAAAAATATACTTGATTGGACAATATCTATTACCTCGAAACATGATCAACGTTTTCAAATTTTACCTTACAAATATAAAATCACAATTATTTGTATAAATGGTGTCAAGTTTGCTCAAAAATTTTACGTTTTTGTTAAATGTTTCAAGAATAGTCACAGCAAAAGAAATTGTTTGATAGACTCAAATTTTCAATTCTTCATATTAATGCCTATGAACATTTTGATGATTTTTTTGTTTACTTCGTTAAGATAAAATTGGATAATTTCGTCATGGATGTTTATTATTCAAATAGACTAACTGTTTGTATTTAAAAAAAAAAACGATTATTGTTTACAAAAAAATGATGGGTTTAATGACTTTTAGACCCAGTTCTAAATGCGTCTTCAAGTAAACCGTTATTTATTGTTCAAAATTGATGAAATTTGCACTGCCAGTTTTTGGAATATGAAATATTCAATGTCTTGTCATGAACAAAATGAATATTACTTGTACGTTTTTCGGTTTGTCAAATATAGTTCAAGTAGCCCAACCCACATTAAAAAAATACATTTTAAGTGCTCTTTTTGACAAAACCTTGCCACTAAAGAAGCGGAAAAGGCGATAATTGTGCGATGAAGAAATGTCAAAAATACCATATTACCGCTGTCATAGCTCATCACAATCTCGAGATGTTTTAACCGAGACGCAATCTACGGCGTAGACGCCCCCCATGAGAGAGAAACATTGTACCTGAATATTTCGTTTTTTCGTTGAAGGTAAAATCCTTAAACTGAAAGAAACTTGAAAGTCAGAAGAAGAATGTCATTTCGTTCGTTCGATTGGAGTGAACCATCGAAACATTAATGACAACAATTAATAGCAAATCATTTTTGGTACAAGTTGGTTTTCATTTTACTAATAAATATATCGGCATTACTTTGTATATTTATTTTAATTCTTTTTGCTGTATTTTATACATATGTACTAATTTTATATTCTATAGTACATCAGTGAATACACGTAAATGAATCCGCCGCTATTTTTTTATAATTTTATGTTTTTTTTTTTCAGTTTTAAATACGTTAAATACGTGTTAAATACGTATGTTTTGTTGAGGTAACGAAAAATACTTAAGCAAGCTGAAAATGTTCATTTTTGCCGCCATATTGAATTATATCTACTTCTTGAAAAATTTGTTCATCCTATTATAGCAACACGTTGGTGTAAACGAATATTTTATGCATGATACTTAATTTAATCAGAAATGGTGCTATTATAGATAGAAGTTCATACCTCAAAAATTGCAGCTCAATTGATTTATTGCAGAACCAATTAACTAAAAATAAGAAAATCATTTAGATTTAACTTTTTCGGGATCCCGGGATTTATATTTATAACCCCGGCTCCCGGGATCCCGGGATTGGAAGCCCTAGTTGGCATAGTCTAATTCTGATGATTAAGGTAACAGTACCGGTGACAAAGTAAATGCACAAACGAAAGAAAAACGGTGTCATACCGATTGTCTAATTAATAATTGATGCCGTGCAGCTATCATAGATTTCCATCGGTAAGGATATTTGTGGGCTGAATGAAACCCTTTATTGCCGCTGTGAGTATAGCCTTGCGTGATGGAAAGGTATTAACATTACTTTTGTTTCGAAACAGCGGGCATCGTTAATTATTTATACGGTGAAATGTGTCATTTTATTATGTCAACAATGCTGCTTTGCCCCCTCGCTGTACAATTATCAAAACTTCGATTATGGAGTATTATTTACAAATTTAGAGGTGTCGGAATTAGGTACATGTAAATACAGCAGTCTTTACATCAGACATGTATGTTGGAATTCTGTACATGGTTAGTAGTAATACATTATGGCTCTATTGCTGTCTTTACACAAGAAAATAAAATATTATATCATACATCGGATGCTATACTACAATTAATTGTACGCATTTTGTCCTAATTCCTATAGTGTAAGCAAATTAGTTCGAAAAACAAGGAATAGAAGAAAAAATTTATAAAGTTTCGAAATTTTGGTTATATAACTCTCAGTAAGGACCCAAATACAGATCCGAAGAGTTCCCACCTCTCCGGTGGGAGCTTCATCCCCTTCTGCTCAAAAAACTACCCCCAATCGAGACATCGCGGTCTTTTTCGGCGCTTTGCTCGTAAACCACAATTTTTACGGAAAAAAAATGTTACAGGACTTTTTATATTCTTCATTAAATTCTCTATAAAAATGTTCCTTACTGATTTTTGCTTATCTCCCACCAAACGCTCGTAAATGACCTTGGAATATAGGCATTGTTTTCAGGGCGAAGTGAAAAATGAGTACCAGTGCCGTTTTTTGCGGTGATTATGTTTAAGCAAAAAAATTTATAGAACCAAAATTAAAGAGCAGTGTTTTCTCTACAAGGAGCATATAAGATAAGATCCTTATGATGAAGTGTTAGTGTTCGTTCATATGATGATTTTATTATATTTATGCATTCTGTACTTTGAGCCCGTTTCCACACCACCTTTGAGGTAGAGCTCTGGGCTCGTTTTTTTACGTGGTTTCCCCTGTAGGGCTATTCCACTAATAAAATATATCTATTTATTAATTTTCCTCTGCAAAGTCGTCCTCTTTGATCGAATTGAAACAACTTTGCCCCTGACAACTAGAGCACATTGTGGAGCAGCGCAAACCAACTTTTACACAGGTACATCGCTTTCCACATCCTTTTTTACAGCCGCAGGATATAGGCTGAAGAATTGAAGTTGGAGCTGGCGCTTCAGTCATAACCACTGGCATTAGAATGTTTTTACTTTTTCTCCAGCCCCATTCAGTTGTCGTTAAAGTTTTTCCTCGCCACGTCTGAATTCGATGAAATCCTGATATGAATGTTGTGCTAATGCAGCAGATGTAGGTGGTAGTCTAGGCAAAATTACTGCGTGACTGAATTGAACTTATTAGATGAATTGAACTTATTAGATGGAACGAACCGGTAATGATTCAAAGTTGTCTCTTTTCGGGGTGCCTTGTATAAGGCAAATGTAAATAATCTCACCAGCTCTTGCTATGTCATCTTTCGCCGATGAAGGATTATTGTATATTTCAACTACTTCTTGTAAATCCTTTCCTGATTTTATTAAGTTGATAGTCTGCGCAGTAATTTTGCCTAGACTACCACCTACATCTGCTGCATTAGCACAACATTCTAATCGGGTTTTTAATCAAATTCAGACCTGGCGAGGAAAAACTTTAACGACAACTGAATGGGGCTGGAGAAAAAGTAAAAACATTCTAATGCCAGTGGTTATGACTGAAGCGCCAGCTCTAACTTCAATTCTTCAGCTTATATCCTGCGGCTGTAAAAAGGATGTGGAAAGCGATGTACCTGTGTAAAAGTTGGTTTGAGCTGCTCCACAATGTACTCTAGTTGGGTAAAGTTGTTTCAATTCGATCGAGGAGGACGACTTTGCAGAGGAAAATTAATAAATAGATATATTTTAGTAGTGGAGTAGGCCTACAGGGGAAACCACGTAAAAAAAGCGCGCCCAGAGCTCTACCTCAAAGGTGGTGTGGAAACGGGCTCAAAGTACAGAATGCATAAATATAATAAAATCATCATATGAACACTAACACTTGATCATAAGGATCTTATTTTATATGCACCTTGTAGAGAAAAAACTGCTCTTTAATTTTGATTCTATAAATTTTTTTGCTTAGACTTACATTTTTAAAGATAATCACCGCAGAAAACGGCGCTGGGCTCATTATTCACTTCGCGCTGAAAACTATGCCTATATTCCAAGGTTATTTACGAGCGTTTGGTGGGAGATACGCAAAAAACAGTAAGGGACATTTTTATAGAGAATTTAATGGAGAATATAAAAAGTTCTGTAACATTTTTTCGTAAAAATTGTGGTTTACGAGCAAAACGCCGAAAAAGACCGCGACGTCACGATTGGGGGTACTTTTTTTAGCAAAAGGGGATGAAGCTCCCACCGGAGAGGTGGAAACTCTTCGGATATGTATTTAGGTCCTTACTGAGAGTTCATAACCAAAATTCCAAAACTTTATAATTTTCTTCTTCTAAAAAAGCTAATTTTCCTACACTACTAGACGAGTGTCGGTATTACATTAGCAGCAGAGAGTAGTGATTTTGGTATAAATACACCACCTTTGGAGATAACAGTTGAACCCATGCCTAATTACCCCCATTAAAAAATCATTATTCTGACATGAAACCCCCAAATAAAGGAAAAATAACCTGTTCTTCTGTAACATTATTATCTAATGCTTTGAGAGAATATTTGTTAACAAATAAGAATAAAGCACAAGAGAAAATCATTCTAGAGAAATAAGAAATGAAGCGAAAAGGGAACAAAATCAAAAGCTGAAAAGAAACACACACAAAATTCCAGATGCAAGAAACATTAAAATACAGATGAGGGTAAATTCTACAGTTATAAATGTAACACAAATTCCTTAATCTATCTGAGTTTGGGGCGTTTACGCCGTTTACCTTACATGAGTGTTAATTTTGTTAAATAACTAAATTGTGTGTGCCATTTTAATTTGCCCTATAGTTTATAGCGTCTCCTTTTTTAAATAACTTCTAACCTTGATGGAGCATATTGCCCAGAAATAAAGAAACGATTTATGTCAAGTTTG
This sequence comes from Melinopterus prodromus, assembly GCA_964023965.1. Classification (NCBI taxonomy): domain Eukaryota; kingdom Metazoa; phylum Arthropoda; class Insecta; order Coleoptera; family Scarabaeidae; genus Melinopterus; species Melinopterus prodromus. The sequence continues at coordinate 47,436,639 of OZ030394.1, forward strand.
CGAGGCTAATGGCTCTAGTGGTAGAGTGTTTGTCTACTGACCAGGAGGTCCGCTCTGATGGGATCACACCCAGCCCACGAAACACAGGAACATTTATAAAACGTATTAAAATGTGATAACAGTTTTAAAAGCGTTACTGGTTTAGTATTTAACGTTAGTGTTAGCAAAATTAGGATCGTTCAATAAACGTTTATTTTAAAACGTATGTATTAGGTTTATTAACCATTTTACGTTATATTTGTACCGTTGTTAATACGGCGAAACAAACACGTTTATTAAACATTAAATTCAATCGCTTTTAGAACGTTTAATTTAAATTAGAAGTTGTTGGGCCAACATTATATTTAATTTTTTTTAAAGCGTTTACTGTACGTCAAATAGCTGGATAAATACGTTTATGTAAAGTTTTATTCCATCTGGTTATCAAATATTTAAAATAAGTTATAAATGCTTGGAACAGCCTTTTTGTAATCTAATGAAAAACTTATGTCAACTTTTTTCAACAAATATTTCGTTGTTAAGACATCTGGATATTAATTTTTAAAGAAAAATGGTAATATGTAGTTACGTTTTTTATATTATAGATATGTTTATACTATTGACAGTGGGTATTATCTAAAAATCAACCTTTGACACTACCTACTGTCATTAGAATAAATGTCAAATCCGGCTAACTTGCTTTATATTAATGCAGACACGATCGATCTCGATCAAATAGAATCTCATGCATCTAAACAATTAATTTTATATATAATATGTTAAAGTCATGTGCCTGGCCACGTCAGTTATTTATCTGAAGGTCTTGTTATTCACAAATTAATCAATATTAAATTTATAAATATTAGCAGTAAGTTTGTTTATGTAAGTTTCCAATGATCCATTATTTTCTTTAATAATAATTTTCTAAAATAACAAAAACCAGTTTTTAGACATTAGCGGAAAAAATTATTATAATACAAGAGTTGGGTAGAATTAATACAGGAGTCAATTTACTACTTACATATGACATATGGTATATTGCGGGTACCCTATAGGGTAGAATTGAGATATTTTGGTCATTTATTGTGCGTTTTAGGGTTAATTGCGAGTGGATTTAGAATTTTTGGTTGATTACTTGCGTAGATGTACGGAAAAATCATACTTTATTATTGTTAGTAGTCATACTAGTCATATTCGACCACATCTACCTGTACGTCCTACAATTTTCATTTCAAATAGTCATTTCAAAGCGTTTCGTAACATGAGTTTCCAAAATAATACATGTTGATTTTCAAGTGAAATGTGATATTTATGTCCTACATCATAAAGTGATATTTTACATCTTAGGTACCGGGGCAAAACTGCTTCTTAACGCCCGCGCAGGCGTTAAGGGTTGCCATGGTTATGTGTCAAAAATATCAAATATTTGTCGTTCAAATTGTCTAAGGTTATAAGTTTGACAATTAATTGTCTGTACTGTCACTCGGCAATGTCAATTATTAGCGATTAGGTTATAAGTTTGACAATTAATTGACTGTATTGTCACTCAACTCCGAATTTTTATTAATGTATTGTTATTCAACTCCGTAGATACGCATGTCACTTGATAACCTCACAATATTTATTAATATTCAAACGGAGGAACAAAACCATTGTAGGACATACAATTTTGTATGCAGCTCGGACATTACTTGATGTTTATACCCTCGGGCGACTTAAAAAGCTCTCGCGCCTATCGGCCCTCGAGATTTTTAACCGGTCACCCTCGGGTCATAAACATCCGTGTAATGCCCTTGGTACATAAATAACTATTCCATTATATTGAGCTATTTATAGTGAATACATAAGGTGACTAGACGTCCGGTTTTTGGCTTGATAGTCCTGTCTTTTCACATTTTGTCCCGCAGAGTTTTCATATAGTCCCGCTTTTAGGAAACATTAACTATATTTGTTAGGGTGTTGTTCAATTGTTTGCTGAAAAGCAGAAACGGTATACCTTTATAACTTTAGTAATAAATTTAATTTAATAAATATGAATAAAACAAAATTAATTAAATATTTTCTCCGCTATCGTCTACTAGTTATTGTAATTGTATTACAATGAAAAAGATGAATCTTAGGAAACTTACATACCGCAATAGTAAAAAATTTAATATTGATGAATTTGTGAATGAGAAGGCCTTCAGACAAATTACAAAAAAGGGGTGCATTATGGCATTCTACATTGCCATGATTTGGTTGAAATTTGAGGTTGTTTACAGTTACTTAGCACCTTCTTAACAAGGTAAAAATGATTAAAATATGTTTTAATTTAAATGGCATACAGCCAAAGTAGCAATAGTATATTATTGGACGAGCACATAATTACGGATATAAATCGCGAGCGTTTACACGCGAGCCGTAGGCGAGCGTGTAATCATGCGAGCGATTTATATCCGTTATGTGCGAGTCAAATACGACGTTTTATCTACGACTCATAGATTCCATTTTATATCAAGTGTTTTAAATGTATTTGTCAATGATGGCGAGGCGAACTGTCACATAACTGTCATCCACGTTGGTTTTGACAGACTTTGACACTAGCGTTGTTTAATGATGACAGTTCGTTCAAATAATGAGGTCATTATTTGAACGAACTGTCATTATTATACAACGCTAGTGTCATTATAATCATTGGCGCGTATAATGATGGGGATTATATAGTCATAGATACGTATGCAATGAACTTATTATATGTGAGTCGTAGATAAAAGTATTTAAAACTGTACTAATATAATCAGGAGCATGAATTGGCAGGTGTTCGTATTAGAAACTGATCCAGAGCGTTTTAAGAATAAGTTTTAATGTTAATTTTTTTTAACTTATCAGGTTCTATTACCTTACGTTGATGTGTTGATGTCCTAAAAACAAAATGATTAAGGCGCGCTTATATTGCTATTTTTGTTTCTTTGTGGTTAGTTATCATTATACTGCGTTACTTTGATTGTATACTATCTATAAAATACTATCCAGTAAGTAGTTGTTAACTGTGATTGAACTTTTCAAATGATATCTAGCATCAAAGCAAAGCAGTGCATATTTTTGTTGTTCAATGTATCATTTATCTGCGAATCTTGTTGACATATTGAGGGAATAAAATCAGCGTTGTAAGAATATAAGACACAGGTCAAAAAAAGGTTGATCTAGAAAGTACCTTCCTCTATACGTGCATAATATTCCACTAAAAAATATCAATATTTGATAATTGTTGTTGTATTATTCAGGGCCGTTGAATTCTATTACCTTCTTGGGCCTTAATATTTGTCTCATTATTAACAATAAAATTTAAAAAAAATCCCTAGCCCAAACTCAAAGTTATATTGATAATTAATTAATACAACATATTTTTTCTTTCGATATTTACCCAAATCCTGGAATTTGTCCGTTTTCGACTTTTACGATGACGATATTTGGTGTTAGGCACCACCCCCGCTTTGCCTCAATTAAATTCTAGTCATATAAATTATAGGTACAGTTGAATCAATCTGGGGACACAGTGTTCAACGAATTATTCTTATATTTTTGAGGTTGGATTGGTACCAGATCCGGTTTCCGCGGTAATTTTATTCTTGAAATTTTTAAAGATACTGTATATTATTTTTGTGATATTTTCAATCAGGGTGGCATTCGCAAAAACGCATATCGATTGTCAATTTTTATTACAGAGGCAGGGAAGATAGCATTTTTATGTTTATTAATCTACGGGGCAATACAGGATTACCCAAAATTACCGGAACACCTAAATAATTTAGCAACGGAAGAAATTTAAATAAATTATTCAAACAAAAGGTTTTACAAGCTCGTTTAAATATATTTTTAATTAACTTGGTTATAGAAATTTGGTAACCTTTCTTTTTTTTTAAGGAACAGCCTGTATATTATTACATGTTTTAATTCTAAGATTAATTCTAAGAATTTTTTATACGAATCATTTTTTTTTATTAATTGCACTATTTTTTAATTATAAGCTATTAACCAAAAATAGCCAAAATTGCCGGAACGCCTAAAGAATTCTTCAAATCCAAAAAAGATTTTTAAAAAAAGTTGTTTGTTTGTAAACAAAGTCTAGTTTAAATATAGTTTGAATATACAGTGTGTTAATTTTATTGTGGAAATTTGCAATCCTTTCTATTTGCTAATAGAATACCCCGTATATTTTTATATTTTTTCAATTCTAATGTTAATTCTAAGAACTTTTTGTACAAATATTCTATTTGAAAATACGTTGTTTTTCAGTTATGAGCAATTAATCAAAACTTCTGACTTTCAAATTAAAAATATTTTCTCACGTACATACACATTTATTTTAATGCGGCAGTTTGAACAATTAATTTAATTCTATTTAATTGTGTTGTTACTTTTAGATTTTTATTTAATTGCTTATAATTAATAAAATAATTCTTTATAACACTTTATAAAAAAATAATTCTCACATAAAATTCTTAGAATTAAACATACAGAATATTTTTTTTTTTGTATATTAGAAATATATTTGAACGAGAGTGAAGATTTAAAACAAAAAAAAATTCTATTTGAAACATTTTTTGATTTTTTTGCAATTGAAGGATTATTTAGGTGTTCCCTTACTTCAAAATCAACGGAATTATAATCCTATTTATTTTTACATTTTACAAAAAATTTATTCCTATAACTAATTCTTAGAATTAATCTTAGAATTAAAAAATGTATTAATATATAGGATGTTCTATTTAAAAAGGAAAAGTTATCAAATGTCTATAATAAACTGAACACCATGTATATTGAAAATATATTTAAACGATAGCTTGTTTAAAGCCAAAAGACTTTTGTTTCAACAATTTTTTGAAATTTATTACTGTTGGAGAATTATTTAGATGTTCCGGTAATTTTGGCTAACCCTGTATATAGCTGAATAGGTGAATAATTGGTGCATGATTTGATCTTTGTCCAAGAAATCATTTTGATTTCGATTTTTATTCGACTGAAAAGATTTTTCTATTGCAGTGATACCAAGCACTTACATAAATAGTTGATATTTAGCTAAAAATAATAGCAAGAAAACGTAGCAAATTTGCCATATTTATCAACAGAAACTAACAAATAATAGCAAATTTATCCATAGTTTACTAGTGACTTTGTAATTAGTCCATAATTTTTGTTACTATTCCTGTTTCAATCATTATAATATCAAATATTTGGTATTATTGTAATCGGTAAAATGTTTTCTGTCGAATAATCAGGATGACCCCATAGGATTCAAGTGAAAAAATGACTTGTTGGACAAAAACTAATCAAATCACGTAGGAGGGTACCAGTGATATAATATCGGCCAAAGATGATGCAATTCCCGAAAAAGCACAAGTCATACCATCGTCAAGATAATCCCAAAGAATGGCATTTTTGTCCATTTGCTAAAAATTTAATTCGTCTATACTATACAATATATTCCAATTTCGTCTATGCAATATTATTCCAATTTGAATTAAGGCTAGAACTATTCAAGTTTTCAAACTGTACGACTGACTATTATTTAGTTGACTGTTTCTCCTTAAAGCTCTTGTATAATCTTGTTAGCCTGGTGCCAATTGGCAATTTCGACAACAAGAAAGTGCACCGACAATATCGAGAACTTACCTCGAATAGTTTAATTAGCCTCAGGACTTCCGCAGTTTGCGCGCGGCGAAAGGGGTGGCTTGTTAGCTCCGTAGAATGTCTTGCTCATACGCAGACTCCTTCCGGAACATATTAGATTTTATCGGAGCGGGACACTTGATTCGTTTCAATTTGCTGCAAATTCCCTGTTTCCTCGCTTCAGATTACTTATTTCTCCTAGTTAGATGCTCGGTTGGCTTCATACATTGTCAGCAGATATAAGACAATACGACGCCATCGAAGTACCATAGTCAGGATATTGAAAAGTTTTCTCAGCATAACATCGTATGCAAACAATGCATATGTATTTGTATGTACACGCGCTATCGAATACCATACACAGCCATTTTAACTTTAACATTTATTTATCAATTGTTGTCCAATTCGACAATAAGCCAAGGAAATGAAATATCCATCGTTACAACTAAAGAGGTAATAAATGAAATAAAGAATAACATAAAATAGTTACCTGATTTTGAACGATAACAGGGGAGATCTTAATAACAAAATCTGATGTGGCCAGGCACATGACTTTATCATACAATCTATAAAATTAATAGTTTAGCTGCATGAGAATCTATTTGATTGAGGTTAATCGTGTCTGCATTAAAATTAAACTAATTAGCCAGGATTAGACAGATATTTTGATACTATCGACAGTAGGTATTGTCCAAGCATCAGCATTTGACACTACCTACTGTCATTAGAATAATAGTTATTTATGTAACAAGTGCCGAAAGTACGGAATAGCGCGACGAGCGGTGATGCGGCGCGTCACCGAAGGCGGAGCAAGCCGTCGCATGTGAGCGGGTCGCGCTATGTAGTTTTCGGCAGGAGTGACACCAACGTTTTGGTGTTTCTTTTTGAGAAATATGTATTTAAAAAAATAATTAAAAAATGGTTATAATTCTGTATAGGAAATGTTAGGTTCATACCACTTCTACGAAACGTCAAGTTTAAAAAGCAAATTCAAATTCTGACAGATTTATATTTGTTCATGACACTGTAGATGTCACATCCGTACCAACATACTAAAATAAAACTACACTCATCGTTATACTTTATTTACAATTATATCATTTTATCGTTTTTAGAATTAGATATAACAGCGGGTTGATATTCTTCTCAACAAACAATAAAATTGGTGATCTTATTTTATTTGAAATTTGTATTTTGTACTTTGCCGCACTAGAGCGGCAACGTTCAATAGCGGTTCTCCAACCTGTGATGAAATCAGCTGTTTTCGAGTGTGACAGCACAAAAAATATTTGTCAAAATCTGGCTACTATGTAGTTTCATATCAACGCAGATGCGACCGATCTCGATCAAATAGAATCTGCTCTTGAAGCTAAACCATTAATATTACCAAAAAATGTCAGGCGTAAATTATTGAAAATTTCCTCTACTTTAATTAACTATTTTGTCGAAATTACAGATATGGCAGCTCATTTGCAAAATCCTTGAAAAAGGCTTAGAATAAACTACCAGTTCCATTGGAGACTTTTGAACTAAATGCTTTTCAGCTCTAAGTTTAGCCACTTCTCGGGAGCTTTCGGGAGCTTATCGGGAGCTTTCGTCCCGATACCTTCAGTAGTTTCTCCGGAATCGTCGTCACAAAAATCGTTTACACACACACAGAATTTTTTTGTGCTTTGGTCAAAAATGTTCAGGGGACCCATAAAGACCTATTTCAGCTAAAATCTCAATTTTGTTTTTCGGCGCGATTACAATACTTCGTCATACTGCGTATGATAAAGTAAAAATATACCTATTAAGATATCATTCTCTATAATAAACCGCGTGGACTTTCTATCTGTGTCCATATTCTTTAGCAAAGAGGATTGTCCGCAGTCACGAGACCCCTATACCGTTTGACTCCCCATCGTGTGCGGATTTTTACCCCGCTTTTCCCTCCTCTCAAACAACCCATCCCTTGCCATCCCCCCACCCCCTCGAGCGAAGAGGGTTGACAGCAAACTTGGGACTCCCATGCCGTATGACTTCCAGTTGAGGGGTTTAGGACTTAATGGCGCTTGGTCCGATACGACTGGTGTTAAAATTAAATTTTATCATTTTTATAAATCTTTTTAATGAATAATGTCACAGTAAGATAATAATTTGCCATTTCGAACACAGAAAACAGAAATCGACTAATTTTCGAGAAAAACTAATTATTTAAATTAATAGAATTTCTTTAAACAATTGTAAATTAACTGACAAATATTTATAAACGTTCCACTATACTTACAGTAATAATTTCTATGAGAAAAAAAGACTGAAATGATTAGAAGGATCAATTGTCTGGAGACTGTAATTTTTTTCATTTAAGACTAGTCTATATTATGTATTTTGATTTGGCGTGTTTTTTCTCACCATTTCACATGCGAAAAAGTGGCTTCTTAATTCTTTATGGAAAATTTGGAGAGGCCTTTTCGGGCGCGCTCAGCGCGCCCGATCCGCTATATGGGCAATTCTACGTTGCGTGAGTTTTTGAAATCGACGCAAAACGGCCTCTAGAGCGTTTTTGCTTCAAAATTTTCCAAAAAGCGAGCGATTTTGGTGAACGCGCCTCAACATTCCAACAGCCATTTATTACGCGTCGTCATGGTTGCCAGCTAAGAAACGTCAAAAGCGCAGACATAACCTTATCATAACCTCAAACCTATTTACATTGCAGTAGGTATCTACAGAGCTAAGCGATTTGTTACTTCCCCACAAGTATGATATGAAAAACCTATAACCATGTTGATCGTATAAAAATATGTATTAATTTGCGTTAGAAGATATGTAAAATTTGACAAACTGCGAATATTACCGCGCAGGTAAGTTACTACGAAAACACAGTAAGTAAATTAATAGAGATGATTAGCCGGATTAGCGTTTCGACTTTCGTTTAGTAGGGCCCCTTACTTACCCTCTCTAATTGATTACAGTTTGAGAGGTAGCTGTTAGATGGCATCAATGTACACCAGTCGACCAGTCAGGTCGGGTCTGCGCACAGCGCCAATGTCAAGAACCATTACCTAACCTAACGTCCTAACAACCTAATCTAATATTTTGATGGTGAAATTTCCCAAACAACCGCACCCATAGCATAAGGTGAATTTATTGCAGATTATTTGTAAAACACATTTACTTATTTATTAATAATTTCAGGATGTAAACAAACTGTCGTACGTAATTTGTACGTATTTAGCCCCACATACAATAGATCTTCCAGGTCAAAGTATATCGAAAGACATAGATGCCTCAGTCTCCAGAGCCCCTACAACTACAAGGAAGCCGAAGTTAAAGTAGTGTGCGAATTGACAGAGCGCAAGAGAGAAGCCTAGAACGTGAACATCAGCTCACTATGCCAGAAATGGGGATGACTCGAAAGAAAATAAACAAGAATTTTTCCTCTAATCAAACATTTAGTACGAGAATTTGAACGAATGAAACTATTTATCATTATTTTAAAGTTACATTAACTATTATATTTTTAGTTGAATTTCTTTTAATTCGATTTTTGCACAGGTAACATATACGATGTGATAAATAGCCTGAGGAACAAGGAATCTAATTTTGGGTTAAAGAAAGTTATCTGTTACTTCGAACAAAACAGATTTGTATGAATCAGAACAAATGGGACGAATATCAACATTGGTGATTTGGAAGGGTTATTGAAGTAGACTTATCGCAATATCGCATTGGTCTATCGTCTATCGTAACTCTCGGTCACCCGTAATGTTATTGTCAATTTCATATACATACGCGCATCAATCATATTACAAAGAATACAATTTCCAATCAAGGTCTGTATTGCTATAACCATAAATTAGGACAAACTTTGGATTTAGTTAAAATCTATTTATTTCAACACGTTTTTGCACAGCTAAATGTGGCATTTTGTACGGCTAAAGGGTGGGATTCTACGCACCTATGTGTAAATTGACAAAACGTTTTCTCCGGGGCGATTATGGAAAAAGATTCTATTCAAATTAACAGTTACATGTTACGAAGAAATATTTAAATTTGTTCATAATCCATTTTTTACTTATTGTTTTCTGTAATATATACACGTGTATACAACAATGATGTGCAATGTTCTACAAATATATATTATATGCACAGTCTCTGTAATGGAACTAATTTAATTTTTAGCCTCAATCATGTTTTAGTTTCTTAATTATCATTGCTTATTTGTTATTTAAAAATACCTACTAATGTTATTATACATGTATTACATATTCTGCAATATGTGTACAATGTTATTAATCTACAATACCAATCTGTATAAGTAGTGACCAACCAAGCAGTAGAGTGTATAAAAAGAACTTTTTGGAAAATCAAAGTTTTAAGTTGATTTATGTTATCTCTATGAACCCACATATAACATCAACAAGATTAACCCAATTAAGAAAAAAATATGTCTCCCACAAGAGGCCTAATATTTATAATTTTTTTCAATTGTTTTTTGTAGTTAGGTTAAAGTATTTTTAAAGTTGAAAATTTCTAACTATATTTTGTGAAATAATAGCTTAAAAATATTACTTTACTGCCAGATTTAGATTTCCTGCACTTGGCATAAAATTGAGTAATTTTAACAATTGAAGCTTTTTTCTATTTCAAGTAATGGAATAACTGGGAACAAAATATAACAATTGTTTTTTTTCAAGTGACAAACATCTCTAATAAAATCTAAAATAAAACAAAAACAAGTCAACATTTTTTCATTAAAGCTCTCTATATAAGTGTAGATTGTAGTTGCTGGGCCAACAACATGTCATTATAAGAAAAATTATTTAGTGTTTAATCTGACAAATAGACAATTATACAAAAAATCATTATATAAGTTGATAAAAAGGTGTCTCTACGGACCCACGTTTACCACCAACAAATTTTGCCCAATTGGAAGCAATCTGAGTCTTCCACAAGTGGTCTAAAATATTTTTACATTTTGATTAAGATCATGTTTGCCACTTGAAAAAAAGATTAGATTAGATTAGATTTGTCGTCGTAATTTGCATTGATTATATAATCTAATAATTATGAAAGTAAGCTAAATTTGTTAAATTTACTAAATTTTATGCAATTTAAGTGTACCTTGCATTAGAATACTATATTTTTAACTTTTGTTTCACACCATACGTATTGTTAACATTATTCAACTTGAAAAGAAAAAGCAACCCAAAAAATAAATCAAATTTATTGCGACAAATTATATTTTTGTTTTCAATTGCGGTAGGCTATTTTTTTTTTAATTGAACCATTTTTGTTTTATATATATATGAGTCCATAGAAACAACTTTATAGTTATCATATAACATAAGACAGTAGTGTATATGCGGTCTATCGATTCCTGCCATGTACCGATTCACTGATCTACCCAATAGGCGGTCTATAGGCCACTAGTTTTCAGAGTACTATGCGGGCGTCAAATTCATATGTATAATACGTCAAATTATTCCTTGGAAAGTCCTCTACAAGTCCTTAAGTAATCTTAAGTTTTCTCAAACCCCGAACAATTACTTGAAATATACCAAAAAATGTCTTCATCCCAAGCATTTTCCCATGTAAATTTAAGGCCTCGACAAGCAGGGTTTCAACAATAAAAATTACATCATACTTTTTTTTTATTTGGAAACGATTTGAGGGGATCGTTGCTTTATACCATCACAAAAATTATTGCAGTGCATTTTTGAACCACCATAATGGGCACATTGGGCACCCTTCTGCCATACAGCAAGTTAAATTTAGACAACTGCCCCCTTTGCGATTTGAGCTGGATACGCCCATGTCCCCCATTGCATTGTAATTATTAATTAATATCATTGGAAAATTAATTACTAAAATTAAATTACATCCCTGTAAATTATCGGCTAATTATAGAATTTCAAAATATTATACATACGTAGTAGCGTAGTAGGTAGTGGTAAATAACGGTTCTAGGTTGGACGCTTACCTCTACGCCCGCGCCCCACCGCCGTCCCGAGCGCGTCAACTGTGCAGAAAAACTGGTCCCAAACCAAGTCGCGACACGCAGTTTTCCAAAATATGCACCTCAGCGCATCATTACGGTTGTCACGTACGCCAGACCCGATACGTATTAGATCGGTGTGATGTTCCTTCTTCATTTTACTTTTAATCGCTATTTTAACTAGCATACGGTGATCGGTCTTCGTGTTTCGTGCGGCGTGAACTAATTGGTCGGGAAAACGTTCATAATTTTGCGGGATAGGTACACTGGTGATAAGTGTTTGTGCGCGACCACGATAATATTTCCATTGTTGCTCTCAAAATATTGCATTCAATTTGGCTGGTCCCGGTTCGCCGGTATAAAAGGGGTTGCCGACTTCTTCGTACACGGATATGCTACGGATTAACCCTTCCTGGGCATGGACGTTAGACGGACTTACAACCTCCGCAACTATGATTTTACGTAAGGGCGCGGTAAAAAGTAGTACTAGCCGTCTTGCTTTCGTTGGGTTAGCAGAACAGGGGAAAGAGTCAGCAGCTAGCTAGCTCGTTATCAAAGAGCGACCTGAGACCCCGCGACACCTTCCAAAAGGTATATTTTATTCAATTACCGTATTTTGATAGCATAATCTGTGGAAATTATATCTGGTGCCAACGTGTGTCAACGGGACTATCCATAAGACTGACGAAGAGAACTGGAGGGACAACACCAAGGTAATTAATTCTTTACTATGGTGGTATAGCCATTAAAAAAACAGTTATGTTTATCTGTAGTCCAGGCGTGTATGGCTTTAGTTTTTATCGCAACTAGATTGCTCGTATCGCACATGAAGCAAAATCATAACAATCTACAGTCTATAGTCAACACTGGTAGAAATATTGTTTAAGTCAAACAAATCGTTGCTTCAGTAGAGGCATTATTTGGTATGGCGCAACATAATTATTCGTACTATCGCCAAGTAGGAAAATTGTAGGTACTTGTGCATATTTAGTTTTTAGGCACATTTTTCATCAAAACTGTCTTTATTGCATGGTCAATATTGTCCCACACGTCTTGATTTCAATTTTTAACCATTTGATAACGAAAAGATTATTTGGTTAATGACTATTAATTTCCAATTACAGATTCGCAACCACATTTTGTAAAGTAATATTTTATTCAAAAAAACATTTTTTTTTTACAAAATACATAAGTTACTAGCATTATAATCGCCACTCCAGTCCATTTGGATTTGTTTTCATTGTTTTTATTTTATTATTTTGAAACCCCATCATTCATTTTGAAATATTGAACACCCTTAATCAGATTTACGCAACATCTGATCGGTGTCTCCAGCAATAATTACCAAGTAGATTTTAGTCGTCCGGCAGATTATACAGGCTAATTCATTAATGACGCATAGGGCGATCTCTCCGTTGGTTTATGAGAAAGATAAAAATGGTTTTTACAATAGCTGTTTGACCCATCATTTTCCACAATAAAGAAATATTTCCATATATACAGGCTGTCGTATTTAAGGGTGGTAAAAGGGTGGGTTTTAAGAAAATGTGATTGGGGGATGTTTTTTTTTTTAAATACATATGAATAACATTTTTCAGGTATTACGTATTTGACATTAGTTTTCATCGCAACTACTTTGCTCGTATATCACATGAAGCAAAATCATAATAAACTAGAGTCTATAGCCAACACTGGTAGAAATATTGTATAAGTCAAACAAATCGTTGTTTCCATAGAGACAAAATTTTGTTATGGCGCGGCATAACTAGTCATACCATCTCCAAGTAACAATATTGTAGGTACTTGTGCATATTTAAGCATATTTTCCATCAAAACTGTCTTTATTGCATGATCAATGTTGTCCCACATGTCTTGAATTTCAATTTTAAACCATTAGATAACGAAAAGATTGTTTGGATTATGACTATTAATTTCCAATTACAGATTCTCAACCACATTTTGGTCAGGACTCATCATCATCATCTCATTATCAATCTTTTGTATGAAAGCCATCGGATGTCTACGAAAATTAGCATGCATAGAACGAACAAATACAAACGTAAGTACATATTTAAGTATACTGCAAATGCATTTGGTGAAAACATTTGTTTGGAGTAAAATTTGTTGAAATAATTCGTTTTTCTCGAAATTCCGTGATCTGTTTTCTGAGTAAAATGGCAGTCTATTACCTTAGAGTAACATTATTAATTTAAAAATATCTTCTTATTGTTTAAACATCAATTATAATAAATTTTCAATTTTGTTTCTAATTATAGTAGAAAAGTCGTTTTTTTTGTGAAGTTAACTTATAAATTCCATGCTTCAGATATCTGGCCTATATTATCTAATAAACCCACATTTGTTTAAACAAATGCAATTTCTTTAAACATTTTTTTTGCAGTTGGCTAGGATAATTTTTTTTAGATGCCTACTGTTTTTCTCAGGTGACATCATTTATATTTTGGAATGATTACCTACCATTGCTTGAATAATAAGATAATATGACTTCTCAATCTTTCATCAAAATTGAGTACAGGGAACAGATTCCAGACACCAACAAGTCAATAATAAATCAAATAAAAAGAAATGTAACCCAATTGCCCGTAAAAAAAGAAACAATCATTTCAATTTTTTCGAATAAATGATACTAAAAACGAATAATATTGTATTATTTCAACAATGAAAATCATCCCAAAATATAAATGATGTCACTTGAGAATAACAGTTGGCCAAACCGATTTAGAAAAAAAGGGATTGAAAAGTGAATTGCTAACAACAATAATTGTCTAAGCAAATGGGATTTTTTAATCAAATCTGGGTTTATTCGATATCTCGAACATGAAATTTATTTTAATAAATAATGTTACTGTAAGATAATAATTTGCCATTTCGAACTCAGAAAACAGAATTCATACTGATTTTCGAGAAAAGCGAATTATTTAAACAAATAGAAATTCTTTAAACGTACGTAAATTAACTGACAAATCTTTCTAAACATTCGACTGGACTGAAATGATTAGAAGGATCAATTATCTGACCAATGTACATATTTTCATTTAAGGGTAGTTTAAGGGTATTATGAGGGTGGGTTGGGTGGCGTCAAATCCATATTAAGTAATCTTAAGTTTACCCAAACCCAGAACAATTATTTGTAAGGTAAAGTCTTTACTTTACTTTACATGGGAAAATGCAAAAGTAAACTTTATTGGTCTCTGTACATACAATGCATGAGACAAGTCATATTGTACTCAGAAAAAACGAGAATCAAGTGAAATGAAAATCAATGCAAAGCGAAATCAAGAAAATCAATACAAATTAAAAACTAATATAAAAAACAAACACAAGAAAGCGAACGAATACATAAATCATTACAAAGGAAATAAAGAAAAAAACGACTAGACAAGAGCTAGTAAATTTACGGCCCTGTAAGGTACGGCTAAAAAATTTCAACAACAAAAAATTCGTGTCCACTCTTTTGGATTTGGAAACGATTTGGGGGGGGGGTTCGTTGCTTTCTATCATAACAAACATTTTTGCAATGCGTTTTTGAACCACCGTAATGGGCACCCTTTCCCCATATAGCAAGGTAAATTTAGAAAACTGCCCCCCTTCCGATTTGAGCTGGATACGCCCATGGTCCGATGTATTAACAATATAAAGAATATTGAAAGCGTGTCAAATGAAATCAACAATACGTCACTGTTTAGTGTAATTATTTAATATTTCTATCCTTAATTAAGATAACATGGCATAAAAACATCTTTCTAAAGTCAGCTTCATTGTTATCGTATCTATTCAACATCAAACGACGCCGATACAACGTCGACGATCTATTGTTAAGGTAAACACTGGGTTTAGTTTGTACAATTCATGATATATTTTGTTGCGGTTGACGGATCAGCAAACAAACGGGGTCGTGCGTCATTTCGAATCGGCTTTCGAGTTATTTGTCGGAACGTCGCCATGGCGAAGTAAGATCAAAGAGACTGCTGAGCGGTCGAAGGAATCTTCAGAGACGTTCGCCGACGACGTTCCCGTAGAGTGTACGTTTCCACAGACCGACGTCTGAAAACGGTAAGCGGCTTATCTCGCGCGACGCAGGAGCATCGCATTCGACTCACCGTCATCGGCAGAGAAGCAGAGAGCACGCTAGCTAGTTAGCTAGAGAGAGGTAGGAGAGCATGGGCGCCGTTACAAAATGTTCCAGGGGGGGCGAGATTTTTTTAGTAGGTAATAAAAGGCGACGTAGTGTGAATGACTATACTATTAATTTTGTAGCGGTTTCGTTGTTTTATTTGTTGTAAATGGCATTGATAGAGACATATTCGTATTTATTAGTTAGGATTCTAAAATTGAGACACATCAAACATGAAAATAAAAAAAAATATTAAAATAATACCCTAATAGCCCATATTGTTCGTTAAATTTAAATTGCATTCACCCTGAAAAATCTCCGTTGCTTTTATGGTTGTGTCATTTTGTACACATTATTTTATGTCATTAGCCACGGTTGTGACCCCTGTATGCTCGGCAATTTATCTATAGCATATTGATATTAAGTGAGTTGCAAGCAAATTTGCTGCCCTTCTATCGTTTATAATGTGTAATTAATAATTTTTATTAAGAATATTATTTGTATTTATATATTTGTGTTAGAATCATTGCACTTTTATTCTAGAATTTGAGATTTGGTCTGATTGCTAATCAATATTGAACAATTTTTATTACTTTGTGATATTCTGGAGCAAAAATTGTTAATTTTGTATAAGAATTTCCACCTCGTGTTCATCGAGCAAGGCCTAATGTATAATGAGCAACTGGCACCTTTCAAAACCAAAAATACAGGCACAAAATGAACACAATTGATAATAAATTAATTCTATAATCGTGTCAATCGAGCATCCGATAACAAGTCTTAATAACAAATTGGTAAACAATAAAAGGTGAAAATATTCTTTTAAAATGTAACCACATAAACGGAAAACAAGCTGTATGAATGGTCTGTTTGACCATAGTAGACAAATTTTTGTATGAACTCATGTCCGGAAATGTATTGTTTGAACGTTGGCGAGAGTCGGACGATTGAACCAATTTTACAAACAGCATAGGAAAAATAGTGCCATGTATCATAGGACGGCACTTTTAAAACCAAATAACATTTGTGTGATTTTGCTTATTATTTATCGTCTTTGAAAGGAGTTAATGAGAACCGTTTTGTAATTTTGATGCGAATTTTAGTCAATTTGGGTTATCTTGAATTCTTTTTAGAGACATTAAACAAATAAAGTTTTACGTGCAAATTATTTATATATTCTAAAATATAGTAAGGCTCTATGCAGTACCTAAACGGTGTCAGGTGTGTGGACATGAGTTCGATATCAAAAGTTCCGTATACTTTATCTATATTTTACACTTATTTTTAACACCCACTATATTTGAGATAAACTGCTGAGCAGTGCAAAAAGGTGCGAAGCACAGTAGAGCGTCGATAATCCAAACTAATTGGGACCGAAGGTCATTCGGATTATCAAATTGTTCGGGTTATCCAATATTGCAACTAAATAGCAGAAAATAAGTTTCGGTAGTACTTCAATCTTAATAAAACCAACACCATTCGACTCCGCTCTTCATAGACTATAAGAATGTCAAAATGTCAAATGTCAAAATCGAAGGGTAATCGAAGAGATATCGAAGCGACATCGAATGGGTATCGAAGGGAAATCGAACGGATTTATTTATAACTTATTTATGATTACTTAATTATGATTTATGATTTATTTATTATTTATTTATTACAGCAGAGCGGCGATAATCCGAACTAAAGCGACATTTTTCTGTAAACAGGAACCGACAAAAATGGGTTTTCCCTAGGTTACTCAGTGATTTATTTTATTATTATTTCTTTTTGGGTGTAGCGAATGTTCGGATTACCGAGGTTCGGATTATCGATGTTCTACTGTAATTAAACCTAATAAGTATGATTAAATGAAAGCTCAAACATGTTGGACTACAGCGCAAAATCGTAAACTTGGCACAATTTATATTGTGACTTTTTCACGACGAAAACTGGAGGTAAACAATATAATGAAACTGACATTGGTGGCGATTATAATCGGTATTGTAATAATTGGCATTATTTTTGTAATAATTATATTATTTAACGGGGGAGGAATTTGATAATTGCTATTACGCTGTTTATGGGATCAACGTTATCGTGCGTTGGCTGTGAGAGACATTCAACACGTAAGCTTATCGCATGTGAAACTTTTTAATGGTTTTTATTCCCATGCATCTAAGACGTTCTTTGGTAATAGATTTATGACTTTTGTCATAATATACAGCTTATGACAAATGTCATAAATCTATATACTGCTGAGCGAGATATTTATGCTTTTAGGGCAACTGGCTTGCCATCTACACATTACATTTAACTTGTCGTGGTCCTTTTTCTCCTAATATGAAGTCAAAGAGGGGGAAGTTTTAATAAATAGGTGAGGCATAGATTCCTTGGCATGCAGAAGAGATAGAGAGTCGCAAGCTTTCCGCTTGCTTTATATTGAAATGTATAGTTGGGTTCAAAATCGAGGGGGGGCAAGCGCCCCCCCGCCTGCCCATATGTAACGGCGCCCCTGTACGAGAGTCGGCAGGATCGGATGCCTCGTTGCCAAGGACTGAAATCCGACATCGACAGGGATTATTAGCTGGCCCCCTTGTTCGGTAATCTCGGAACAATGATCTGCACTCGCCCACCATTTGCACGTTTCGTTTGCTCTAATTACCGGGCCGATATCAGTGCCCCAACAGACTCCGCGAGCGACTTTCTTATCCCCCCCGTCCCGTTATTCCCTGGCATTCGGGAGAGTCGATCGCGGACGGAAAGAAATCCGCATTATCTATATCGGACCAGGGGAAGTTCGACCCTAACGAGCGCACGTACAGAAATAACGCCCCTTATTCCCCGCTTTATTCATACTTTATTTGCGTTATCTAACGATGGCAACGACCCCCTCTCTCCGACATCTAATATTCATTCCCGACCGATTTGTCTCGTTGCTTACCAGCTCGGTTGCTCGCGTAATATGTCTGGAGGGCGAAAATATTCTGCACCATTATCACGTTTCATTGTTTTTATTGACCAACCGGACAAATCGAAGCTACTACTAATCGAATTCTTCTCGTACTCTGAGTGTACTCCCAAAATGACTACTTTAACAGTTTTATATAGTCCGCCTTTTTGTCAAGCTGCTGGCAAATCGCACCATACTTATTCTTAACCTCTGTCAAATTAGTTCAGTTCTGAATTTTGTATCAATTTTTATGCCAGTCGTTCGGGAATCGTTGTAAGTATTTAGTACATAACCTAACTTTTTAATTTACCAGCGTAAAGGTACGATAGCGGCTTTGTTTTGGCATTCCTTCACAAACCATTAGAATACGCTTAGGGAGGAAAACAAAACCATTTTTGTAAGTTACCGCCGGCAAACTAAGACGTGAGGTACTAAAGTTCTATCTCCTAAATCCTACCTAACAATTTTCAAATCAGTCCAATAAAAATAACACGATATTTTGAACTTGGGATCCAACTTGACGGTAAAAACACATTATTTATTTTCCCAGACACAATCTACCTACTCCCAAACCAACCCTCCTTAACGATTCCTAAACGATTGGCATCAAAAGTGGGTGACTGAGTTGACAGAGGTATTTATTGCTAAGCCAGGAACAAGTTTCACCGACAGCTGTGCGCAAACCATTAATATAAAGAGTATGTGACGCGTTCTGCGCAGCGCTCTCGATACCTCCGTACCAAAAGAATTGACGATGCGGAACTAATATAACCCACATTAATCCCAATGAACTCTTTTCATTTCACCATATCCTCAGCTTCCTATCAGTCGCCGTCGTTAATCATGTCTCTAAAAGTGATGACCAATAGTTTAACAAGGTCTCCATACAACAGCAGAGTGTTTAATATAATCAAATCTGACCAGAGAAGTTTAGCCTTAAACCCCAGAGGTTTGAGTTGAACACTTTCATGCGTTTTTGTATTATGTATTTATTTATTTCATCATATTTATCTATCTCTTCTGAAAAAAGCTTGGTGACATCAAAAACACCAATCCGATGAAATTAGAAGTTATGTGACATTAACCAGGCCGCTAACCAGGCCGCACCAGCATCCAATTTGCTCCACCAAATACTTTGGAGAAATAAAATGAGATGAAGTTCACAATTCTACTGAATATGTATTTAAGTAAATAAAAGTCACTGTGTGCTTCCACTGTTATTTAATTTTCCTGTGGCGTAACCAATGACCGTGGCTCAAAGAATGCTTATCCACTTTTGAGGCGCAGTAACATACCATGGAATGATGAACCCAATAATGCATATGCAGGAATCCCCACACTGTCAAAATATGTTCCGAAGACAAGCAGAATGAACGATTATTGAATCAGTCATGAATCAGTCCAAAGGAATGGAATCAAGGTAAACGAAAACGATGGAAAATGGTAAATCAAAACGATGGAATCAAGGTAAATGAAAAGCCGATAGCTTTGCAAAGAAAGGATCTAAGAAACCCTTTCATGACAGCAGCAAACAGCGCACGCGTAAGTGTGCGTGGTTATAATTTGAGTGGGCTTCGAAAAACAGTTTGGTGGTACCGGATATGATGATAATAATCTAAAATAATGTCGAGAAACGCCAAAAGTGGTGGGGTATGGTGAACAGTAGTGAGTGAATTCGTCATCGCCAGTCTACACTCTACTTAGGCAGTCTTCGGCCGTGACGCACCGACGCGCGGCGAAACAGGGCCGGACTGCGTTTTTCTTAATTATTTTTCTCACAAGATGTCTTAAAGGTTAATAGTTATTGAACCAACAAGTATATTAAAAATAGCACTTACTGATCGAGACTTTTTAAAGCACAAGCAATTAGCGAGTGCGTTAATTGTTGTAATCATTAATTGCCGTTTAATATTCGAGTTGGTCACAACATTTTTTCGTCGGTCGTATTCTTCTAGCGGCGACTACATAGATTTTATTCGTCGATGTCATTTGAGGTTATATGAGCACTTATATAATTCGACACTGACAGTTCTGGACTGCGGTTCTGGATAACGGTGAGTTTTATTGGATGTTTCATTTTACGTATGCTCGATTAGCTATAATGAAGTATTTTGATTGGCTATAACAAATCGTGCATTTATACAGCTGTTTAATAAATTATTTCCTATTCACTAAACATACTCATAAATAAAAGATCAATAGAAATATTTTTTTAGAGACATCCACCATGTATTTTCTGAATGAGTCTAGCCATTGTATTTAATTGTTAACACATAACAATACCCATTGTATAGTAAATGTTCAAATTCGAAATAAAACTAATAAAATCGTGTAATCGATCAAGGGGTCTGAGCTCAAATATATGAGCTGCCCCATCGACGAATCAACACCTGAAACTTTTCCCAATAAGGTGTAAATCTACTGGCACGAATCAGCGTCGGCTCTGATTCGTTTACCGTTAGATTTATAGAGTCGCTCGGCTGGTAATCACGAGATCCTCAAGTCCGATACCGGCTGCGCCCGTAATCCGCGTTTGTTACTGCAAACCGGTCATTCGGCTGCCATATTTCATTTCCACTGGCCTCGTATCAATTCATCGCCGCCCAGCACGGCTGCATTACTTTCTCGGTCAAAAGGAAAACAAATTACTGCGGAGTGGTGGGGAAGTTCTGGGGACGAATATCGGGTATTACGGCGAGAAGCTTGGCAGGGTTCTCCCTCTTCCCGCTTTATTAATTCAGCTTGTTCAAACAAGCTGAAGGGGGCGACACGCGCAGTGAAAAAAGGACAGTCGCGGCACATCAGACACAAAGAGGACGCTTTCACTTGCTGCGCGCGTCCTATGATGTCGCGCCGGCTACATGAAATATTAAATTCAATTTCCATTATTTTTTTCATCGTCGAAACACGTGCGTCTCCCGGCCAAATTAAAACTCCTTTGTGGCGACTGATTTAATATAAATCAAGTCATATCAAAGACCTTGTATCACAAGCCTCATATTACGTCGTTAATAATTTATTAGAAGCTGCCTTTTGCTGAAATAAAACAACCAATATGAACAATGAAAATGGCCTTAGGAAAAAAAAAATCACAGCTGGGCCCTCCATGTAATTCACATTTGTTTTCCGACTTGCTTTTCCAGAATAGATATCAAATGAAAAGCCAATGACGTGTCATTATTTTCTCAAATCTAACAATAAAAAGGAAGAAAATATACGTTGAAGACCTGAAACCATATGGCCGCCCCAGTCATACTTGATATAACGGTGTAATGTATTTATTAAACAATTGCCATAGAAATCAAACAAGTAATATTATTATCTAAATTGCAGCGTTTCCCAACTGCTGCTCCGCGGAGCCGTAGGAGCGGAGCGAACCTATGCGCGTGACGTGAGCGGGAGAAGGAGAGCGTAAGAAGGTTGGGAAACGCTGATCTAATGTATTCATTGTATATATACAGGGTTTCCCAC
Organism: Melinopterus prodromus; assembly: GCA_964023965.1. Lineage (NCBI taxonomy): Eukaryota > Metazoa > Arthropoda > Insecta > Coleoptera > Scarabaeidae > Melinopterus > Melinopterus prodromus. The sequence goes on from OZ030394.1 coordinate 47,458,785, forward strand.
GACGAGCTGCCATTAGAAGTATGTATATGGAGAACCAAATGAAATGAGAGATTACAAATTTGTGGATTTAGACTGTTGGACACGACTATCTCAACTAAAATATTTTGGGTTTGCGGTTACTTCCGGTTACACCGGAAATGATGTCAACTTTTGTATTGCAAATGAAACACCCTGCATTTTATCGCATTTTTTAAATCTTCATTAACCTTCAGATCAATTTTATGGTACATTCCCTATACCTTAACCTAACATGTGTAATTTTTGAGATATTCTTTCTTTCATTAATAAATGACAGCTTTTACGTTTTCGTTTTATTCTTAATATTGTGTTTTATTGTAGGCTTGTAATTTTATAAATACTAAATTAATTATAATGGATACGGACCTAAAAACTTGTTTAATAAAGATCTGTTTATTCCAAATTGTTCAGTTGTTTTCAAACGCAATCTAGATTTGGCAATCTTTGCAATTTCTATTGTGATTTTTAAAAATCGATTTCAGTAGGTACAAGTACATTTTAGGTACAGGATATGGTACACAAAGTTGATCTAAAATTTTCCATAGAATTGAGAAATGACTTCTGGTACTTTTCTCGAATTCAAATTTGACCTTATAATTTAAACACCCTGTATAACTTTTAGAAGAGTTCTATTGTTGTGATGATATTACGGTACCTTAACAACAATTTTGCTGGACAACTTTTTGCCAACGGTCACAGGGGATAATTTATAAGTAATTGAAAGTAACCGTACAGCTGTCATTTTTTAACGAACAATATGAATATCTCAAAAATGACACATGTTAGGTATAAGGAATGTAACATAAAATTAATCAAAAATTTAATAAAGATTTCAAAAATGCGGTAAAATACAGGTGTTCCATTTGAAATATAAAAGTTAACATCATTTCCGGTGTAACCGAAAGTAACAGAAAACTCAAAATATTTTAGTTGACACCATCGTGTCTAACAATATAAGTCCACAAATTTTCAATCTCTCATTTCATTTGGTTCTCCATATAGTTCTAATGGTGGTCTTTAGTGGGTCGAAGAAAAAAATATGATAATGTACTATGTATTTTTTATTATTTTTCTTCTCAGTGTTCCGACATGATGAGTGATGGTCGCTCATACGCCTTGAAATAACCACAGGTGTATTTATTTTTTTTCCACTGATATTTCGTTAACAACTCTATACGCTGTAACAAAAGTTACCATTTGAAAACTGTTGGTTACCATGAAGCAAATGTATCAGTGTGAGCAATCATATACATTAAGGCAATCATAGCGAGAAGTTGTGTTGGTCCACATTTAGTTACCGCCAATAGTCATAATATTTATGTATTATGGTCGATTTTCTTGTTTTCGAATTTAAACTACTTATATAAGTACGTAGGCTTTCACGGCTAGAATCATTTAGAAAATAATCTGCTTCCGGATTATGCCGTGTGTCAAGATTTGTTAATGCTGACGGTTCGCGAATTATGCTGCTCGCTTCTTCAAATCTAATTGAATACTGAAGACCTACCAAGAAACTATCTCTTATATACCTGTATTTACACCTCACTGCGCACATCTGGAGCTACCGCTCCCATGTGCTTTTCTACCTGACCGCGTTAGGGTCGATCTTCAGACCCTACTGTCATGATGGTACTGAAGTACTGGTACTGGTACTAGGTACTGTCAGTACCATCCTCCATCCTTTTTTAAACTACTTATGTATAGGTCGTAGGTACATGGTTATTTTAGGCTAAAGGCTTTTGCCTAGGCAAAAGCTATTTGCCTTGTCAAATATATCTAGAGCAGGGATGAGCAACCTTTTTTTAAGCGGGACAGGTACAAATTCAAAAATTTTGAGCGGGCCGCAAGTACACAACTTATGAAAATACAAACGCTGAATAAGGAACTCAAATTATCTGTTTATTAACAAAATAAGCCTAATACAAAAAAAAATACATAAATAAAACACTAAATAATAAAAATACTACTATAAAACGGCGAAAGATATATATGGAGAAACATTAATTATTTATTGAGAAATTTGGCATTGCTTCTTTACTATCAATTGGTCTATGTTTGCAGATATATACGACACAGCAATCAACACGCAGCTTTCTAACCGTACATCATTTAATCTCGATCGGTAATCGCTTTTAATTATTTTCATTGCCGAAAATAATTGTTCACAAACATAAGTGCTTCCAAACAGTGTCATTATTTGCTTTGCATGTCCGGCTAATCGTGGGAATTTACCTAATTTGATGTAACTTTCATAAAAATTATCTATGTCAACATTTTGAATTTTATTTCTTAAATCTGTATTGCTTGTAAATCTATCATTTCCATTTGTAACTCATCACTGTTTCCACTTCTATATTGAATGGTGAAGAAAAAATGTTAAAACTAAGAAGAGTTTTTCTAATTCTAAATATTTTAAATCGCGATTGGAATTCAGTTAATAATTTTTTTAAATGCTGGGCATATTTTCGGGGTTCAGAAAGATTTTCTTTTCTTAAGAGTGCAAAATGTGACGTGTTGTTTGACAACAAATATTTGTGCCAAATTTTGAGTTTGCTTTCAAACGCTTTAATTTTGTCAAACATGTTGTGAATAAACTGGCTTTTTTCTTGAAGTTCCATGTTTAAGTCATTCAAATGCTGAGTTATATCGACGAGAAAAGCAAAACCACACATCCATTATTCGTCTTCGATATGGGGAAACGGATATTCTTTCATTGCCACAAACAATTGAATATAATTTTTTAATTCATATCGTTACTCGTTTTAGCGTAGTACCTTTACTCAACCACCGCACTTCTGTGTTGTAAATTACATCACCATATTCACCTTCCAAATCTTCTAAAAATTCTTTAAATTGGCGATGATTTGAGAAAATTAATCAGCTCAAATATCGCTAGTTGTGATGGATGTGTCGCTGATGTCACAACTTTCATCAAATGCCAAGGAACACCATTATAATCTTTTAATGCGTTCATGTAAAGTTGCAATTATGTTTTTAGACAGGTCTTCAATTCTTCTTCCTATTGTAAATCTTGAAACTGATTTTAGAAATAATGTCTATTTTATCAGGAATAGCTATTTCTGCAACAGCAGTATATTTTGTAGCAATATATTTTGTTGTTGTTTTAAACTTTTCTCCAATTGATTCAATTGATCCTTCCGCATTTGGCCTTGGATGCTTTTATAACTTGTCTCATGTTAAGTCTCATAATGCCGTTTAATATTATATTCCTTTAAAACAGATACTGAGTCTGAGCATAAAAAGCAAACTGCTTTATCTTTCACCAGAGTGAAAAAGTAATCCAATTTCCATTTAGTTCTATTTTCATCCCCAACTTTTCAATTTTTTGTTTGTTGATAGGACATACTTGCAACTATACCAATATAGCACTGTTTCAGTACTTTTCAAATGTAAAAATAGTGCTTTTTTATTACGGTTGCTTATTATGATATGGTAATAAGTCACAAAATGGACACAACAAATTACACACACAAAAGTTCTATGATTTGTGAAAACACTTTTAATTAAACTTTTAGAACTATCTCGCACCAAGCAATTCGTGAAACTGACCAAAAAATAAACCACTTTTCATATTTACCAAGATTAGACGACTGATCCCCTCCAACATTTTAAATACCCTCAGCTTTGACTTTACGCCGCTTGCCGATACCTTTACCGCTACACCGATACAGAGTTTGCGGCACATACGCGTAGCTCAAACTAGTGGTGGGCGATGTTTATCGATGTTTTAGAAACATCGATGTTATGGTTCGATGGTCGATGTTTTTGCCATCGATGATTTTATTTTTAAACATCGATGCTGACATCGATGTTTGGAAAACATCGTGCAGGAACAACAGCAAAAATAAGATATAAGATCCGGGCGTTTAGATCGCGCCGACATGAGATGCTGCTGTTTGTGTTTACTTAGACTAGTGATTTTTTTACTTTACTCTGCAAAATTAAAAATAAATTAGTTGTGCCAGGGATACCGTTGTGTAAGGGTGAAAATTTAGGTGCTACAATTATTATCTTGTTCAAAAATTCAGTGGTACGTAGATACTAAGCACGTGATTTGCCCTTCATGTAGGTAAAAAAGGAACAAAACACTAAATGTAAACATTTTATAGAGATTAGTTTGTATGATACCGCTTTAAAGTTGGAACACATTTTATGTTGAATAATAATATGGAAAGAATGAAAAAAAAAAAAGAAATCTGGGCGTGTTTCGTTTTTCTTTCTATTCCTTCTCATTTTGTGTTTAGAATTGGAAAATAAAACAAAGCTAAATTAACTAAAGCTCAATAAGGAGTTATTATGATTATGGTATTATTATAGAAAATTATAGACACAAACGCTGTCCGCTGAAAACATCAATGTTTTCAAACATCGTTGTTTTATAGCCGATGTTTTTATACCATCGATAGTAGGTATCGATGGTAACATCGATGGCAACATCGATATTTTGCATCGATGTCCCATCAATAGCTCAAGCGGATACGGGTTTTTTACAAATGGGCTTTCATTAGTCCCCAGTCTTGGAACATGATTTTCTTTAGTGTTGCGTCGTTATAAGACCTCTTAGTCTTTGCTGCTGGCATCATTTCAAAAACAAGGTTTCGGAACAGTGTGAACATTTTAAGCTAAATTTTAAATTCTTTTGCAGGGCTGCACGAAAAAGTATGGCGGGCCGCGGGTTGCTCATCCCTGATCTACAGTCTTCATGGATATTTTAAAGCTATTTGCCTAGGCAAATGTATTTGCTAAAACCGATGTTAGGCAAATAGCATTTTGTTTTTAATTGCGTTTGTAACAAAATTATGTGAGGTTATCCACAATCCGTGCATGTTTGTTTTCAAACACTACTTAATTAAAATTTAGTTGTTGATTACCTCCGGGTCATAACTAATAACATATTATAAGCATCATGGTTCTCAAGAAGTTACTCAGGATTTGATCATGATGTGGCAACCGTCAATACTCACAGATAAGATTAACCTATAAGAAGATTTTTAGGTTAGGATTGTTTAGTTTCGTTTTACAAGGAAACATAGTTGTGCTAGACTAAAAAATAGTGAATTGCGAAATTCTTATCCACTGGGCGATTTGATGTTTTGATGCAGATGAGATATCTAACTCTTATTTTTGATGCGGATAACCATGCATATCTAACATACAACTCAGTGAACATTTGGTGTTTTGAAACTTTTTGCATGTCTTCGTAATTGTTTCTCGATACAACTTCGGAAGTCACTTTGATGTTGCAAAGATAGTAAACCAAACCACATACCTATTGGTTTGGTGATAACGAACAAAAATTAATCAAAAACAAAATTTTAATTTAGACGTGTTTAAAACAAACCAGTTGCAAATAGCCTTACATATTTTATTATAAACGCGATTTAAAACAAAATGCCATTTGCCTAACATCGGTTTTGGTAAATACATTTGCCTAGGCCATATCTATTTGACCAGGCAAATAGATTTTGCCTAGGCAGAAGCCTTTGGCAGAACCTAGGCAGAAACCATTTGCCGACGACATATAGATTGATTTTATATTTTCTTCGTCATTTCCAGTGCTGCTAAGGTGATCGATGTTTATAAATTTTAAATGAGTTAGTAACAGTTGCAAAAACGACGAATTTTTTAAGAATTAACTCTCATATCGTTATTTTTTCGACCAAATCTTAGCACAAACACAAACATAGAATTACTTAAGAACATTGAAAAAATTAGATTTAGGCGAAGTTAGGATATTTAAGAGAATTTGTGATAAAATAAGAAGCAGTCCAACCAACACTCACCGCTACAACGCTATGTCCACACTAATTTTTGACAATTTCATAGAAACATGTTCGCCCCTACTCAACAGAGTTTAATATTGTGACGTTTTCAGAAGTGTTTACCCTTTTGTAGCTAATAACATTAACGTCTTTGCATCTTCTTGTGGGGCTGTAGCGGAGATAGTAACTTCCCCGAGGGGATAAATACGGTCACAACGTTTTAAGAATTGCATTATTTTCTTGTAGTCTTACATATTTGTGATTTTTAATAACTCGGTGATAACTGCATAATAACTGATTATATGATGATTAACTAGTTATTGATTACATACTGGTGCAATACGGATTAGTACTAACACCGATCTAAGTCTGATTACAATACAAAGTGTTTTAATCTCTTATAGTAGCTCTACAAGGTATTAGGTTGTAGACGACCTTCCTGGTGTCGACTTATGTTTGTTGTTTTATCGCTGCGCATTCCTAGAACAAAGTTCCCAAAACACAAACTAACCTCGCGACTGATTGTTTTATGCTCTGAATGGCCTTATGTCAATCCCCTTTCTACAAAAAGACTGATGCAACAAACTGTGCCACCAAGAAGCTCGGACGCACTCTTCCTTTAATATCTTGGAACACCCTATAAACGAGAGGACGAGTACATTAAAAGAAAAAATTCCAACCTATTATCACAACTATGAAAAAAAAAATCTGATGTGGCCAGGCACATGACTTTATCATACAATATATAAAATTAATAGTTTAGCTGCATGAGAATCTATTCTATTGAGATAAATCGTAGGTATCGTCAAAGCATCAGCATTTGACACTACCTATACTACGTCATTAGAATAATAGTTATTTATGTCACAAATGCCGAACGTACGGAATAGCGCGACGAGCGGTGATGCGGCGCGTCACCGAAGGCGGAGTGTCGCCGTCGCATATGAGCGAGTCGGCTATCTAGTTTTTGGCAGGAGCGACATCAACGTTTATTGTGTTACCTTTTAAGAAACACGTATTTAACCTTTAACTACACGCGCTGGGGTATAAAGTACACCATTTTCACTGCATCAGCTGCTATTTGTTGCTAATCGCAGACTCCGCCCAATTATGATATAAAATACACCATGCGTGTAGTTATGTTACATTTTAGGGCGCGTGTAGTTAAGGGTTAAAAAAAATAAATGATGTCTGTATAGTAAATGCTAGGTTGGTACCACTTTGACGAAACGTCAAGTTTAAAGGTGCGTTCCGATTGGTAGGTAATGGTAGCTAATGGCGGTGGTAGAATACGAAATTATAGTATTTCTTACATATCGTGATAATGACACATATTAGTTTGCATGTACATAAACATGAGTCACTATCAATTTTCTATTAGAAATACTATAACGGCGTCTGCTACCACTGCCATTGTCACTAATGAAAACGCACCTTAAAAAGGTAATTCAAATTCTGACAGATTTATATTTGTTCATGACACATCCATACCAACATACTATACTAAAATAAAACTGCACTCATCGCTATACTTTATTTATAATTTTCTCAATGTATCGTTTTTAGAATTAGATATAAAGACGGGTTGATATTTCTTATCAATAAACAATCAAATTGGTGATCTTACTTTATTTGAAATTTGTATTTTATAATTTGCCGCACTACAGCACATACAGCGGCAACGTTCCATAGTGGTTTTCCAACCTCTGATGAGATCAGCTGTTTTCGAATGTGACAACACAAAAAAATATTTGTCAAAACCCTGGCTACTATGTAATTTCATATCAATGCAGATGCGACCGATCTCGATCAAATAGAATTTGCTCTTGAAGCTAAACTATTAATTTTACCAAAAAATTTCATAGGCATAAATTATTCAAAATTTCCTCTACTTTAATTTATTAATTAACTAATTTGTCGATATTACAGAAATGGCGGCTCATTTCCAAAATCCTTCAAAAAGGCTTAGAATAAACTAAAAAGCTAAACTATTAATTTTACCAAAAAATGTCATAGGCATAAATTATTCAAAATTTCCTCTACTTTAATTTATTAATTAACTATTTTGTCGAAATTACAGAAATGGCGGCTCATTTCCAAACTCCTTCAAAAAGGCTTAGAATAAACTACCAGTTCCTTTGGACCCTTGTGAATCAAAACCTTTTCAGCTCTAAGTTAGGTCATGAAACTTCTAAATATGAACTTTCGTCCCGATGCCTTCAGTTGTTTCGCCGGAATCGTCGCCACAAAAATCGTTTACACACATACACACACACACACACACAGACATTTTTTTGTACCTTGGTAAAAAATGTTCAGGGGACCCAAAAAGACCTATTCCAAATAAAACGCTGTGAGTTTGTTGATGAGGTATTTAATGTGAAATCTTGCAGACTGGTTTCGAACGGGTGTTCGTCATCAGTGCAAACGTCTAAATTTCGGATATGATAAATATAGCGGCATTTGTCGGAAAGTGGCGGTCAAAATAATAACATATATTAACGTCGAAGTACATTTAAACAATTATAAACAACACAATCGTAACTAAATTGAATATCACAGACATGCGGTTTATCAAGTATTGATAAACCGCATGATAAAGTAAAAAGCAACGCATATACAAAAATATACAATACATACATACTTCTATAAATACTTTTCATTTTCATACATACGTAATAAATAAATCAATACATTCATCCGCACGTTTCAAATTTGTGGGATGCTACTTATAGTCACAATTATTCGCTCCTGACATTTTACGTGATTCCCCATTTCTCAAATATACTTTTCAACTATGTATTGTCCATAATTCTGCTACGTAATTATATCCTGATTAATTCTTCTGATTCATTATCGTTTCATAGCTGACTAGGCATGAAGATATCTGCAAGCGCTATTATCCAAAATGTCGCTGCAATCTCAAGAAATGTTAACACATTAAAAAAGCTATCAGAGCAGAATTTTGTTACGACAAATACAGCCATCAATTTGCAGATTTCTTATTATTGTTGCATTCACACACCTAATTGTTTAATAATAATTGCCTATTTTTATTTGAAAACATTCGTTCGTTACTACCCGTGGTCGTAGCGCCATATTGCGTCACATAAACTTGAACTCAATTTGTTGACTAGGCATTATGATATACAATCAATGTCTTTGATTCGTCTATTTTTCGAAAACGCAATGTATAACACAAATGTTTTTGTCGAGCGTGTCCCACTTTTATTTAGCAATACAATTACCTTGCATGTGCATTTTTCTATGTGAATTAAAATCTAGTCAACTATAATTAAAATTGATATTTCCTACCACTCTTCTACGGGATGCCTTAAGACTGATGTTGAGAAACCTTAATTTTTTATCATCAAACTCCTTCCTGTAGTCGTTATGCCCGACAATTGCTGCTTGATCTGATGGAAAATTGACATCTTTCCATCTTTTGCTGGTTCTGTCGGCAGACACGCCATACCACAATCTTCCATTAAGAAGAAAATATACTTTTGGTCGCTTCTTCTTATTGTTCTGTGTTGCTCGTTTTATTTCTTCTAGCTCGCTTGTTCTTCATTCTTCTTGATAGCTTGTTCTTCCTGCTGCTTGGTCGCTTCTTGTTCTTACTTCATCGCTCCTGCTTCTTTCGTCTTGGTTGCTTCTTCGTGGTCGCTCTCTTTGTTAGACATAATGGCTTGATTGGGTTCTTCTAGTTGGTTTCCATCGGTATAACGGCACCTGTACCATTGTGACGTTTTCTGAAATGGTTACCTCGTTGTGGGTAATCACATTAAAGTCTTTGCATCTTCTTGTGGGGCTGTAGCGGAGATAGTAACTTCCCCCCGGGGATCAATGCGCTCACAATGTTTTAACAATTGCTTTATTTTCTTGTAGTCTTACATATGTGTGATTCTTAATAACTCAATGATAACTGCATAATAACTGATTCTATGATGATTAACTAATTACTGATTACTTACTGGTGTAATACAGATTAGTACTAACACCGATCTAAGTGTGATTACAATACAAAATGTTGAAATCCTTTATAGTAGCTTTCGTAGACGACCTTCCTGGTGTCGACTTATGTTTGTTGTTTTATCGCTGCACATTCCTAGAACGAGGTTCCCGAAACACAAGCTAACCATAATATTATCAGGTAGCAGGAGTTTCATTACAGTGGTTCAAGTCCAATCAACAACGTTTTTTCTAATTACGTTTCTTTATTACTTTGTTAGCTTCGTGCTAGTTGATGCACCACTGATTTTACCACCAACGCTGTCGCATAACTCACGCAAAGCCCATCTCCTTTTGCCATATCGTTACCCGATGATTGAAACATCTTCAAATATATTATACTTTGCGGTCTCGGCAACAAAATTTTACGTGCGCCAGGAGAGCGGACGAGCAGGGACAGGCCGATAAGCGGCAATAATCTCGCGAATGGAGTACACGCGCACGGCCATAAATGTAAATTGGAATGGTCGCCATATAATTGGGGGCGAATCGACGGCTTCTCGGAGGCAGCCCAGCGCGCTGACGATAGCCTTATCAGCGCCACCTGGCGACGTCGGCCGTCCTTATCGGGCTAGCGCGGACGTTGCCAGCAACCAGGCCCTTAATTATGACCCCCACCATGTGACACACACACACACACACACACACACCTCATACACTCCCACGCGCCTCGTAAGCATTAACAGAGCAAACACCGCATAGTGTGGGCGGATAAGAAGGACGAGAGAGGGGCAAATCAAAGATCGACAACGGACACCCTTTTGGCAGGACTGCGTGGTGGACTTTATCACGTCGGATTTCATGAAGCTGATGAGTCCAGGTAATCCGATCGCGCTGTCGTACCCGTAAATACAGAGCGTAGTGTTCTGTCGTTAGCGCACTGCGTATACGAAGTACTTACTTTGGCGGAAATCTGACCATGCTTAACTAAAAAAGAAAGGTTGTGCTTGACTGGAAAACATTGCTGCATTTTTACTTTTAGAGGTATTTTTGAATAAATATGCGAAAAAGTTCGTGTTTTGGTGACCTGAACAAAAGTAATTGTTTATTGATAAAACAAAAATGCTCATGTTATAATCCAACTAACAAAAAGGAGTCCGAGAAATATCTCCTACTCCTTTCATCACACACAATCAAAATTGGACAAAAAAATGTGAATTATTAGCTTCACCGAGAATTTTTACTTTATCATACGCAGTATGGTAAAGTATTGTAATCGTGCCGAAAAAAAAAATTGGGATTTTAGCGGAAATAGGTCTTTTTGGGTCCCCTGAACATTTTTGACCAAGGTACAAAAAATGTCTGTGTGTGTGTGTGTGTGTATGTGTGTACCCGATTTTTGTGACGACGGTTCCGGAGAAACTACTAAAGGTATCGGGACGAAAGTTCATATTTAGAAGTTTCATGATTAAATTTAGAGCTGAAAAGCTTTTGGTTCAAAAGGGTCCAAAGGAACTGGGATATATAAATCTGTCAGAATTTGAATTACCTTTTTAAGGTGCGTTTTCATTAGTGATAATGGCAGTAGTAGCAGACGCCGTTATAGTATTTCCAATAGAAAATTGCTAGTGACTCGTGTTTATGTACATGCAAACTAATATGTGTCATTATCACGATATGTAAGAAATACTATAATTTCGTATTCTACCACCGCCATTAGCTACTATTACCTACCAATCGGAACGCACCTTTCGTCAAAGTGGTACCAACCTAGCATTTACTATACAGAAATCATTTATTTTTAAAAATTTAAATTTAAGTATTTCTTAAAAAGCAACACAATAAACGTTGATGTCGCTCCTGCCAAAAACTAGATAGCGCGACTCGCTCATATGCGACGGCGACACTCCGCCTTCGGTGACGCGCCGTATCACGGCTCGTCGCGCTATTCCGTACTTTCGGCATTTGTGACATAAATGACTATTATTCTAATGACGTAGTGTAGGTAGTGTCAAATGCTGATGCTTTGACAATACCTACGATTTATCTCTATAGAATAGATTCTCATGCAGCTAAACTATTAATTTTATATATTGTATGATAAAGTCATGTGCCTGGCCACATCAGATTTTTATAAAAGCTTCTGGATTGCCTTAAACTTAAAATGCAAATATTAGAGTGTAACTTTTGCGTGCATATATTGGGTGTTATCAAAACTATGAATAAACGCTGAAGAGTAAAAAACCTTTATGTCCAAACCTACTCCGTTGTCTATAACATGTGTTGCCAAAAAGGTGAAAATGACATAAGAGTAAAGTACCGATTTTAAAGTATAATAAAGCATTAAACACGAAATTATTGTCACGTTCGACGTTCCATATACCGGGTGTTCATGCAACAACGAAATGAGGTTTTAATTTTGTATTTAATGTCCTTTAATACTCTAAACTCTTTCTCACATAACATTTTGGCATAACTTTTGAAATAAAAGTTTTGCATAGTTTTGGTAACACCCAGTACGTGCAAGCAGATAATTACATTCTAATATTTGTATTTTGGGTTGAAGAGAATCAAGAACCTTTTATGAAGAATAACATTTCCTGAATTCAAAATAAAAAAAAATCCTAGTAGTGCCCACTGTCCACCTATCAGCCAGACACGGTAGTATGTTTATTAGTATAAAGTCGCTCCCAGACGATGCGACCAATCTATCGACATAAGCGTTCCGATATGTGAACACTTCCCCCACTCCGGAGGACTTTTAATGTCAACGTGACATTCGTAGCATTGACGTGTTATTTTATTTATATCACTTATTTCGCTTTGTTTGGAGATATTATTTGTGAATTTGTTTCAAGATATAACTAAAAAATAATAACACTTTTTGGTGAATCTTGTCGTTCGTAATAATGGAATAGAGTAAAGGATATTGGGTATGAGGGTCTTACAATGAAAATTTGTTCTTAATTTTTTTCCGACCTTTTATTCCTGTTCAATAATTCGCAAAACCTTTTTTTGCACCTTCAAGAACTAAACAATATAAGCACACAACATAATGAAGGCTCGGTACATAACATACAAGGTTGCCTTAGAATAGTGGTCAAACAAATATGATCATCTGAGTAGACGGAAATTCGGCGGTAGAGCGGTAAACAATCGCGTAGAACATAAACGGTGACGGAAAATCGCAACAGGAAGCACAATAATCACGTTCAAAACACTGGAGACGTATAACGTTACAAAAACCAGTCCGTTCGGAGGTAACTTAATTGAAATATTATTAACAATGTGTTGGGTAACTTAACATGTAATAATAGACAATTCCTGGGACGAACAACCGGTAGTAATTCAAGAAAACATCATGCACAACCAGTAAATCGAGTATTATTTTCAACACAATTACAACTATCAACGACCAAAACAACAGCCATTACCGTAACGACAGAGTATTCTAAAAATACAACCGTGCGCAGTGAAACCAAAAAACCACCAACAAATACCTATGCACGAGTGCCAACTCTTCGCTCACAAAAGGCGCGTGATATGTTAAATTAAAATTATGGTCACTGTTGATAGCGTGCTGGGCGAGAGCACATTTTCTTTTTAATGTCATTAGTATGTTGTCCAAGTCTTGTTTTAAGCCAGTTTGCGGTCTGACCGACGTAGCTAGAGTTGCAAACTCCACAAGGAATGCGCTAAACAACAGGTCACTGGTGGGTGTCCTTTCTTTGATATTATTGAAACAAATTCTTCACTCTACTAGTAGGCTATCCTTCGGTTATCAATCTTAAAAAGCCCACTCAAAGGTTGTGAAAGTCCAGGCAAGAATGGTAGTCTTCTATAGACCGGGGCTTCTACTCGAACAGGAGCGGTCATATCAACAACGCGTCTCCTTGTTGAAGTGTTGTAGATTAACTTACGTAAAAGTTCTTTGGGATATCAATTGGGAACAGGAATAAAAGATAGGAAGAAATTTAAGCACTAATTTTCATTGGAAGACCCCTCATATCCAATATCCTTTACTCTATAAAAAATGATGTTTAATTGTTCTGTTCACAGCTGCAAAAGCAGAAAATCAGCCATAAACCAGATTTCGACCGATGTAGCATTTTATCGGTAAGTGACTATATATGTCAAAAATGTACAGGCTTGTATTGGCCGCACACACGATATGTTTATGTTGTTACGTAATTGTTAATTAAAATAGATTAAATAAATTCTTAAAAGTGTACATATGGCATCAAAATCCATCCGTATAGCGTCTCCATCTTACTCCATGGGTTTCAGCATACTACGTAAATACTGGTGATGTACAGTTTTGATTTTTACGTTCAAGCGGTAATGTAAAATTCCAGGTACCTATTACTATTATACTATACTATTATTATATTATTCATGAGCAAATATCTAAACATTCAGTAATTTTTACAACATTTAAACAATATCACACGCTCATACACTCCCATACATCTCGTAAATATTAACAGAGCAAACACCGCATAGTGTGGGCGGATAGAAAGGACGAGAGAGTGGCAAATCAAAGTACGATAGCGGACACCTTTATGCCAGGAGTCCGTGGTGGACTTTATCATGGATTTCTGATGCTGATGAGTCCAGGTAAGCGGATCGCGTTGATGTCCCCGTAAATACAGAGCGTAGTAGTGTTCAGTCGTTACCGCACTGCGTACACGAAACGGACACTTGGGAGGAAATGTGACGATGGTTAAATAAAAAGAAAGGACAAATGCATGAAATAAGATACCACGTGAAGCTGTTTGACTTTCCCGGGAATTTTCAATAGGAGCTAATGAGTGCGTAGGAGGTGTTGATGTTTCAGGTTATCTTAATCTAATAATAGGTTTGTTAAAAAATAGAGCCGTGTAAGACGAAGCAGCTTCCTCTTTATGAATTGCTGGAAGTTCACGTGTCCAACTCGTATCAGCAATCGTTACTGAATCATATAGTTGTACGTTAGTTAATTAACTAATATTCAGGTGTACAAATTCGCGCGGTTCTAGTAGGCATCAGCAGACTTTGTTGAACGTTGATAAGGTAACGAGTGAAAATGGTTCCGGCATAGAGCACCGCTGGCAAAAAATAAATTTATATCGTCGACCAAATTACAAAATCTCGAATCTACATTTTAAATAATTAGTTTTTTTTTATATTTTCTAATAACTATGCAAAAATACGTATTTTGGTGCCTCTTAAATTGCAAGATACACCTAACGTGGCGTTTTTGAGACCGAACTCCAAGACAATATATGTATTGGAAAATGTTTTTAGAAAAATATGAATGTCCGTCTTAATGCCCAACTAAAAAAGTGTATTCCCTGAAAATTTTAACACAAAATATTTAAAAATGGCGGTATCCAAACAATCTACCCAGACCCGTTTTTCAAAACATTGTTTTCAGTGTCAGAAATATTCAGACTCCTTTCGTCAGAGTTATAAAATAAACTTAATAAACGTTCATAGCAAATTTAAGAAAAACATTTTTCGCATAATGGCCGCAGTTTGAACTCAAACGTGTGGCTCTGTACTTATATATAAATGTTTTTTTATTTTTTTTTTTGTTGAGTAATAAAGCGACGTACAAAAACAATCCGTATGAACTCATACTTCGTTTTTTCGGAGTACATCCCCTAACTGACATGAAAAAAATTAGCAAATCCTTACGTTTAACATCAGAAAATAAGTATTTGCTCGCAAAGTATGCTTATGTGGTCTTTTCGGATATGAATAAACAGAAGGATATGATCAAAGTTGTAAGCACTTGCTCATAACGAGATAAGTATGCTTACTGGCAAATTTGCGGTTGAAGATGGCACAAGTTGCTGTAATTGTGCAACATAAAAAAGTATAGAAAGTTTGTTTTGAGCCACAGTTTAAAGACCATAAGTCCCTTTATAGATTTTTGGAACCAAATGTGGTATGGACTAATTATTTTCTTGGCGAACCCAACGAAACCAGAGGAGCCGCGCCTATAGGGAAACAACGTATGAAATGAATGTTCATCAAAGTACTGTCAGAAGAACAGTAAAATATGTGCCGGAGAAAATTATTCGAAAAGTGGAGTTTTGGGTAAAATTTCCTTCATTCCGTCGACAAGTCGCTAAAACCAAAGAATCGTGGCAGAAAGTATTGAGTTAGCAACCCGTTTTTAGTGGCGACGATTCCGGAGAAACTACTAAAGGTATCGGAACGAAACTTCATATTTAGAAGTTTCATGACCTCTGATGAAAAGGGTCCAAAGGAACGGGGGTTTAGTCTTAGCATTTTTGAAAGATTTTGCAACTAAGCCGTCATTTCTGGAATTTCGTTGAAATAGTTAAATAACTAGTAGCCAGGATATGTCACATATTTTGATTCTAATGCCAGTAGGTTCTGTCACACGTTAATGTTTTGACAATACCTACTGTCAATATAAGCTGCGTTCGGATATTTAACACCGTTACACCTTTTCCACCCAATAACACTGGATGATGTACCGGTGTCAACGGAGTATAATATCCGAACGCAGCTTTAATCGACATATCTGTCTAGTTCTACTAGTTTTATTTTAATGCAATCATAGCCGATCTCGATCAAATAGAATCTCGTGCAGCCAAACTATTAATTTTATATAGAGTATGATAGTCATGTGCCTGGCTACATCAGATTTTTTACTTTATCATACGTATGATAAAGTATTGTAATCGTGACGATAAATAATTTGATTTTAGCGGAAATATGTCCTATTGGGTCCCCTGAACATTTTTGACCAAGGGACAAAAAAATGTTTGTGTGTGTGTGTGTGTATGTGTATACCCGTTTTTGTGTCGACGATTCCGGAGTAACTGCAAAAGGTATCGGGACGAAACTTAATATTTAGAAGTTTCATGACCAAACCTAGAGCTGAAGCTGAGCTTTTGTTCAAAAGGGTCCAAAAGAACTGGATGTTTACTCTTAGCATTTTTAACGATTTTGCAAATGAGCCATTGCAATTACGCTATTGCCGTAATTTCGTCAAAATAGTTAAATAATAAATGAAAGTAGAGCAAATATTGCATAATTTATGTCTATGACATTTTTTGGTAAAATTATTGGTTTATCTGCATGAGTAAATTTTAATTGATCGAGATCGGTCGTGTTGGCATTAATATAAAACTAGTTAGCCAGTCAATAGAATCGGAATATCTGTCAAATCCTCGCTAACTAGTTTATTTTAATGCAGAGACGACCGAACTCGATCAAATAGAAACTCATGCAGCGAAACTATTAATATTATATAGTATGATAAAGTCATGTATTTGGCCACATCAGATTTTTTTAGTATTGTCTACTGTTATGAGTTCACCAAAAGTTTGACCGTATAATTTACCGAGCGTTTGAAACACCGCATGTACTTTTAGCGCATCGGTAATTGCAATTTTGTGTGAGTATCATGATAATCTTTAAGACTGACAGCAAAAAAAGTTCACATTATCAGTCTATTTTTGTTCTGAATGAGAACTCATTGTGCTATGAATACCGGTCCCGAGCCTGTGGTCAACCCTCGTTGATAGGAAACCAATACAGACAGACAGACCACGTTGGCCCTTTATTATAGAATATAGAGTATGATGATAATACATGGTAACGTAAATTACAAATTACGTCTAATATAGCACATCATATAAGTAGTTAAAAATCTCCAAAATCATTCCGAGTGTACTAACTTAAAGAAAATACAAGACGTTTTTTATCATTTGTTAGTAAAGGCATACATATTGACCACAATTTCCCTGCTATTAATGAAGATCTCCGGTATCAGCAATTTGAAATAATACATTGTTATTTATATTTTATTAAATAATAATATTTTCGGAATGTTTTCCTCTTTACAAATGAGAAACAATAGCCAGAAAAACATTTTATACGCATTACATTTTCAATTTATTTTACCATAAGATGTCGGAATATGAAATACTCGACATGTACCGCGATGTTGTAATTCGAAAATAATTGCATACTGGGAAGGTAGGGACATGTAATTTTATAGATGGTCAGATAAAGAAAGGCCATGTTCAACAATGTCCTTTCGCTTTATCAGATTTCCAGCGGCGCTGTGACGTCAAGCGAAACTTCAATATTTGACCGTCGAGTACATCAATTACATATCTGAGAACCACAAAATAACATTTCGTTGAGCTTTACAATTTGTTTTGTTTTACCTCTTGTCCGCCAACAACTTCAATATCTCGTGTCGTATAACCGAGAAAGTTTCCACCACTTTCTGAATATTCCGCTCATCGGCCATATTATCATGAATGAATAACAATACCTACTTTCATACCTACTTTCATTGACAATACATTTTAGTTTTCCGCAATGCAAATCCTATAAATCAGCCCAAAAAACTTTTAAAAAAGACAGGGATTCCATGCAATTGTAGTCTCGAGGTTTTCGAGGTTCATTCATTAAATTTTAGTACTCATCGAGGATTGCTGGATTGATGCTCTGTTGACTTACTTCATATTTTGCATTCTTCTTCTCAAATATAACTGTCCCTGAATTTTATTTTTTACTCTTACTATTTTTTTATCATACTGCGTATGATAAGGTAAAAAGTAAGAGTCAAAAAAGTAAGTTAAAAACCCAATTCAGTCATTTTTGACCGTGAATAACTTGCGATGGGGACTATTTACACATTATTTGTAATGGTGTATACATATAAAACCAACAAAACGTGTATCTACAGAAAAACTCTTGAAGCTTGAATTCCGCTTTGGAATTTTCCGAAGCAAAACATAATTTTTCTGAGCCTTACAGTACAATATAAATATAATAGTAGTTCGGTATAGTAATTTTACATTGCAACAAGTAATTCCAACCTCAAAAGCTAAACCACAACAAGAAATTTAAAGTTACTACTTATGTGAATACATTTGCAACAATATGTTGCCCAATATATGTACTAAATGTTATGTGAAATCATGTGGACAAAGCATATCGGAATGTGACACAAAAAGCTCTCGACCTAGATAACCACGGATTTAAATAACGGCTTTATCCAAAAACAAGATCATAATATAATATGACAAGAACAATATGTAATTTTGTTTTTATATATCACAATATAACCTAGTCAGAGGATAATCAGGAGGGAGAATTCGGTTACGTATACGTGCGTACTTGGTCTAGAGGCGAAAAAGTCTGGCGCCCCCTACGCCATTCTGGATGAATTAAGGGTCCGTAACTCGGCATTTTCCGCGACAATAGACAAAATTAGCGAAATTGTCTACCCTCCATTCGTCACAACAAATTTGTCCGGAGCTTTGTTTTTATTTGAAAAGTTGCTTGAGAAAAGTTGTACCAAACTTCGTTCCCTATTGCAGTGAGGACAAGCGGCCGGCCCCGATGGTATCTTGCAGGCCATCTTACGCGACATAATTTCGAGTTTTTATCAGTCGGTTATCGAGTGCTGCGTTTTATTGCTTTGTTGTGTAACACAGTTTTTGTTACTAGCGTCTAACTGGGTGACGATAAATAAGATCTGGATAGACTTTAACCTTGTACGACAAAATTGTACCTATCAGAAACCATTAGTAAAAAAAAGGTTATGTGATTACATCGAATTGTGAGAAACGAAAATTGCTTTTCTACCTAAGCAAAACGGAACAGAGCTGATTTGTTTTTAGTTATGGAAAAATGTAGAAAATGGGGGTTCTTACAAGTGCGCTTTTCGAAGAGTTAATAGTTATTTAACCAACTAGTATATTAAAATGAGCAATAGGGTATTCCGGTCATGTCAAAATTTAAGCAAATATTCGGTTTAACCTATTGTACAATTTATGAGGATTCATAAAGTTAAGCTATGACCTTTTTGATTTAGTTTTTCTGTGAGATAATTGCAATTAAAAGTGCGTTTCGTTTGAATTCACCGACCACCCTCGGAAACACACGATCATTACCGATCCCTATTAGCGCTGGCAACAGCGGACAGCTCTCGAACAGCTGATCGCCCAAGTTGACGGTTGGCTACCCTGTTGTTTGAGAATGAAGTCGAACTCCATTTTCAATTCGGCACAGAACTATGTCGGCGTTGGCGTTTATACATTTTGAAGTCAAGTATTTGATATAACTTCAATAACCAAAGCAGGTGTCAACAAACGAGCGATTCTAAACGTTGACACAACAAAACAGAAATGTACGTGCACCCTAGATATAGCAACGTTGTCAAGTCGCTCACTTTGAGCGGTCTTTGTGACGTCACAAAGACCAATCCTAATTCAAAATTCTAACAACGATTTCTCTTAATTTAAAACGATGTTTGATATTTTACTAGTGAAGTAGCAAACAGTAACACCCATAGTTTATAAAAAATGACAATTTAAAAAACACCGGAATACCCTATTAATGATCGAGACTGTTTAACGCACGAGCGATTAGCGAGTGCGTTAATTGTCGAGATCATTAATCGCCGTTTAATATTCGAATTGGTTACGAAAATTTTTTGTCGGCCGTATACTTCTGGTGGCGGCTACATAGATTTTATTCGGGGATGTCGTTTGAGGTTATATGACCATTTACGTAATTTGACACTGACAGTTCTACACTATGTGCCTGAATAACGGAATGCTTTGAATGGATAGTTTAATTTTACGTATGTTCAATTGACTATAATGAAGTCGTTTGATTGGCTATAATAAATCATGCATTAATAGAAATCTTGCATTTATAGAGCTGTTTAATAAACGTTTTGCTATTCACTAAACATACTCATAAATAGATGATCGACGGATAAAGTTCTTTTAATGTGGCGGAAGAGAGAAACCCAAACAATGTATGTCTGATATTCTGATAGTTTACCTGCAAGCGCAAATTCTATTTCATCGAGATCAGTCGTACTGTATTAAAACTAGTTACTCTAGTTAGCCAGGATTTGACGGATATTATGACTCTATTGACAGTCAAACAGTATTGTCAAAACATCAGCGTTTTTTTGCATCTGTTTTGTATATTGTACCACAGTTAGGCAGTGCTTTTGCACTGCTTTTGCAGTGCTTTGGAACTAAAATCAACATGTGTTCTTATTGCACTAAAATTATGACAGTTTGCTTTCAGTTGTACGACGGTATCGCGGCTCTTCGTTTTGCACTTAAAAATTACATCTTCAAATAAAATTTTCTAAAAAACTGGAGTAACTCAATGTATTTAGAGGTTTACGCCTGATATAGTGCGCTTTATTTAGAAAAATGGAATGAACATTAAAAAAAGTTAGTTTGAAATGATGTGACATACACAAAAAACCTTGATTTTATCCTCGAACCAATCTTTGCAGAAACAAATTTAACAAATTTTAACATTTGCCTAAAATTTACAGCTAAACAACAAGTGTGATATTTCATAATTGAAACAGAAGAAAAAACCACTGAAAATGTTAAAATAAAACGTACACCACGTACAACCTTAAGAAAACCTACAGTTGGCAATGGTTTCTCAACAAACTTTAAAGATAACTCAAGCACGCTATTAAATGTCTCCTGCATGTGCCATGTTTTTGTTAGAAACATTCAATCCCGCTGTTTTTTAGTAAAAGATAATAAATAAAACACTGTTCAAGAATTTCACCCTGTACGCGGAAAGCACCCTATATACGATGGAATAAAATCTCTACTGTCCCGTTTGACTAAATCAAGACAAATGTCATCGTCTACTGATTTTAATACACATTTCATTTTACAACAATTGACCCGACATTGTCAGAAATCGTGCACAGCTATACATAAAGTAGCATGCCATTGGATTGGCACATTATGTTACTGCAAATATGGTATTTTCAA
Source organism: Melinopterus prodromus (assembly GCA_964023965.1). NCBI lineage: Eukaryota > Metazoa > Arthropoda > Insecta > Coleoptera > Scarabaeidae > Melinopterus > Melinopterus prodromus. Next base: position 47,480,344 of record OZ030394.1, read on the forward strand.
TCTTCAGAATACAAGTAGGTAATTCGTTTTTTAAAGAAACATTTGATATTATTAGCAATACGAGTAATTAAAAATGTGTACCGTTTCTTCCCACAGTGTATATGCATCGTTATTTTCGGACAATGTAATTTACAGAAAGGAAATATTGCTTAGAAGTAAAATTTATATTGAAATTCGAATTTATAGTATCCCATTGCATTTTTGTTGTTTTTTAATTTGCGGTCTCGTATTAGGTATTAGTAACCCATTTATTTTGCTTTGCTCTAAGTAATGTTAACTGCACTCTCCCCAATATTTTGTTTTATTATTTATTACTTATTATTTAATTATTATTTATTATTATATGATCTATAAGTCTTATTTTTTCCCTCCTAAATCGTATCAGAGATCAAATATTGAATCATCCTGTATCTAGAATCTATCTTTTGGCCACTTTGTTCCAACAGTTGCTTGCGATAAGAAAGGTTGTCTATTAGATGTCACATGCCATGGATTCTTTGTGCACCAATTATGCAACGACAGGACACTTGACAACTGAGCTTTCAAGCAGTTTAGCAAATAAATGAAAAGGAGTGGCATACAGATCTAATGGTTTAAATTGCCATAAATTTTACCAAGGGTTAAAACTCGCGATCAGTATATTAATCGTATCAAAATGACTAGAAGAAAACTGTCAAATGTGCACCGAATTAAAGATATCGCCGACGTACTTACTTAAAGATAGCAAGTTACATAAAATTTATAAAAAGTACCAAAATTGTATTAATTATAACTAATGGCAGTTTCAAATAAAAAAACGAATCTTTTTGTTAAGTTTTCTCAATTCCAGAGAATTCTCATTTATAACAAATTTAAGATGATGTGCATATCATTTGAATGAGTTTTTGATTATATTAAGCAAATCGTCAACATTTATGAAGAATAAAGCGAGAAATAGACAATAAGCTCATTTTTCATATCTTTAACACAAACTAGCAAAACACTTTTCTTAAAATTGTTTTATCAGCTTCATGGTATCGTCGACGCTTGTTATTCATTTAAGTTGAAATTACTTAATTACTATAATTATAATTACCATAGAGTAGTAGTTCTAGGTAATACTCTACTTCATAAACTAATAGTAACAGTTAATTCATGGAAATAATAGTACCTATATTATTCCCTGCGCAAGTAATATGAGCAATTATTCACGATAATGAAGGTGCAAAACATTCGAGTGAGTAATTGCCATTACTTGCGAATGGAATAGTATACTGTTTTTACGACTATGCAATAAAATTTTGTACATTAATTTATTGCATATATGGTGGCTGTGTGTATAGGTATTCTGTTCATATGTGTCACCACTCACCATGTCAGTATTGAATACTTAGAAATATCAATAAACCAACTTTCCTAAAATACCTAACGTGATACGTTTGTCGTCAACAGTTAAACTAAAGCTTTAGAGTGCTATAGAGACAACTTTACATTTAAAAATATTTCAGTGAACACATTTCTGAGTAAAATAATCGTCCAGATTATGTCTTTTAGTTTTTGTACTTATTATTCTATTTAAGTTTTTAAGTTCTTATTTCGTCGTCGGATGATAAAACATTTTTTCTAAAAATTCGAACAGATCCAAAATTTTGCCATATGCCATTTTTCGTTTTGTTATCTCAGCAAAAAGTGTGCAATAAACAGATTTACTCGTACATTATATATTCTATCAAATTGTGTCTCATTTACTCTAGTTTCGTCGTCTTGTAATTTTTTTGCTCTTTTGTTATCGATTTGGTAATCCGGAGAAATAGTAATTTATTTCCCATATTTTCAAGACCATTGAAATTATCTCTAAGACTTTTTATAAATCCTAGTAACGATTCATATAATTGTACTACTAAAAGAACAGTATTCTGGTTTTGTAGCGTTTTAATGATTGTAAACGCTAGTAACACACCACTATCTAATCATTTCAGCATTTTTATCATGCCACTTGTTTGATCTTTGACGTACATTTTTACAAATCATTTTTGTTTTTGATATATGATTTTTTGTCTGCTCGCCCCTTTGACTTTTCGCCCCAGGCGATCGCCCAATTTCGACCTGTGGTTAATGCGCCCCTGTATGACCCCTATACGGGTGATTCAATTTCGAGGCTCACCATGGGGATCTCGCTTATTAGTGGAGATAGAGCCTATGTTTAAATTTGGCACTTTCGTATTTTTGTGTAGATCGAATATATAAACAGAAAATCATTTTTCAATGCATTTTTCATTTTGAAAACTGGAAAACTGGAATGCTAAGATATCGTTTTTAATTTTTTTATTCAAAACCAAGAGAATCTAGACATTTGAAACAAACCCATTCTACAGCTACTTTTTAACAAGGAATGCGTGTTATTTTTAATTTGAAATAACTCAAAGATGGCGGCGTAACCATGGCCAACTTTTGTTTTTCTTTTGTATTCTGAAATCAATGTCACCATGTTGGCGAAGTGAATGCACAGACATGAATGACAAACATTGGTCACAGCCCAGTTGTTGCTTGTTTTTAATATTATTATGTTAGAGTCCCTAGCTTAGATTAATTAGGTAAGAAATCTTTTGTTTTCCATTTCTGAAACGTTGTGCATTGTGCACATACTAATAATTATAATTCATCTTTCCGCCAATGGACATCATCCCACTGTATTTTTTTTATAAACAAATTGTTAAATATTTTTGTTGAAAGTGATGTTACTGCATATTGTTGTCCATTTCTAGTTAAAATATTTTCTGAACGTTATAACGCGTTGTCTAAGTAGAGCATAAAAAATCGTACATATTACAAATTGAGTAAAACTTTTGTAACTGGAATTAAAGGTAATACTATAAATTATCAAACAACATTTCGACATTTACGAATGCTGGCGCAGCCAACGGTACCTGTGTTCTCGTAGTGATGCACTCCTGTTGAAAACCTGAATTTGCCGGAATTAACAAGGCAACTTTTAATGAGGTACGAAAAGTTTCGACAAACATATTTCAAACACGAGTTATGTGGGGTTTTATTGCGGCTTACTGAGTACTTATATACTGACGTATGTACTTTAGTTGATGTAAATACGTACCTATGTAAGCTTAGTTTTCTATGTACGATGTACATAGGTATCTACTGGTTCAGTGCACAAAGTAGCCTATTGCTAGTAGTATCGTTGGAAATCCAATATAAAATACAGTGTATTTTACATAACACTATACAGGTATGGTAATCAAAAGAAATTATTAATTTTGACACACGACATAATCCGAAAACTAAAAACGAAACATTTGTTTTAGATGGCAGGATAATAACTTAATATCCTATGTTTGTTTATAAATCAGACGTGGCATTTGCATATGGAGTAAATAATTATGTCATTTGCAATATATGTAGTTAATTTTTGAAACATGCAAACAAACAAACACAATCCTGGCAAATGAATATGTAACGGATCATGTGTAAAATCAGTAATTATCCATAACTACACGGAATTACCGGTAGTCCTTGTATTGTATGTAATTCCGAATATGATTGGCGATTATGCTAGATTTATCGAATCCGTTGGGTATTATTAATAATCTCCTGTTGGTCAGTTTTATAGATAACATTCATCCGACTAAATTAATAGCAAAATTAATCCCAAAACAATATTATTATATCATTGCCAGTAATATTTATTAAGCTTATATATTCATTTTAAACTTTGTCAGTATATATTTATCTAGGGGGTAATATAAGTAACTTCTGTTTTAAGTATATATGTTACTGTAAAAGCCCGAAATATGATCCATCGTCGTATTAACGCGTTAATCCTAGGTTTGACCAATATGAATTGGTAAATGTCCGAAAATGGTATTTATATATATAATTTCGGACTTTTACCAAGACATAGCGGTTAATCCTAGAATTGACCAATACATAATGGTAAAATCTAGGATTTACTGGTTCGTGTTGGTGAACCTCAGATGTATTTATTTGCACAGATACTTGACCAAATAAAAATATTATTGATATATAAAAAGATCTATAAAAAATAACCCAGGAGTAAATGTGTCTAAGGGCTGAGATTTTCATCTACTTGCAAAGTCATCAATGGTTATGAGACAGATCTGTCCTATTTGTTGCGTCATTTTAGCCTGTTCAATGAGAAGATATGTCGGAGGCTGTGAATGGCTAGCGTATCGTGCTCCTTGTGTTCACTCTGTGTCACCGCCGCCGGTACATCTTCTCATTTAATAAGCTAAAATAGCGCAACAAATCTGATAGGTATGTAAAAATGTCAGCCCTAAGTGAAAAAAATCTGTATATTAGAGAAGTCTAACTCGATTTGATGCTTTGAGTAGATATTGGTGGCGAGGGAAAAGTTATCGCACCGATTTTAGCAGGATGTACTTTAATTTGTGAGCTATAAAGAATTTTTAAAGACAATAAACCTAATTTGATAGTAGTAAATCATTATAAAAATCAGACCAAAGACTATAGGTACTAAAAATTCTATTTATAGCAGCAATTTAAACAGAGAACAGTCAAACGTCTTAATTATAGTATAAAATAATTGAATTCTTTACCGACTAACAAAACAACAACGCTTGGTTTTACAAACAATGAACATAACTTTAACTCGTAAATTCAACTGTAGGTAAATGGGTTCTGATTTAAAATTTGTGTTATGGGCTCCGCTGAATCCATCTCCATGGCCAAATCCCGATTTTAATTTAAATTTATATTAATGTATTTTGTATGAACGACAACGGAAAAATTATATCTGTATTTACTTTACAGCAGTTAATGTCTTAATTCTCTTTCATGAGATCTAATACAGGCTTGACAACCAAAATACTTAAAATTATAGCAATAATATATACAGGCTGTCCCAAGTTTCTTTGGCAAAACATTTTTTCAGAAAGTAAACTACTTTTTCAACTCATTCAAAAGTTACAGCCGTTTGAATTATTAACAATATCTTATTTTAAACGGCTCCAACTTCTGAAGAAACAGCGAAAACCAATAGAACCATGAAACTTATTACTTTCTAGTTTCTAGAAAAAAACAAAACATTTTGGTATTTTCTTTTGTTTATTTGTTAATTCCAATTATTAATATTATTATTAAAATTAATAATTTTTATTGTTATGATATTCATTTATGGTGTTCCATTTTTGGTTTTGCATTGTGTGATAATTGATTAATTATTGTAATATAGTTCCAGTTCAATAAGCACTCATTTACGATTTACAATATATTAGCTGGAACATTTTTGTAAATTTTATTTCTAAATTTTCAAATAAAGTAAGTGGCGTGCATTAACAACGATAACAAGTAAAAATAACATTTTGACATTATGTATTGTGAACTATAACGTTAATTAAAATGCATTTATATAAAAAATAATTTTTTTTTTAACTTCCAAAGAATATAAACTATAACTAAAAATGTTTATTTATTTATTTTTTCAAATATCCATGTGTAGTATTTTAACAATAATAATTTGTATGTTGTCTAAATGTTCTTTTAGATGGTTTATTTATTTAGTTTTTAACAATAATTAATACATATTTACATTCCATCAAAATTCGTCGAAAATTTAGAGCTTGCTTCTACAAGCTATTATAATTTTTTGTAAATTAGTGGTATACATTAGTGGTATACATAATAGTCAATATTTTCAATTGTCAGATATTTGCTGTAACATATTGCTGTAAAGTAAATATAATATAATAATATAACAAATTGTAATGATACATTCATGCTATAATAAATACATACTCCTTTCTGCTTATTAAGTTAAACACTGCAAAATATCGTTGAAGCTAAATATCTCCAAAACACCAGAAAATCACAAGTAGCAAATTACCATAAATACACATTTAAAGGAATTTAATTTAATTTCTTTTTCTATTTTGTGAATAAATGTTTACACATGTTAGTTCTGAAATAAACTTCAGCAAAAATATTGACAACAAGAAATTGAGTTTTGTATTTATTAACGCAACCAAAAAGCTATTAGATGCAATAAGTTTGTATAATTTGTAGTGTTTTATGGATAATCTTGAAATGAGATTTTCATTTCATGTAATCGAAAGCTTTTATGTTTATTGATATAAAATTAACGTTATATTTAATAAAAACACAATTACATTGCAATGTAGGATTTACTCTAATTAATTACTTATTAAGGTAATAAACAGAAACATATAAATCATTAATCATTATTATAATATAAACCAATTCAAGGGATTCAGTATGCAGCGTAAACGGACAGCGTAAACTCGTACATGGATGTATCATCGACACACTGCAGAAATATTGATACGAACTTACTTAATTCCAAGACTATACTTTTACCCAAGAATAACACCATAAGTTGGGTTTGATACAAATGTCCTATGCTGAAAAGTGTACATATGTACATACTATATATGTCTGGGTAAAAAGTCGGTTATTTCTGACTGACGAAGGAACCTTTTATTTAAATTTTCAAAAAAACTTAATTGTTATTAGGCAATTATACAAATAATTGGTTGTATGTTTATTGATTTCTAAATACAAACTCAAAACGTTCAACAAATTTCAACGAATTTGCTGTACATATCGGATGTAGATCTGTAGAGCTTTACAATATCATCTGTGTTTGCTTATGTTTTTAAATAGTAGACACTGTTCTTGCCGAAATACCATTCTTTCATGAACCACTTCCACTTCTTTTAATAAGCTAAATTTTTCATCAATAGATAAAGCTTTTAAGGTTGGGCAAGTATATGGGTAGGCAGCCAACACTACAATAATCTGGCTTAATTCTGTCGAGTTTAGGTGACGGATTTTAAAATTGTTGGTGGCTATGAGGTAGTCTTCTTGGGATTAACTAAGAAACACCGTTATTCCCAGAATCGTCACCTACACTTGACAGAATTGAACTAGGTATTTTTTTATTATTAGCAAAGGTACAAAGTTCACGCTAGTAACGTATATTTTAATGCACAAACTTGGACATATATATGTAATATAATAGCCGATTGAAATTTATAACTGTTTTTCCGATTTAAACGCCACCTTAAAGTACATTTTACTGACATATCAGCACTACTGAAAGTTGTGTGATAAATCAAATACACAGAACATATTTCTTTCCACTTAATGACAACTAATAAAGCATACACAAGACGTAACATAGAAACATCATTATGCTATAAAACGAGCATTTAAACCACATAGAGTGTGGTGACTTCGACCAGGGCCGGCCCTGCTTACGGCGGCAAAGATTAGGGGCGGCAAAACCAACTGAACTACAATAAAAAAAAGCTCTAAAATATGGCCTGAATCTAAAAAATCTGATGTGGCCAGGCACATGACTTTATCATACAATATATAAAATTAATAGTTTAGCTGCATGAGAATCTATTTGACTGAGATAAATCGTGTCTGCATTAAAATTAAACTAGTTAGCCAGGATTTGACAGACATTTTGATAGTCAATAGTATCAATCGAAGGTATTGTCAAAGCATCAGCATTTGACACTACCTACTGTCATCAGAATAATAGTTGTGTATCTCACAAGTGCCGAAAGTACGGAATAGCACAACGATCGGTGATGCGGCGCGTCACCGATGGCGGAGCGTCGTCGTCGCATGTGAGCGAGTCGCGCTATGTAGTTTTCGGCAGGAGTGACATCAAGGTTTTTTGTATTGCTTTTTGAGAAATAAGTATTTTTAAAAAAAAATCAAAAATGGTTATATTTCGGTATAGAAAATGTTAGGTTGATACCACTTCTACGAAATGTCAAGTTTAAAAAGCTAATTCAAATTCTGACAGATTTATATTTGTTCATGACACTGTAGATGTCACATCCGTACCAACATACTAAAATAAAACTACACTCATCGTTATACTTTATTTACAATTATCTCATTTTATCGTTTTTAGAATTAGATATAACAACGGGTTGATATTCTTCTCAACAAACAATAAAATTGGTGATCTTATTTTATTTGAAATTTGTATTTTGTATTTTGCCGCACTAGAGCGGCAACGTTCAGTAGCTGTTCTCCAACCTGTGATGAAATCAGCTGTTTTCGAGTGTGACAGCACAAAAAAAATATTTGTCAAAATCCTGGCTACTATGTAGTTTCATATCAATGCAGATGCGACTGATCTCGATCAAATAGAATTTGCTCTTGCAGCTAAACTATTAATTTTACCAATAAATGTCATGGGCATAAATTATTCAAAATTTCCTCTGCTTTAATTTATTATTTAACTATTTTGACGAAATTACAGAAATGGCGGCTCATCTGCAAAATCCTTGAAAAAGGCTTAGTATAAACTACCAGTTCGTTGGGACCCTTTTGAACCAAAAGCTTTTCAGCTCTAAGTTTGGTCATAAAACTTCTAAATAAGAACTTTCGAACTTTCCGATATTTTTAGTAGTTTCTCCGGAATCGTCGCCACAAAAATGGTTTACACACACACACAGACATACATACACACAGACACACACACACAGACATTTTTTTGTACCTTGGTCAAAAATGTTCAGGGGACCCAAAAAGACCTATTTCCGCTAAAATCTCAATTTTGTTTTCGGCGTGATTACAATACTTTACCATACTGCGTATGATAAAGTAAAAATAAAGGGATATTAAAATACAATCAAATACAATCGGAATTGACAGGCTTCAGGTCATTCCTATGTTTTAGGATGCATAGCAGCCAATAATACATATACTTAAATAAAATAGCTCATTAACCTTTATAAAGAATTAATATCGGATATATTTGACAACGTTATCATAGAAGTTGAAAACTTGGCTAACGAAGTAAAAAAATAATATGAAAGTGTACTGTAGTGTAGTGATCCTATACAAAAATCAAAAGAGAAATATAAAATAGTCCTAACGACCCTTTTGAATTTTTATGCGATATCCACAAACTTAAAGCAAATATTATAAGTAAAAATTAATTTCTGGCACATTCCAAAGATATAGAACCCCGGTTTAGAAGTTGGCGATTCCTCCATCTTAACGGTTTAGAATTTGCTGCCGAAATGGTAATCTAGTTAATTTTATTTGGGTAGACACATAATTTGTCAGCCTATAAAAATAATATCAAAATGTTGCTGAGTCTTTGATGATATTATTATTGAAATTAATTAAAAACTATCAGTGATTAAAAAATTCGCCATGAAATGCTTGCGTCAATATCTCCGAAAATATTACTCTTTGCAGAATAAGTTATACATTATATTAAAGATAAAATTTTGATGAAGATTTGGGTACATGATAAACAAAGAATTACTTAAAAATATTGAAAGATTTAGATTTGAGAAAATGTAAAGAACTGAGATATTATGTCAACATCTATTCTGTCAAAAAAGACGACAGATGACTTAACAGTGTGGATATTGACATAATATTTCGGTTCTGAAAATCCGTTTTTAACCTTCTCCCAAATCTACGTCTTTCAATATTTTTAAGTAATTCTTTTCATCTTTAATATGGTGAAGATTTTGTTCTGCTAAGCTTAACACTTAATACTTTCGGAGATATTTGATGCTAGTATTTCATGACAAATTTCACTGATAATCACTGATAAATTATAATAAATTTCAATAATAATGTCTTCATTCAGTAAAGATTTTGATGTTATTATTGGTACTATTTTTATAGTCGGGCGAATTAATTATGATGTTAAATGATTTTGCGTCCATATACCTTGTTTCCAGAAGGTCCAGTTGACGTTTTTAAATTCAGTACCTCTATTAACATTGGGCCAAATTTATACATTTCTTCTAACCCTGCCTATAACTGTTGCTACCGGAGCGGGCGATAGACAGTTTGCTACACTAGAATTGAGTTAGCAATGAAGGCTACTGAATATGAACTAAGTATTACATTAGATATGAAAGAAGTTATTCGCGATTTTGCAGAAAAAAAAACGTTCGAAAGAGCTAATTTTAATTTAGGGTTAAACTTTGTATATTGCACTAGTATTCTTTATTCTTTGTTGTTTTAAAAGTATTGTTTGTACTAGTATAATCTCCAACGGTTGTGTTTTTAATACAAATAAAATTCGTAAATGTTGTGTGAGTGTTGACTGTATTTTTCTGGATCATGATTTTTGTATAAATGTGTTTTTTTTGTATAAATCATTTTAGTCACTCTTGACGCTACCGCCAACCAAATTGATTCGAGTTATCAAAAATTCGAGTTATCGAAGTTCGACTTATTGAAGTTTGACTGTACTCTCCAACTTTCTCCCTTCTACGGACATTCACTCAGACTCATATTTGTTTATTCGCTCAAAAACAAACACGCTCACAGACACACATACACACACACAATCCGGTAATTTCTTAATGCATTCATTCATCTAAGCCCGCTATACAATCGTCGGCGGTCAAACGAACGGCGCGGCGCGGCGTAGTGCCGCAGCACTGCCACCTGCTGTACTCCGTCGCGACGCCTGCGCCCGATCCAGCGGGCGTGTGGTTCGTCGTGAGTCGCGTCCTGCGTTCGATCCGCACGAGTAGTACAATCCGCGCAACGGACCACGCTGGGGGCTATATCAACCCTCGTCGTCGCCGCAAAACGCTCACTCCAACTCGGGGGGTAGCAAACGGTAGAGTAGAGTGGTAAGGCCAATCCACAGGTACCTCTCACAGGCACCTACGATCGCTTTCCGCTCGCTCGAAAAATCGTATTCCGCGTGCCGAACAATTTGTTTTTGCAAACTATAAAGCGAAGTTTAAAACGATTGTTTTGTTTATGGTAAAGGGTGCGAGGAGATATGATGCGTTGTAGGCCCTCTTCGAGGGCACTGTTGATGAATAAGTATAGTAGGTCGCGGACGGTGAATAGTTATTCTGTGGCGCAGGAAGCAACAAGTCAAGTTTTGTTCAACTGCTGCAACTGAAGGCACGGAGATGGACTACGTCAGCTTGGTCTGCTGCTTGGTGGCTTTCCTGCTGTATTATAACACCCTGGACGCTGGCTTCGTCTATGATGACCGGTAAGCCTTAGTGTTACCGAAGCTTTGTCGTCGATTATCAGGTTTATCGTCAATTCCGCTACGAACAAAATAAATTACTTTCAACATTAAATTTTTATGGCACGGGCCTTCGATCGTTAGTGAAGTCAAAAAAGTTATCTTCGGGTTAAATTAAATACTCATTACAAAAAGTACACCCAAGCATCAGAGGTATGTTTAGAAATGTGTGGTAAAACATAACAAATAAAAAAATTGGTAGAACTTAGCTACATCAATAGCATTTGTTATACATCAATTTACTGATGTGAAAAATGAAACCCTTTAATACAACGTCAAGTTTAATTAACTTTTCATCAAAATTTCACGTACGTACATAGCTGAAAATGCTGAACTGTTTCTATTGGAAATGTTACCTCTAGAACATTGAGGATCGTATCGAAAATTATTCTACTAAGTTTCGTTGAACGAATCAGTTACTTTACGAAACTAAAACCTGTCAGATTAAACTGTTAACAAATTTAAATGTTAAGTTCATTTTGTAGATTTTATCGATGTTCTTGACAATATCGAAATCGTGACGTTTGTTTTATATATATTGTTGCTAGAAATGATCAGTGTTGACACATTTCGTTTAACCCAAAACATTTTTCGTAGACGCTTGAATATTGGTAACATTGACATGGTTGTAATTCATTCATGGATATTGATAATGTTATCATTAAGTTGGATAATCGTTTACATAATAGACCAATCTACACACTTGTCTTTTTTTGTACTGGTGTTTCTTAATAATTCACACTAACAACCGGGGGTTCTTTAATAAACTTTCCAAACCCCACAAACTTTATTTCCTTCGTAACTTTACATCACGATAACGTCAACGATTAATTTCTGAAGCTCCACGTTTTAATAATAAATGACACTTTATAAATTAATTTATTGTTTGCTTCTTGTTCATTATCAATAAATTATGGTACTTAGTATATTATATATATTTATATTATATACCATAGTATTATATTATGATCACTTGGTTTATGATAATAATAATAATATAACTTATTCCTATAATAATTGCCATATTAATGTTCAATAAGTCATTCACCCCTCAAAGTTTCACGACGAAAACGAAATCTAATCAGAACTTAAATATTAATTATAGCATTTATCGAATAGTGTAAGAATTAGTTTTAAATCAACACAAATTTGATCGAAAATATTTATTTTATCATGGCTAGTACTGCTAAACTATTCCCGAAAAAAAAAAACAAATGACGTAAAAGAAGCATTAATTTTCATTATGGTATATTTTTGAAATACATTTTTTAAATTGTAGTTACTAAATTGAGTTAAATTACAATCTGTTGTATTTTTGTGGGTAATCTGTGCCTGTGGTAGCACTGTAATAATTATCTAATTTTTGCAAATTCAAAATTCGATAAAGTAGGCAATTTATAAGAATATGTGTGTGTGTGGATGTGAAAAGGGATATGTTGTTCCTTTCTAGTTACGCAGCTAATCTCAAATAAATTTAAACTGGTTCAAAATGCACATTTTTCTTTTTTACAAAATTCTAAAAATTTGTCCAATCGTGTTAGAATTTTGCATGTGGACAGATTTCCGGTGACAATGCATGAAGTTTTCCAAAATTTGCGAAAATGTTGAAAATTAGTTCAATCGTTACCTAGGTTAGACTATTTTGTAGCCCCCAGGCCCATAACGCTATAAATTAAAAACCTATAAAACCTAACCGGGATAATGAAATAATAAATTCTACTAAAAATCTTAAAACTAGTATCGAAATTGTTATAAAAATGTTGGAGTCTGCGTAAAGTTATTAACTTTCAAACTTTGCAAAAGTTTGATGCGCCATAGCACAAAAGTTTACATTTTGCATCAGCAACTTAATTATTATTTTTTTTTGAATTTCCCTTTATGGTATAAGGTTTGAAATATTGGAGTACCTTTGCCATAACGTAGTCCATCGAAAAACAGTTATAGCTCAATTTCGGACAACTGCTCCCTTTTCATATCCAGGCACATATATAGATCATGATTACAATTACTTGATAATGAAGAGATACTTAAAACCAAATTCCAATTTTGGTAAAGTAGTTTATTAGAATAAATTGAAATCTAAAAACATTGTTACAATGTGATGATGATTGCAAATGATTCTAAATCCGTGTTTTAGAGTGGTAAGAACTTAAACAACTATTAGTATTGTTTTTTTTGTATTAATAAAAGAATTGATAGCGGACTACTTACTTACCATTGAAACTAATAAGGTTGCTAAAGTGAATTGTAATGGAAAAGGCATATGGCTAAGCTTTGTATTGACTGACTCCATACTCTTGATTCAATATCAGGAAACCGAAACTATTACTCGGCAGTATTGGCAAGCCCACCACAGATCAACAAATTTATGGAACGACAATTTTTGCGTTGACAGCTTCAGGTTGTACCATAATTATTGATCTTTTCGTATGTCCTGTGGCTTTGTCAGAAAATTCAGACCGATTTGGTTGAATCAAAAACAAAATGTTGCTTAAGACGATCACTGTCCTCTGCGCTTTAATCCAGAGGATTTTTCTCACAGAATATTAAAATAAATATACCTTAAGCAGTACTTTCCAAATTTAAGACAAATAATGTTCAGTTTAAGGGTAGGTTCTCATGAAGACACCTAAAAGAGAAGACCAACTTTGGGACTGTTCTTCAAATAAATTGAAAAAGATATAAATGTTTTTTTTTTCTGCTGCATTTATATACTTTAGTGTGCAAGAAGTTGACACTGTTGTAGGTAGTATCAGATCAGGTTCTGCGCGACATGCTTGTCTCAGCGACGTGCAGGATAGCTCCTATAAAAATGAACGGAAATCAAAATTTTAAGAACGCTGTGAAACTAGATAAAATTAGGTACCGGCAAAACCAACATTTAGTGCAAAAAGTTGATAATGGACAAAATAGCTGCTGTTTGAATTTTAAGGTTTATTTTTTGCACCTTTTTCTCGTTTTTAATAGTTTTACTTATTATGAGGTTAAGCCTCCAATAAAAGTGTTTTCTCTAAGGAAAAAAATAATAGCTCGATCTGTTTAACGATTTACAAGTAATCGCGCATGCCAGTTTGAAAGATCGTGTTTCTAGAAAATCGCGTCGGTTATATCGGTGTAATATACTCTACAAGAAAAGGTAACGACATTATACTTTTTAAAACTTTTGGTCTATATGAATTCATTCAACTAAAATAATATCCTCAACATACGCACCTTGATCTATACGTTCCCTATACGTACTGTATCAAAATTTCTCATTCCTAGTAAAGCGTTAGCGAAAATTATGATTTCAATAAACGCCATATCTTTACACCGTCTTAATACACAAAAATTTTCACCGGAGAATACCATAGGCTATAAAACCGCAAAACCTACGAGAATCAAAAAACTGGTTCAGGAGCTTTTTTTTATACAGTTCAAGATTTCAAAATATGAATGAAATAAAAATTATTTTCTCCAACTAAAATCTTGCTATAAAGCTATTTTGCATATGTGTAGGAAATGTGTAGATAAACTGGTATATTATCATACAAAATACGTACTTAAACTAAATTATGAAAATTATTATTTTAAAATTGCAACTATTTATCGTTTGGATTCATATCGGCCATTTCCACCAACAAATACTTACTGCAAATTACAATTGAAGAAATTAGTATAATTTGTGTTGAACACGAGCGAAGATGGCGATTACGGCCAAATTGTAAACGTTAAATTTAATTAATGCTTTTATGGGGAATTATTAGTGGAGCCATATCCGGTAATCGCTTCCACAGTAACACATGAAATGTAAGATAAGTATCTCAATTTGCCTAAGCGGCCATTAGAGATCGAATTGTCGGAGTTGTAAGTCGGCCGCAAACTTGCGGCCCTAATTGAAAACAATAACGCCCACGAATTAGGTAAAATTGCGCCGGAATCTTTCATTGATAATATCGATATCGGTACAAGATCGGTGTTGCTTTATGACGTTACATTTCATTTTATTATAGGTACTTTACATTAGTAGACGAGGCAACCTAATGGAACGGCCAATGCAAACAATTTCGTATAGTTAATGTTCAGTTGGGGTTTATTACATGCATAAAATTGTATGAAACAGTCGTGTAAATTACTAGCACAAAAAAGTAAAGTTTATCGTCCAGTTGATACTACAGAAGTATATTTATTTAAGCAATATAAA
Organism: Melinopterus prodromus; assembly: GCA_964023965.1. Classification (NCBI taxonomy): domain Eukaryota; kingdom Metazoa; phylum Arthropoda; class Insecta; order Coleoptera; family Scarabaeidae; genus Melinopterus; species Melinopterus prodromus. The sequence continues at coordinate 47,495,571 of OZ030394.1, forward strand.
CAACCATATGCAGAGTGTACAGGGTGCTGTCTTGTGGCATATTTCAATGATAACAATAAAATTTACCTCAAATGAAGAAAATTATGGATTTTAAAACCGAAAAACGTTTATTGAATATCTTATATCCATGAAGCTATCAACTTGTTTTCTTTTGCTGTAGATGGTTTTGATACTACTATTTACTTTTCGAGTGTGCAATATTATGGCCGAGTTTACAGACGAACAAAATTGGAAAGTACTTTTCGACTTAAAAAAAGTAATGTTATTTAGTTGTCTGAGCACGTCTTGGATTCCAATATGTAAAACGGAGAGCGTTGACAAATCTGCAGGGGATTAGAATATTTCTGAGATCCTGGATTTTAAGTAATAATGCCAAGCTTGTCAACATGGTACTGTCAAATGAAACAACAACTGAAATACCAAATAAATACACTTGAAAAGCGCAAGTTTATTGACGCTTTCCTAATTTACAATCCCCATCTACTGAAATTAGATGGGTAATAAAATCGTAATAAAATCACCCGTTTCCAAAGACTAATCTCTGACATATTGGCTTTTGACAAATAAAATCCGTTAACGTTTTAATCACAAACGTCAAACCGAATCGAAACTGTGTTTTGATTGGTCAGAGATATTGCATTTTCCGGGCTAGCCCCGAAAAGTGTTCATTACATGCCGGGCTGGGGCTGGCTGGCAAATAGCATCTTTCGTGTCTCCATAGAGACGCGAAAACGACATTTTCGCATCGTGTAGGATAAAAAGTATTCAGCTGTACAAGTAAAACAGTGCGATTTTACCCGTAATGTTCAATTACTTTTGTGAACTTTAACTGATTTTCATAACTTTTTCAGTTAAAAACACATGCCTCTAATATTTGATCAAAACATACTTTTTTTTATACCGGGAGAACCAAAATGATCTGGTCTGTTCTTAAGTTGTTGCCAACCCATATCAATTCCCAACATTTTGTATTTATTTATTGTTCGGTGTACAAACAGGCAATTCCCAAAGAAGAAAGAAAAAAACAACAGGTGCTAACGCATGCTTAAAATAAAGAAAAAAAAGTAACAACATTCCTCCTAATGCTATAAAAATACAAATAATATATAAACTAACTTTAGCAGTTTTAAAAATTTGTCCGCTTTCTATTGCTGTCTAGTTCGTATGATTGTTGGAAAATCCATTATAAAAGATCTATTTTTTAAATTTAGTCGCAAAAAGCGCTAAATTTGCTAAATTTAAGTCTAAATTATATTTTTATCAATTTAGATTTGATTTGGGTTTGGTTCTGATGAATTGTGTGATTGTGATTGATTGTGTACCTATGCCTTCCACAGTTTGGAAAACACTGGATTAAGCTATATGTGGTGGTAAATAATAGCTGGACAAAGTAGCACCCTAACTTGTACTTTTCACCTTCTCAAAATGCTATGATCAACGATCAAAAACATAATTTATTTTTTTTATTAAATAATAGCGATTTGAGTCTTGAATTATTTTGAGAAAATCATTTTAAGTCTTTGAAATTTTGTTTTTGTTATTAAGTTGTCTATAATAACTGTGGTCTAAAAATGTATGGAGTATATTTTTTCTAAAAAATAAGTAAAATAATTAGTGAGTTAAGAAACTGCTTCATAACTAACTAAGTTGTGTCTGAAGCTCTTTTTTGAGTTGAGTTTTATGAGTCATCCACTAAAACCTCAAGAGGCTGTAACGTAGAAATGAATCACTATAGAACGCCTAGACATTTTTGTGCATTTTTAGAACATGCTCAGTAGGTAGCATTGGGTATAACATGGGTTTTGTTAAAATCGTGAATTTGGAGGCCAAAATGCTCTCACGATACATGAGATTTAGCTAACCTACTAACCATTTATTAATTAATAATTATATAACAATTTATTGATTAAGTATCCCACCGTTTTTATTCATAATACATGTCATTTTCAATGCCTGAAGGTAACGCTCAATTTAACTTTTTTATGAATACCACCCATTTCGTTACTTCCTGTGTTGCTTGAATAGTTTTTTTATGCGATGAGTTTCTTGTTTATAGCCAGAATGATTTACGCTACAAACGGGTCCAATATTTTGTGTGTGTGTTTTTATGGAGTAAACAATGCGTTTATAATCCCTCTTTGACATGTTCCACGAGGCGTTTATTAGCTGTTTTATAGGTAATCCATATCAATATGGCGACTGGCAGAGTTTCCCTTAAATAAAAATAAACGACAGCCAATGAAAAGATAATGGCGCATCACTTCCACGAGTGCTCGCCAAATTCAATACGGCACCCGTATAGACAGAGATGTGTGTGAGTGTGTGTGTGTGTGTGTTTTTTTTTTCTCGGCAGAATTTATGCCCCAATAAAATTTTATGTCCCACGCTTTACGTGTACGATACAAGACCAGCTTTCTGCTCTATCTGGCAAGTATCCTTCGTGATTAAAAAAGCGGAACGTTAAAAAGGATTCAGGACGATAGCCAATTAAATCTTTACTGTGCCAATGTATCAAATTAGCGGTCCCGCTGAAGTGACGATAAAAGCGACAGGGTCGGGAATATAACGATATCTTCATGAAAAATAAATGAGGCAAATTTATGTGCGGGCGTGAATGGCCGGTTTGAGGACGATGGGAAACGAAACCCCGAACGTCCTGGTTTATTATACGGAGGCGTGAAACGGCAGGAAGGATCGTGCATCCTTTCCGTTCGCCGGTTGGCGTAGAGCTTCGGCCGGGTTGTTCGTCCGCCCGCCGCCGCCGTGAGGAATTTGCCTACATGTGCAATATTTGGTAAAAGGTTTCCGATCGTTTGTAGAGGGATATCACAAAGGATAATAGTTGTTTTCGGAATGATGTTTTTCTTTTCTTCAGGACATCTTTGCCTATCCCTTTTTAGCTATATTTGTATAATATTATTGTTATATAAATAACGTAAGCAATATCATTATTGAAAATAGCTTTAAAACTTTTTTTTGTTGGATCACATGATTATAATCGATTTTATTTTGTATGAATGTTATAAACAAAAAATTCCTAAAATATAACTACAGCGTGCTGCAACAGTACCCATGGAATATATTCATTAAAATTGAAAGTAGCAATTATTTAAAAATACGCTGATTTATTATTTTCAACATACACCTTTTTGACATGTTTTTTCGTATAAAATCAAATCTTTTTTATTGCAACCCGCTATGTAATTAATGAGTTCTAATAATAATAGATTTATTCAGTAATATACATGCAAGTACGTGTTTTATACTTAATTATATAAATATATGTATATGACTTCTCTGCCTCCTTCTTCGCGCCACCGGATTGGGTATGGATGTCCTATCTCGAGCTGGCTTTTTTTTTTTTTAATTTTATGTTTAAATGTCTTGATTTTAAGGTTTTAGATCATCTAGTAGTTTATTTTACATATGCACTATGCAGTATCAAATGGAATGGTTGGAGCATAATGGATAAATCTAGAATTTTCTAGTTCTATATGTATGTATTTTATCAGTTTTATTTTAGTTTTGATTAGCTTGCTATTTATTCGGTCGATTAATCTTATTGTATACATCAGTTGGTGGGTGTTCTTCTGTCTTTGCAATGTGTTCATCTGTGTTTTCTTTGTATTATTCCTGATTTGGATCATATATTTATCTAACAGCTGTAGGGCAAATCGTAACAATTAATCTGTACGATGTAGCATACACACGTTCGATAAATGTTTGCAGTTCGACTAAATAGTAAAAATAAATCGAAACTGTTTGCCCTTTGACGTTAGATAGTTCTGCTGGGTTCGGTCTGCACAGTTAATCAGTTTCGTAGACTAAAATGCTGCGATCTTCTATCGATTTCTTATAACTATAAGTCAAATCAGTAACATAACAATCATAGAAGGGATTAAAACAAATTTTGGATGGTATAATATGTCAAAATATTGTCAAATCATCCTGAATACAATAGTAATCTGCGAAAAAGCTTTCTTCTCTTGTTGCAATACTACAAGGCAATATGCCAGTAAATACCTGTAAGTCTGAAAATTTCTAACACTGCTGAGATTATAAAAACGTATGTCACGTGAAAATCTCTTAAATATCTTCTTAAACACTTGCTTTAGTAGATTTTGTTTAAATTGGTCGTCCAAATTTGCCCAAATCATAATATTTTTATTTTAATCTCGAAATGTTTTGACAAAGATGGAGATTATAGTGATAATACATAAAAATTACCAATACTTAAACTAGAATATTAATTATGCTTTCTTCAACACTTGTTTTATATACTTAATTACATGCATAGGATACAGAGTGCACAAATTATACTTTAGAAGAATTTGGCAACTATAAGCAATTTGAAAAAGTTGCCGTCTTTTGTTTTTGACATAAATAAAAGTTCCTTTTTTGTTTCTCTATTAAATAAGAGAAAAGTTTCTTATATGATCACTAGACACCATTTCGAGAACAATGAATTTCCTGGTTATAACTTAAAAGGTATGTTTTTATATAGGGTAAGGTTGCTTGAGTCGTACCAGTGCCTAAGTCGTACCTTTTACATTTTGAATGTAATACGGCGACAACCGCGAATGTAACGGCAACCAAATATACATTTCAGTCCTAAAAATTTATTTACGTACTATCATCTGCTGTCAACCAGCGTGATGATGAATTCTCTCATCAAGTAAGTTTATTGATATGTTCTCGTAATTTTCTGCATTGTTTGGTAGTTAATCTTGCAAGTAAACCCTTGATAAAAATCTTGTTTTTTATTAACTATTAATTATTTGGTATTTACATCATCGTTTGCTCGAAACGAAATCGTATTGAAGTTATTCAGTCTTAAGTCGTACCTAAATGAAATCCCTTAATCGTACTGGTACGACTTAAGAAATTTCTTCGCGTTTTTACCTATTTTATCTCTCGTCTATTTTTTACTTTATCATACATACTCTGATATAGTATTGTAATGGTGCCTAAAAAAATACATTTTAACAGATTTATGTTCTTTTGGGTCCCCTAAAAATTTTTTACCAAGGTACAAAAAATGTGTGTTTGTAACCGTTTTTTTTTGCGACGATTCAACCGAAACCTAGGGCTGAAAAGCTTTTTATTTAAAAGGGTCCTAAGCAACTGGATGTTTTCTCAAAGAATTTTTCAAGGAATTTCAAAATGAGCCGCCATTTCCGTCAAAATAGTTAAATAATAAATGAAAGTAGAGGAAATTTTGTATAATTTATGTCTATGACATTTTGTGTTAAAATTAATAGTTTAGATGCATGTGCTAATTATATTTGATTGAGATCGCTCGTTTTCCTATAAATATATAGGCTTTAACTATTATTGTTTGTTAATTGATGGTTAATTGTAGCCTTAAGTGCGACTAAAGCGTTAGGCGGTAGGACTGCGGTAGGACACTGGTTAATCGTACCACTAACAAGTTTTTAAAAATTTAGTTTGTTTTATATGTAAGCATTTTGAGTTTAGATTTTCACTATAATCAATATCAATAATGTTCACACAAGTTTCGAGTAACATATATACTTCTTGTAATTCTAGCATTTATACGGCTTGTTTCTTAAGTGGTACGACTTAAGCAACCTTACCCTACAGGTGTTTTTATACTGATGCATTAAATGAATTTGTTACGAAACTGTAAGTCGATAACATTCAATAGCTGATAAACATGTTCTGATAATGTCTGAAGTCACCTCATTGTTTAATATCAGAAAAATAATAACTAAATAATTATAATTCGTGATAATCTTCTGTAAGTAGACTAATATGGAGTTTGGACATTTAAGTACAAATGAAGCACAAACGTGTGTTTTTATAGGGGCTTTCTTTTCATAACATTAAATTGCAAAGGTTATGTTTTAAATAGCCTAGTAAGAGAATTTTTGGGAAACATCTAAAAACACAATTTTTTAAAGAAAAGAAGAATACATAAAGAATCATATTATGTAGAATGAATGTGCCTGTACGCAGTTCATTTAGAAACTGTTGATTCTGAAAATGTCTACTATCAGTAAACCAATATTGTCAACAAGCAGTATCCAAATTGTATGTTTTCTTTGTGATAGCAGCATCAAAGAAATGTTCTCTGGTCAACTGAAACTGACCATTACGTTGAATAAAATGGCAGTATACCTAGTGGATAAATTTATATTATTAATTTGTAATATATTTTAAATAAAAAAACATAATTAGGTTGTTCAAATCTTATAGAACACGATGTATATGCGACTGTAATTTTAATATATGCGCACAGGCGTTTTTCATATCCAGCAAAAAACAGGATAAGAGATAAATGCATAAAAATTATATTATCATAGTCTATATTTAGTAAATTATTTTATTTTCCCGCAAATGTTTTTGTATCTCCTTTAAAATAGTATTTCTTCCAGATGCTTATTTTGCTCTTGCCTATGATACGTTCTTTCTTCTGTTTACGTCTTCTATTCTTTCTTCTTCTTTCTAAAATTTTCTGGTTGTTGTATTGTTGTTTTCAGTTTTGGCTGTGTTGTATACTTGTACTTGAAATAGATAAAGTATTTTAGTTCTTTAATTTTGTTTATCCTTATTTTAGTTCTTTAATTAACAATGATTTTTCCATTGTTTCCTTTTTAGTTATTTGGTAATGTAAAGCAAAGCGTTCCTTCGCATTTTAAAAATGACCGTAAAAACATCAATTTCCAAATATAACCACCAGTTTAACTAGCCATCAGAAATAGAAACTAAAATAAATATTGACTCATCAATTAGCAAGTGGAGACAAACAGATGTCGCCTGCAGCGGTATCCCCCGCCCACTCCCGACACACCAATTACACTTAATTGAGTCCGTTTTCCCCCTATTGTCATAACAGTAATATAATTCGAGCAATTGAAAGAATCTCCCTTTCCCCGCGTCTCCTCGCATCGCATAAATTCCACTCGGTCATAAAGCGAGGACGGGCAGTAACTCAGCGGTCGCAAAACTTTTTATAGGTAAATTACCAGCTGGCGGAAGTTAGTGGCACTTCCAGTCGTTTTTTCCCGTTCGGGCGCGCGGGCAGCCAAACGTCCAACTAACCAACCAACCAACGCCAACGGAGCCCTTTAATATCGGGCGAGGCCGGAAATCTGAAGGTGTGCGGTTACATATTAATGCCGCGACGGCAATGAATATTCATGCCGTATTTAAAGTAGCAGCCAGACGCGGTGGAAAAACTTGGAGGCGTTTAGAGCGTATTTATGTTTGCATTTTAACGGCAACAGGGGATGATAATTTGTGTTTAGGCACGGGGATTTACGAGAGGCGAGATTCATCGCTAGTTGGCCCTCTATGAACATTTTGATGTTGAGTGTCGGTATCCAACATCTATGCTTTTAATAATATGCAAATTTAAACGGTTTTACGTGCTGCTTTTCTAGAGACTGAATATTGTTTTCCAGCGTGGTTTTCGGTCAAGTACTCACGTGTAGTCTATTTAAATTAGCAAAAAAAGGAAATTTGAAAATAAAACGGGAATTTTGTTTTACAGGATGTAAATAATAAAAAATCTAACATTTCCGTATAATTCGAAAACAAAAGACGATATGAGGATAACAGATTTGTGTTTTAATTTGTAATTTAATTTGTAAACGTGATGAAAAAATTGTGATGAAAATTGTGTTGAGTTATTGAGAAACGGTAATAAAATAGTTAAAAGTTACATGTTCAGAATGGAAGTTTTTGTTTAAATGTATATGTCAAGTTATGGAACAATGTTTCAAATGATATTAAACAAACTGGTACACCTCGGGACATTCGAAATGCCTTATTTAAGTATTTCTGTATATTGGAGCCATACACTCCATTAAGGATTTTTACGTACCTATGTGTAATATGATTTATTTCTATTTTTTGTAATCTGTTATTGCATTCGTCATTGTATCATAATCCTGAGTTTTCTATTTTTATTTTATCATTCGTAGTATTACAAAGTATTGTATTCGCTAACAAAAAAATTGATTTTTTGATTTTTTAATTTTGATGTGCGGAAATATGTCCATTTGGGTCACCTGAACATTTTTGACCATGGCACAGAAAAACGTTTGTGTATGTGTGTATGTGTGTGTGTATCCGCAACTTACTTATAAGTTTCATCACCAAACTTAGACCTGAAAAGCTTTTTGTTCAAAAGGGTCAAATCGAACTGGATGTTTACTCTTGCCATTTTTTTAACGATTTAGCAAATGAGCCACCATTTCTGTAACTTCGTCAAAAAAGTTAAATAATAAATGAAAGTAGATGAAATTCTGAATAATTTATGTCTAAGACATTTTTTCGTAAAATTAGTATTTAGCTGCATGAGCAAACTCTATTTAATCGAGATCGGTCGTGTCTGCATTCATATAAATCTAGTTAGCCAGGATTTTTATTCTAATGACAGTAGGTAGTATCAAACGCTGATGTTTTGTCAATACCTACTGTCAATAGTATCAAGATATCTGTCAAATCCTGGCTAACTAGTTTTATTTTAATGCACACACGACCGATCTCGATCAAATAGAATCTCATGCAGCTAAACTATAAGTTTATATAAATATCCTATGTTTTTATGTATTTGTGACACTATTGCTTGTTTGTAACATTGACTGTTTTTATATGTTCAAACGATAAATAAAGATTATTCTATTTTATTATTCTATTTGATTAAAAATGGGCCCGCGAGCTGTAATAAACATGCGAAGACATCTGGAATGTTGCAAAGCTGATCGTAGGCAACGAACAACTGCAGAAACCATAGTATTTTATTTTTGTATATTAACTTAAAATAAACTCCTTCGTGATAACTCAGTAGGCAGCATCTCCCGACAGATGTTCAGATGAACTTTATTTTAATGTCCGTTTTTGATGGTTTTTGGTGACATTGGTGCCAAATCTAGTTTATAAACATTTTCGTGGATTTGGAGCTGCATCCAAATCTGGCATAAACATTGCAAAATTCAAAATAGCGGATTAGAAAATTACAATTGAAGAAAATTACAGCACTTTAGTTTAAAACAATATTTATGGGGTGTTGAGGAATGCGAAATCGGAAAACAATATCTTAAATGTGGCAAGGTCGATTTACAACATTTTGTCATCACGAAAATTGCTAGAATTATGTTTAGGTGGTGACTCTCAAGATAACAAGGAAATCTTCAATACTACTGCCTAGCTTCGAAACATGTACCCCATGGCACAAAAACCATAAATGCAAATCAATATTGCGGATTATATAGCAGCAGGGATTTAAGGGCAGGTACTCATGTAATCGGTTGAAAAAATATTTTTTTTCCTTTCGTATTTTGAAACCTTGTAGTGTATAAAATCAGCCCCTGCAGCAGTTTTTTGATTCTCGCAATTTTACGGTTTTAAAGCCTATGTTATTCTCCGGTCAAAATTTTCTGCATTAAAGCGGCGCAAAGAGATGTGCTTATTCAAATGATAATTTTTGGTAACGCTTTAAATTACGAATGTAAAATTTGGATACAGTAAAGAGAACGTTTAGATAAAGGTGCTTATGTTGATTAAATATATTTCAATGAGTTCATATAGAAAAGGAGTTTTAAAAAGTATCGTGCTTCTACCTTCTCTTGTAGAGTTTCTTACACTATTACAACCTTTTTTTGTCCCTTACAGAAAATACTTTTTGTTGGAGGGTCCTAATAAGTGAAACTTTTAAATAATTATAGTATTAATAACAATTTGAAACCGAAGAACAGTTGTAAAAATCGATCTTAAAATTGAAACAGCAGCCATTTTGTCAATTTTCAACTTTTTTAACTAAATGTTGGTTTAGCCTCTAATTTCTACTAATTCCATCTAGTTTCACAGCGCTTTAAAATTACGATTTCTGTTAATTTTTATAGGAACTATCGTGCACGTCGTTGAGACAAGCACGCTGCGCAGGACCCGATACTTCCTACAACAATATCCACTTCTTGCATAGTTTTTTTATGGCGCTATGTCCTTTTGCATACTATGATAAATATATGGCAAAACAAAAATATTGATATCTCTTACAATTGGTTTAAAAAACTGTCTCAAAGTTGACTTTTTATGTCTCTACATGAGAACCTCTCCTTAATAAAGGCTTTTCTGGCGTCTTCAAAACTATAGCAAGGATAGCAATGGACAACAACTGTTTGGCATGATATTTAACAAGCTATTTGTCGGATCAACTGGAAACTTTCACCACATGTTTAACAAACATTGCTTTATCTGTTGATGAACCAGGAACTCAATACGATATGGATTTTTGTTTTTAATGCCAAATGACGTTTGAGATGAGCGATTTTAGACAAGGTAGGATAGTTACGCAACTATTTCACCCCAAAAAACAATGACGCAGACACAGGAATTTTAGAACTTTTACTATGTTGCTCAGGGAACTATATATTAGGTACATTTGCTATTTTCGTCTAAAATGACTAGGCTATTAGAACACAATCACTTGTAAAACGCAATAATAGTTCAATGCTCATTAAAATCTGGCAACGTAACTGATAAAATAAAAGTCTAGCACGACAACCCAGAGCAAGAATTTTACGTATGCCTTCCTGGAATAATATAACAATAATTAGTTAACTGAATGAACTAGATTCAGATGAATCTGTTATTCTATCTGACACATAAAAACACACAAACATAAAAACAAGTGGCTCTAACTAAATATTCTTTAATATTAAACTTGGTCTTTGGCACTGGCCATATTATGGTAACTAACTACAGGGTCATCATAAATGATTGTAGTATCAAATTTATAGTAGGTTATACAACTAATTTAACAAGTTCTGTACAGAACAGAGATATTAGTTTTTATGGAGCGGCATGCACAAATTTTTACATGTAATTTCCCCTCCTACTTCACCTACAATCATTTATAATGACCTGTTATATTGTGTGCTACAAATATAGGTATCTAGTATTTAAAACCCCAAACTAATTAAATTTTAAGAGAAAAATGACTTCGGACCGAACGGTTTTAATTCAATTTAGATAGCGGCCGTCTATTGGTAAAGTTCTGAGAGCTGTCTATTTGTTTTAATTGAACAAAACGCCCGCATCCCGGTGTGAATACTTTCGCCCGGTTTTAATTGACCGCGTGGGTCAATAAATTCACGGAGAATTTCGGTGCGGCTCGCTCGGCTCGCCGCCGCCCGTTCCGCTCGCACTCGCTCTCGAACACCACCACCGGCCGACCCCCGCAAGCGCCACCCCCGGCAAAAAGTAAATTCAATTACGTCGGCCGCCATTTGCGATATTAAGGAATGTCATCGGGACCCTAGGGCGCGCACTTTAAACATATTAAACTTGGGGAAAAATTAATGAAAAGCGCCACAGTTTACCCAGCGATCTACTTAAGCCACCGCCACCTTCACAACCATCCCCTTCCAAACAAAAGTGTTACTGATAGCTTTCCCATTCACACGGCCGTTTTGCACCTTTCCCACCGAAACTTCTCCGCGTCGACTTTAATTATAACCCAACCCTCGTTCTATTGGTGTTCGCAATGTGCCGACGGGGTTGTAAAAGGGTTCTGCGAAGTTGACGAAATTCAATTTTTAGTTTGCGAAACTTATTTTTAATCCGGTACAGCAGCAGCGCCGGGTACAAAATAACGCTTTTACGTAATTACGGGGCATAAAACTTTTGCGCAGTAGTAAATTCGGAGTTACTTGGCCTTAACATGTAATTCCTTTTACCTCCGCGCGGGGGCCGCTTGCGGAGCAAGGAAACCCGAGAGGTTAAATTGCTCTGGAGAGCTGCGGCTGCTAAGAGCCAAGCCACATTTTAACACTGAGAGTAAAGAGGCATTTCCAAGAAAGGAAAAAGAGAACAAAATGTGTAAAAATAGAAACAAGGGGATGCAGCAGCTACAGTTTGACTAAGGCATGATGAAGCCTGCGAGGAAATTTTAATGCAAAGGTTTAAATAAAAAGGTTTATGACCCTTTTTTCCGTTGTTGGTAAATGTTTTGTATGTAGTATATATGCTTAGCCGTGCGACCACAAAAATGGTTACTAATTTGCTGGAAAATATTGTTATGCATGTGGTCAAATGTGTAAATACTGAATAGTAACCATATGTACATATACCGGGTGGTCGTTTTAACTTGAGACTCCTAAATATCTCGTGAAATATGCATGGTACGACAAAAGTATCTTAAACAAACTTGTATGAGTCAAAGGGGGAAATGAGATGACGATATCACTTTCATTCCAGATGGCGCTGCAATCGGTGAAAATGAGGCTAACTTAATTTTTTTAAATGGGTGTACACAAATTTTTTATCAAATTGTGATTTTACGCTAAATAAGAAGCATCTTTTGTCTGAAACTTTTTTTCGTCCGATGCACTTTTTCGTTCGTAAAGAAACCCTACGCGCATGACGGAGCAACGCGCGAGATGCCAAAACGTATCCCGATTACGCACATACCTTCCTACGTTGTACCGTGAGTGTCTACTCAGTCGTTGCGTTGACTGCCAGACGTCGAGCGCATCCCATGCAGTGGCAGCGGTCGTAACTAACGCAGCCGCCGCCAACTTCCATGGTCAATAACTTTTAATAGATGCATCGTACGAAAAAAATGTTCAGACAAAAGATTGTTCTTATTTAGCGAAAAAACATAATCAGATAAAAAATTTGGGTATTCCCATTTAAAAAAGTGAAGTTAGCCTTAGTTTCACCGATTGCAGCGCCATCTGCAATGAATCTGATACCGTCAGCTCATTTCCCCCTTTGAGCCCTATAAGTCTATTCAAGACACTTTTGTCGTACCATGCATATTTCACGAGATATTTAGGAGTCTCAAGTTAAAACGACCACCCGGTATGTAATACTACCTACATTGCGGATTACCGAACGTGGCAATAATACATTTGTTCACCGCTGAAGTTAGATGGCGATGAATACTTTATTATTACTTTATGCGCAGGCTCAATTCGATTGCAAATTGTAGATAATATTTATTTTTCTACTTAGCGTTTATAATGGAGTTGTATAGACTATAGAGTACAATGACAGTTTTCTGTGCTAGTTGTCAAAATGCGCCAATTGACGTCTTATGAAGCTTGGACAATAATGTATTTAGCTACCCAGAACGTGGATCCTATTTATGGTAGTTCTATCAGTATTATATGCAATTAGAGCAAATACAGGTGTAACCACATAACAAACACTTTAACGCCGTCTTCTAAATGTTACGATTACAATAATCCTGCATCAATTCCAGGAAGGAATACATAGATATCTTCCATCCCACTTTGATGACTAACCTGTCTGTCTATGGGCTATATATCTATATTAATTATATAATACCACCGAAGTCTTATTCGCACGCCACCACAATCGGTTCTTCTTTAGAGTGACCTAGATCCTAGGTATGTATCAGCTGTTTGGTAATGTGGCTAACATATTCGATGTTTCCTCATAAATTTTAATAAAATGTAAAACAAACATTCCAAATGTTTCAGTCAAGCTTGCTTATTTTTTGTGAGTATTAAGCAAATAACGACAACTGGCAACTTTTCTTAGTAACCGTTTTTTTATTCCAAAGCCCAAATTGCATTTTTGTTATACAGTGAGACCAAGATGTTCCTCAAGATACCTCTAAGCACCAACATTTCTGAAGGAAGTTAATAAAAAACTTTATTATAACTTTAGGACGTTTTCTCCTGCTAGTTTGGTTCTAATTCCTGATTTTAAAATTTCAAATCTCTATACTTCTATTTATATCTCTATTTGTTGGTGATTAGAGAAGCTATATATACAGGCACTACTGCACAGATTTTAGTGTTGTTGTTACCTATAACAAAAAGTCGAAACCATGGCTAATTAAATAAAGATTCTTTTCTCCCTTTTAACGATATATGTGAGGTAGAATCAAGAAAGTGGATTAACGACCAAGATATAGTTTGTAAAAATCGTTGGTTTAGATTAGACTGATGCTTTGTGTGCGTTTATTCCAACTCAATGTTCCGAATAATAGCAAAATGGTAATTCACTTATTATTAGTAAAATAAGTTAGAATTAAGTTACTCATTAGTCAGTTCTGACTAGATTGTAATGAACTTATTGAACAATAAAAAATCTGGTGTGGCGAGGCACACGACTTATAAATAAATATAAATAAACTTTATTTCACCAAAATACATTTGTAACAGGGAAATGGTCAAAAGAAAAGAAAAATGCACATAACGCATATATCAATTTAAGATACAATAAAAGTTTAGTCTATCTCATTTTGCATGTAGTTCCTGAATTCTTCAACATCGTAGAAGATTTTGTCGGTCAGCAGGTTTCTGAGATCTGCTTTTAGTTTCCTTGGCGTTTTACTCCTCCAAAGGGCAGGTAACATATTAAATAGCTCCAAATGTCGATGCTGGCTGGCAGTTGTATTTATACGATGGAAGGGTATGGTAATGTCTCTTGCATTCCGTAGCATTCGGCTTGTTGTTTCACTTCTATCTTGGTGGTCTGATATAACACTCTTTGCATGTAGTATTTGTTTAAAAATATATGCAGATGGCAGTGGCATTATCTTGAATTTTCGGAATAGTGGTTTGCAGTGGGTAGACCAGCTGGCTTGTTCTATAGAACGGACAGCTTTCTTTTGCAAGATGAATATCTTACCAGAGTGGGCTGATTCTCCCCACAATTCTAACCCATAACTTAGTCTTGAGTGGAATAGTGCATGATACGTTATTACAGCCGCATCTCTCCCGACAATCTGTCTCACTCTTCTAATAGCATATGTTGCTGTACAAAGAGCTGATGTAAGAGCATTTGTGTGATCCGACCAGGTGAGACGTGAGTCAAGGGTGACACCAAGCAGCTTTGTTGAAGAAGCCTGGATAGTTGTATTCCGCTTGCTTGTGAAGCTTATTGTTGATGTTTTGGTGTCGTTCATCTGTAAAGCATTTGCACCAAACCAGTCCTTAGCTTCAGATAATGCTGAGAGAGTTTTTGACTGGAGGGTGTTGATATCTGCGTCCCTGGTAAGGAGTGTCGTGTCATCTGCAAATAGAACAGCTGTGGCAGACATGTTCTCTGGAAGGTCGTTAATAAACAGACAGAACAGCACTGGACCCATCAGTGATCCCTGAGCTACTCCACTCTTGACAGTCAGTAGTGAGCTCATCTCTCCCTCAGTGTAAACTCCTTGTCTCCTATTGCTCAGGTATGATTCAATTAGAGACAAGGGTTGACCTCTTATTCCATACCATTCCAACTTTCTAAGAAGTTGCTTATGTTGTATACAATCAAATGCTTTGGACAGATCGCACAAGACTGCTTGAGATTCCTCTCCGTTCTCCATGGCATCCCACACAAAGTCCAGCAGGGAGCGAACAGCGTCAATGGTATTTCTGCCCTTTCTGAAGCCAAATTGGTTTGAGCTCAACACCTTCTGCGCCTGAAGAAAGTTGGAGAGTCTGCCTAGGAGTGCAGCCTCCAGTACCTTAGATAGTACTGGCAGTATTGCAATAGGGCGATAGTTTGAGCAATTTTGGTGGTCGTCCTTTTTATATATTGGCACTATTTTTGCAATTTTCATTTGGTCAGGTACCACTGCATGCAAGAAGCACTCGTTTATAACATATGACAAAGGTTTTGCAATGTATTTGGCGCTCCATTGCAGTATTTTTGTGTTTAGGAAGTGGATATCCATTGTTGTTTTTGTTTTTAGTCCTTTTATCGTGCTTAGTACTTCTGCTGGTGATACTGGGGTCAAGAAAAAGGTCTCGGATATGGAAGGTAATTTGTTTGTATCTGCAGTTATACCATTGTCACAATCTCCCACAGTGGCAAAGAACGAATTTAGATCATTGCTAGATGGCATGGATGGGCTTGATTTTGCGTTTCTTGCTGTTTCTGTGTTTATTATGTTCCACAACTTTTTTGGTCTATTTTCAGTGCCTTGAAGGCTGTTTTTATACCGGCTTTTCTTCTCGTCCATCACAAAGTTCAAGTAAAAGCTTTTATAGCTTTTGAGGATTTCCTTCAGGTCTTCACCCCCCATACGGTTGTATGACTCCTGTATTAATCCCAGGGTCTCTTTGATTTGCCGTGCCTCGTGGGACATAGCAGGGTTATTCTTTCGTCTTGGTTTTATTTGCTTCAGGGGGAGTGCAGTGTTTATTACAGCTATGTATTTAGATAGAAATTTATTGTACTTGTTCTCCACACCCTGGACTTCTGATAATACTTCCCAATCTTCTTGATATAGAAGGTTTTGTAGAGATGCTTTTCCTTGGCTGGAGAGTATTCTCGTTTTCTGTTTAGTATGTTGTCTTTGGTGTTCAGAATGAACTGTTAATTTAATTCCATAATGGTCTGATAAGTTGTGCATTATCACACTTGTTGAATATTCGGTGATGTTTGTAAATATGTTATCAATTGTTGTTTTTGATGTTGCAGTGACTCTTGTATATTGGGTAGTTGTTTTCTCAAGCCCAAAGCTTCTCATAGTATTTACCAGCTCCTGGGAATCTGCAGTTGACTTGGAAGTATCTATGTTGAAGTATCCAGAGAGTATGATTTTTGTTTGTGGGTTAAACTGATCCAACAGATCAGAGAGCATTGCTGATATTGTTTCCAAGAAGAGCGATACATTTCCATCTGGCGATCTATAAGTTGTAATGATAACAATATTTTTGCTTCCTATGTGGAGTCCTGCCATTTCACATTCTTTTTCTACTGACCTTGCCGATATCATGGGAATGTCTGCAAATTTTGTATGTGAATGTACAAAAATACATACCCCACCATGTTTGAAGGTAGATCGAGTAAAAGTGCTACCTAACTCATAGGAACTCATATTGTAGATGTTCTGGTTATTTATATTCAACCAATGTTCGACAATGCACAACACATCAAGATCGTATTCATGAGCCAGAATTTCGATAGCATCTATTTTATTAGTGATACACTGTGCGTTCAAGTGCATTATATTTAATTGTTTGCTGTTTGGATTTTTATTACTAGTTTTTGAGCAGGTAATGTGCTGTGAGATATTTACCCGCCTCTCTTCTTTAGACCAAGCTGGTGGAAAAAACGGTTTAGACGTGTCCCCTCAGGCCAAAAACTTGGATCTTGTAGCACGTCTAGATTCTTTATATTGAATGCGACTTTGAATGATGAATATTCCTCTGGATATTTCGATGACATCATTGTACAAATTGGATTTTGGATATTTTTTGACGTTATATATGACTTTAAGTTTTCTTCTGTAGTATCTGGGTGTAGTCTGTAAACATGTAGATACCCGTAGCTTGGGACCGCTTTTAATGCGTTATTGACATCAGTTGCTGCGCCGTGGATTGTTTTGATACTTCGCCGCTTCTTATATTGCACCAATTTAAATTCCTCTTCACTTTATCATACTATATATAAAATTAATAGTTTAGCTGCATGAGATTCTATTTGATCGAGATCGATCGTGTCTGCATTAAAATAAAACAAATTAGCCAGGATTTGACAGATAATATGATAATATCATATAAATACAAAACGATAAAAAGAATGTTGGCAACAGCATTACTGCGTATGATAAAGTAAGAAATACTTATTATTGTATTGTTTTATAGAAATTGGTAGTCGTTTTGAAAATGCATAATCCTGTTTTTATTTACCACATAATGTTTATTACGTTATTACGTTTTTGCCGACAATCACTTTTAACCACTTGCTATTGTCGAACACCTGAACACCTTAAATGTTTTAACACCAATTGTATCTGTATAGTTTAGTTTTTCTCCGATATTGTTCTCAAATATTACGATCATCCAGCCTGGTAGAAATATTGTTTGAGTCAAATAAACCGTTGTTTTTGTGCAGTTTTGTACAGGTATAGGAGCAGATCTGATTTATTCTTCTTTCTATTTGTTCATTCTTCTATTTCGACTTCCAGAATCCTAACGTTGGTGCTTTGATTTTTCGCAGTTTTCATTTAAAAAGTGCAGTATTTTAGTTGTCCCTAATCCAATAATTTACATTAAATTAAAACCGACATTTTAGGAACATGTTTTTGTTTGTTATACCAGACACAACTTGTTGTATCCAGCGTCAACAACAAATCATAAATTTCCGCAAATTATTTTCAGTCAGTCCAAATTCCAAAAGGAAAATTTCATCATCTTCCACTATTGCTGCAAATACCAAATGCGTTTTGCTATAATCAATATTAAACATGGATAATAATCAGTACCAATGCAAAAATTGAAGTTAGACTTGTAGATTTATTGCTAAAATCTATCATATTTCTAGCAATATCCAGTTTAAAATAAGATACATTGAAAGACATATCCACTACATCTTACAAAAAAAGATGCTTCATTAAACCTCATTTGCATTTATATCAAAATAAACTTGAGAAATAATAGCATTCAAGCTCTCCTCGTTAGAAGTAATTTGGTGCAGCGAATTCGCAGCGGTTTCCCCATCTCCTCCGGGAAGAGCTTTGAAAATTACGAAGAAGAAGAAACTCACTTTCAGAGGACAGCGGCGTCAAACGCAGGAGGGCGAACGAACCAATTTGCACGCTAAGAAGTGGAACAAACAGAGACCGAATAATTAATTCGGCTCTCGTTTTCGTTATTTCCCGTCGTCGTCGGTCGCCGCCCTCCTTAATTATATATGGCTTAATTTTTGAATTGACTCCGGTAATATTTAAGAAGCCGAAGCACTTCGCGGACTTCGTGGGCACTTCGTGTTTCCTGCAAACATTAACCAGAGATTGGAAAATTAAATGGTGAGCGATCCTCTCGCAGCGAATCGATCAAATATTTAAGAGCAAATTTAATTAACGTTTCCCTATTCGAGGCGATTCTTTCGCTAAAAAAAAGACCGCTGCTGAGTAAAGTTGAAAAGTTTACGGAAACAAGCCTGAAGTTGTTGTGCTTTTTGGTTGCCAAGTTTCGTACGCGTTGCTTGCTCGGTGCTGGTGATAAATAACGGTTCGCCAACCAAATGAGATATTTACGGCAGAAGCTTTTGAACAATGCAGTCTGCATATTGAACTTTTGCACAATATATTTTATGTATTCCGCTCTAAAGGAGGCAGGGCCGTAAATTTTACCAGCGCGAATCGAGAACCCCACCCACCCCTTCGCACAAACATCCGCGAACAACGGAAAATTGCTAACGGTTTTGTTTCCATGTCGATACCAATTCTTGTTCGGGGTTCTTGATTTACGACGGCGCCCTATGGGACCCTACCAATAATTAATTGCCTATAAGCTATATATTATTTGTCTCTGCGCGCAATACAAACATTTTCAAACGAAATAATCAAAATATATTAAGCGGTGAATATACGATTCCCACGTTAGATGGAATTTTAGATATATTTCAGTGAAGTGTGCTACCACGACAACGTTTTAACGCCTAAGTTTTGTAGATTATAAGCCGACATCGTCAACAGTAGTTATTTTATAAATATAAGTTAACCTAACAGGCATGGCACCCATTGATGTCTCTGAGTTATTCCTGGTATACTGGTCAATACGTAGGCAATGTCTCTGCTTTTGTAACTAAAACTTACAACCAGCACTTACTGTGCTTTTATCACTATCACATTTACACTAACTCAAGAGGTGGTCTTCTAAGTGTTCTTCTAACAATCCGGTGTTGTCGAGAATCTGCATGGCCTCAACAATCATATAATGAAGTCCGTATTCGTGACTTCTTGCCATTTGTTTTGTATTTTGTAATGTACCTCTACTTTGAGGTTCTTAAGTACTATACTTTGGTATTTCCGGATAGGCTACTCTTGTCTGACTCTAAAATATCTCTCAGTCAGGTAAGCCATTAATATTTGTGCGAACTGTTTTTCGAGAATATTTGCTAGTTAATGGTTTAGGTTTAGTCTCTCATACCAGAATTTAACAATATCCTGTGGCACATCTAGGAGGATTGCAGTATAACCCGATTATTCTTTTATCGCTTTTCCGATAATGTTTGTTACTCAGTGTACCTGATCAATAAATGAGTACTAGATCCATAATTCAAACTGATGGTCTGAAATAAGCATTTTGCTATCAATTACTGACTTCAATCTTTTGAGTATTTTTCAAAGATTTTTACATGATGGACAGTACGGATAGGACGAATCTTTAAATGGAGAATTCCCAGGATACAGTAGCAAGGCAGCATTGATAAGATTCGTAAGCTCAATCCTTCATAAGCTTTACTGTAGACCTCCTTTGAAACTGCTTAACTATCTCTGCAGTTATCAAGACCATAACCTCCATCATCAGTTTTTTTTTTGATCGGTGGAATCTGAGTTATTTGCTTTCATAGGTTTTTGGTTACCTTCCACAGCAAATAGTGCTCGAGTCAGTATTTATGCACTCATTGATTAGTTCTTTCATGTATTGGTAGTTGTTGAGCGAGATTATTTAATCCATTGGTGGCAAACTCTTTTATGGGTGCGGGCCACAAACTTCCAATCTGATCTTTTACAAAGTTTCATGAACATTAGAAAATAATGTAAATTTTTTATATTTTTACGAAAATGTTACAAAGTACCTCATAAACTTGACTACACTACATTTCATGTTTAAAAACAATTGTTACAGTACGTTTTTAAAATCAAACCCCCTATTCAAATGATATTTACAAAGATACTTAAAGAAATTATTGTAATTTAAGTTTTATTATAATTTTTGTTGCCAAAAATGTATAAAAGTTCTTTTCCCCTGTATATGTTTAAAACTGAGGGATCAACCCACATGTGAATAAAAATCATCAAAATCAGTTAAGCGATCCCAGAGAAAATCAACCTTGAAAATCGTGCTATTTTGTTAATATCTACTGTTCTTGTTGTATGACACTTAAAAACAAAGATAATGACGTGAATCGAAAAACAACATGTCCAGAAAATATTACTGTTTCATGCCAGTTATTGCCAGTTTCTTATAGCAGAAAACCCCCATTTAATGCTTTAAAGTTCAGGCAAAACATAACATAAAGTATATACACCCTGCATATACTCAAAACTGAAAGTCGAAATAAAAACTCGTCACCGATTCTTCTCCTGAAGAATTACGCTACCAGTCAGTGAAAGAATCATCAAAACTGGTTAAATGGTTGGGGAGAAAATCAATAATGTTTCACAAATATTTAATTATACCCTAATTCTTTTGACCAGGTTTAGTTCAGAATTACCTCCAATCTTTAAATAAAAATTTTTGTGAACTTCAAAAAACAATACAATATTTATTTTTTGAATTCTTATAACATATTCACATTTCAAGTTTACCTAAAAAAACAGTATGCTTTTAATCTCAACATAGCATGCAAATGAAATTTACAAACATGTTTTAATAAAATTCGAGGTTTTTGATTGTACAAAATTTCGGGGAATTCTGTTCAAGTTGTTTCTGGGCTATTATTAATAAAATGTCATGATATAGAAAAAGATGAAATGGTGTTATACTCTTCATGAGTGCAGTTGCATAACAAGTCTTATATCTAATAAACACGGAAAAATCCGCGCCCGAATGGACACGTTTCATAAAAAGCCATTAGTTTCAGGATTGGGAATGCTCCGCTCCGCTTCCGCAACGGCGAAAATTCACTTGAACGATATATTTATTAATTCTAATTTTAAATTATTTGCTACTATTTATAGAAGCCCACGATGTAATGTAGGTTTATCCAAATAAAAGTTGTTACTGTTCTGCTACCTAATAAGTAATAACTAGTGTCCGTACACCAAAGCCCCGTGCAAACTTAATAATTAAAGAATGTTCACAAATAGTATTTCATATTGTGTACATTTGACTATATTGTAATACAATCTTACGGAGGGCTCGCGGGCCGCACCGTAGGGTATTGATGGCCGCATGCGGCCCGCCGGCCGCAGGTTTGACATCACTGGTTCGAGACTTTTCGAATGGAGTGGGTTGCCCTCTGTTTGGTCCGTATCTTTGAGCAAATTTGCTTGTTGCTAAGAACAATAACACACACGCCACGTCCATACGTTCCCATACGTTTGATTGAAAGGTATGGGCGTGGCGCGTGCGTTACTGTTCTTACCAACAAGCAAACTTGCTCCTAGATACGTGCCAGAGGGCAACCGGTGATATCCCCACTCCATTTGAAAGGTCTCGCATTCGCTTCACAAAGATGACGAGAGTAGACTCCCATGGCACTGAATGCAGTCGTTTGGGTTGCTCTGTTAGGTCTCAACGGATAGTCGCCGATTATATACAGAAATCGCATACAAGATGATAATAAAAAGCGCCACTCGATACAGGACAACTAATTTCAGTTCAAAGGCCTTTTTTTATTTCTGAAGAGAACGTCGAGGAAGACAAGAGAAAAATCAATCGAAGCCAATTCAAATGTAACAAAAGGAGCACCAGATAGATCTGACTTTATGATCCAATGATACTTGCTATCTTCCAATGCTATTGCACGACGGAAAAAAGAACTTATACTGTCTTCAAACCAGGATACCAGGGAAAACCAGGGTATTGATTTATTATTATTATTATTTACCAACATGTAGCCATAACGCCATAATTCCACAAGAAAATTCTAATGGCATCGAAAAGCCAGTTGGTGACCACTGAACCTCATTTCTCTCAGTATGTATTGATATTTTGAAAACCTCCAATGGGTACAGGGGAACCTAGCCGAACACAACCAAAAAGTCCAACAGAGGAGTATACAAAAATCATTTGCTTTCTTCTTTACTAGTTTTACATTTAGTGATCACTATTTAAACTGTTCAACATTGTACTTTCCCTCGTTCAGTCATGTTTTTGTATTTCTTATTGATATGCAAATTGGTTATTACTGTTCTTTTACATCTCCCTTTTGTGTATGTGTGTGATAATGCCTAAAAGCAGTCCCAGGAGCCTCTGATGGTACCACGATGAAAACTAGTATTTGTACCACTTCAGAAAACAAATATTGTGGTAATGTTAGTAACGTAATATCGGAAAACCCTTCTTAGTACCCTGTAATCCTGCTTCGAAACATAGGTCTTTACTCACCAGAAATGCTATAGTGATCTATCAAATTCGACGTGAACTTCTGGGGCGCATTTAGTCTAAGCACGTCTGAAAAGGGAACAAATCCGCGTTAGAAATATAGTGTGTACATACATCTCGCTGTCAATTTTGCACCAGTTAGTGAGTGTATATAGTAGTATGGCGTGGGATCGAGTTTGGGAGCCTGGGTCTCAAGTAGTAAGCAGGGTGTAAGTAAGGTGTCACGAATTCTGGATGTCGGCTGCGCAGAGCCGTTAAAACAAGTGATATACGGCCCCTGGCTCGGGCCATAATCACCGTGCGATCCGGCATCTGTCGGCAACGTTAAGAGAAATGGAACTGAATCGGCATTTGGGGCCCCGGCACACGTAATCGTATTTGATTTTGCCCAGTGATTGCCGAGCTCCGAGCCCGTGTTGACATTGCTATTAAATTCGGCGCTTTTGTACCGCTTTAGAAAATTGCGTATTAGCCGACGCTATTTTCCAAGATTACCACCAGCTCTCTCGGCTGATGCGGATTAACGCAACTAAACGCTCAGCGGACGAATTGCAGGGCACAGCGTATACTTCAATTTAAGGATTTGCCAAAGGTTTTCAGTATTGCATTGGCAAAGAAATCATGTTTGAGGAGAATATTGAAGGCAAACAATCATGAGTAATAAAGCACCACGGCAACCTAAAAGTAGTCCAAATTACTCTTAATCTGAACTAAACCAACAGCTTACAGCAGGGGCGCAGCTACGGGGAGCAGTGGGAGCAAATTGCTCCCAGGCGTACGAGTAGCGGAGACGTTCTAAATTCGAAGAAAAATAACAAAACTTTTGTGTAAAATATGGCCAGAATTTCTAAATAGTTTCTAATAGTTTTTGTTTGTTTAAGTACAATTTTAACCCAAACATTATAATTGCGATAATAAAGCCAGAAATGTACTTATTTGCCCATATTACTGCTGCCCGGTGTAGACTTCAGGACTTCAGGAGCTTTAAACCCCGCTTATAACTGGTGACTACGGATTGACGTTAGTGGGGGGATAGGGTGACAACTCCCAGCAAAAAAAAGTCGAAACGAAATATTTCGTGCCGGAGTTGCGATGTTTTTAGAACGGAGCCTTAATATGTTACACATAATGTTTACTTATTTTAAAAGAAAGAAATTGCCAATCCCGAAATTTTAGTTTCAATTGTCTAAAACGCCTTCTTCTAAATAATTTTGACGAAAAAAAAATCTCAGTATCATTTGAATGGGGTTAGAAAAGCGTATTCTGGCATTTTAACCAACCTTAATGTTTTCAAGGTTGTAAGTTATGTTATTTTTTAATGGTAATTTTAAGTTATTGTGTTTGTATATTGCGGTAGTAACTGTAGATATTAGAATTTTTTAAATCTTCAGATTAATAATTACAAAAAACGAAAAAAAATAAGAAATTATAAACTACAACAGTTGATTATTTACATTACAGCACACTTAAAAACGAGAATAGTAGACTATCTCGTCCTAGACCAGAGAAATTAAACAAATAATTCACTTCAGAAAAATTCATACCAAGATGGATTTTCAATTTTGCCTTTGATCCCATTGATATCGGGTCTGAGCTGCGAGCTATTCACGGTCATAGATGACCGACATGGATTGTTTTTATTGATCGGACAACAATGGATTTTACAGGAAACTTCTAGATCTTTTAAGTCAGTACATAAAAGGTGTATAGATGCTTTAAGTACGAGTTCGCGTTTTCAAGTTATGAGTCCGAAAATACCAAAAGCACGTATAACGTTAATTGCATGCTGGGTGTTCCTATCCGCGTCCCAAGTATGTATTTGAACACATTATTGAGCATCATATTTAATAATAAGAAGAATAATAGCGTGCAATTAAAACTTGACCATTTGCGAAATAGTCCTTTAGAAGGTTAAGAAATAGCTTATAAATATCCACCTTGGTTTTTACGGAAACTAAAATTAGTGTAGATGTTCGTAAATCTACGCTAGTAAAAGAGTTTTAATTCCATAAAAAAAAAATCCATAAAATACCATACCGGTATTTATATAAAACACTTGTGAACACATTTGAAGAATACTTGGGTTATTTTAATTTGTTAGAAAACTTGTTAAAAAATCGAAAACAGGCTAATGTTTTGTTAGGCAGTAGGTAGTTTTGTAGGCTAATGTTGACTAATTGTTTTTTATTGTTATAAAACCCTAAACAGAGTTTCGCAAGGATTTTTAGTATTTATAAACTCCGGTTCAATCTGGAATTGAAAAATTGCAATTAAAAGTGGTATACATTAAATTAAATGTTTAAAAATGCCAGACCTCTTCCGAAAACAAGTGGGCGCAGAGATTTTTCTTGCTCCAGGGCGCTGAATATATAGCTACACCACTGGCTTACAGTTTTATCGATACTCATATCCCACGTATATCATTTTCTTCTATTCGTAAGCCAAAGCATTTTTATCCATCCATCACTGCCTCTCAATGTTTCTTTTAATCTAGACTCCTAGCTATCAGTGGTGTTTGTGTGTTTTTCATTTTGTGTTGGATATGCATGTTCCAGTGTCTTGTTTCTTGACCGTGCCCATAATATTTCGAAGTCTGAAGTTCTGCCTGTATCTCGGCAGGTGTTCCTTTATAGGAACTTTAATGTATTCTCCGTTATTGACCGCTGTTATTATTAGTGAAACCTCTCATTTGGTTTGCTCGCACCATGCCTTGAGTTTCAGCAGATTCGGTTATTGTTGCCGCTACTTATGTTACAACACGTCTAATGAAAGTATTATAGACGCTCTTGGTGAACCAATTTCAAAATAGTCTTATTTATCGTTGATC
Organism: Melinopterus prodromus; assembly: GCA_964023965.1. Classification (NCBI taxonomy): domain Eukaryota; kingdom Metazoa; phylum Arthropoda; class Insecta; order Coleoptera; family Scarabaeidae; genus Melinopterus; species Melinopterus prodromus. The sequence continues at coordinate 47,521,404 of OZ030394.1, forward strand.
TTAAGGCTCCCGGTATTTAATCAGTTTTCTAAGTTACCTGCAACATAGGACCGTGTTGCCAACTCAGTAGAATTTCTACTAGATTTATTAAAACTTCGAGCAGTGTAAGTGGACAAAACTGAAATTTTGTGGTTAGTGGAATTTTTAGTAGATTTTTAGTATACAAATGTTGACAAATCAAATCAAAGTAACAAACGAATCCTGCTGACTGCTGGTTTCGAGTACCTTACCTTTAAAATAAATCAGATAAGAATAATATTACTGGATAATATTAATATTGTCTATCATCCATAATTGTTGAAGAATCTTGCAAACCAAATTAAACTTACTTTATCAATCTATATCTATATGCAACTCTAGGACGACCTTCAGATTTGATTGAACAAAATCAACATCATTAGCAATCTGTACATATAATCCAATGGAATAAACTTAATGATACAAGAAGGTTTTGGTATGAGATATGATACTATAAAGATGGCGCAAATAAAAATCCCTTTAAACTGGCTGAGTTTGCTTTAGAGATACTAATATTGCCTCAGTCTAATGCTGAAGTCCTGCGGTTATTCAGCTCAATGAATCTTGTAAAAATAAACTGAGAAATCGTCTTCAGCTTCCCATGCTCACTCCTATATTATCCGTCAGAGATGGTTTAACTCGATATAATAAATGCTGTAACAATATCCCAGATAGTGTAATAGAAGAAATAAAAACAAATAATGACACTGCAGAAACTATAGAAGATTATTTTAATATTATAGGACAACTATAGTATTAAACACAAATTCCAAAGTAAAGTTTCTTAAACCTAACTACATGTTTGTGTTTTATTTTAGTTATTTTGTCGCTAGCATTGTAAAGCTAAATATATCTCTGAGTTCATATTTATTTGATGTTGTTATATTATTATGTATTTCACATAATTTATATTAGAATATATTATTTGTCCTGTTTCAAAGATGATCTCTAGGTTATTAAAGCGAAATACTTGTATGTGTTAATATTTATTTTATCTTGTATTATTTTATTTGTCATTTAATATTTTTATTAATTTTATTATTTTGTGTTATATCTACATTATTTGTGTAATAAAACCCTAAAAAATAATTATTTATTTTTACTTTATCATACGCAGTATGTAAAGTATTGTAATCGTGCCGAAAAAATTTTTTGAGATTTTAGCGGAAATAGGCCTTTATGGGTCCCCTGAACATTTTTGACCAAGGTACAAAAAAATGTCTGTGTGTGTGTGTGTATGTGTGTGTGTGTGTGTGTGTGTGTGTGTGTGTGTGTGTGTGTGTGTGTGTGTGTGTACCCAATTTTTGTTAATTCATTTCCGGAGAAACTGCTAAAGGTATCGGCACGGAACGTCATATTTAGAAGTTTCATGACCAAACTTAGAGTTGAAAAGCTTTTGGTTTAAAAGGGTCCATAGGAACTGGGTGTTTACTCCAAGCCTTTTTCAAGGATTTTAGAAATCAGCCGCCATTTCTGTAATTTCGTCAAAATAGTTAAATAATAAATTAAAGAAGAGGAAATTTTGAATAATTTATGCCTATGACATTTTTTGGTAAAATTAATAGTTTAGCTTTTTAGTTTATTCTAAGCCTTTTTCAAGGATTTTGGAAATGAGCCGCCATTTCTGTAATTTCGACAAAATAGTTAATTAATAAATTAAAGTAGAGGAAATTTTGAATAATTTATGCCTATAACATTTTTTGGTAAAATTAATAGTTTATCTTCAAGAGCAAATTCTATTTGACCGAGATCGGTCGCATCTGCATTGATATGAAATTACATAGTAGCCAGGATTTTGACAAATATTTTTTTGTGTTGTCACATTCGAAAACAGCTGATCTCATCAGAGGTTGGAGAACCACTATGGAACGTGCCGCTGTAGTGCGCAAAATTATAAAATACAAATTTCAAATAAAATAAGATCACCAATTTGATTGTTTGTTGATAAGAAATATCAACCCGTCTTTATATCTAATTCTAAAAATGATACATTGAGAAAATTATAAATAAAGTATAGCGATGCGATGAGTGTAGTTTTATTTTAGTATGTTGGTAGGGATGTGTCATAAACAAATATAAATCTGTCAGAATTTGAATTACCTTTTTAAGGTGCGTTTTCATTAGTGATAATGGCAGTGGTAGCAGACGCCGTTATAGTATTTCCAATAGAAAATTGCTAGTGACTCATGTTTATGTACATGCAAACTAATATGTGTCATTATCACGATATGTAAGAAATACTATAATTTCGTATTCTACCACCGCCATTAGCTACCATTACTTACCATCGGAACGCACCTTTCGTCAAAGTGGTACCAAGCTAGCATTTACTATACAGAAATCATTTATTTTTTTTAAATACGTATTTTCTAAAAAGCAACACAATAAACGTTGATGTCGCTCCTGCCAAGAACTAGATAGCGCGACTCGCTCATATGCGACGGCTACACTCCGCCTTCGGTGACGCGCCGTATCACCGCTCGTCGCGCTATTCCGTACTTTCGGCATTTGTGACATAAATAACTATTATTCTAATGACGTAGTGTAGGTAGTGTCAAATGCTGATGCTTTGACAATACCTACGATTTATCTCTATAGAATAGATTCTCATGCAGCTAAACTATTAATTTTATATATTGTATGATAAAGTCATGTGCCTGGCCACATCAGATTTTTTCATTATCTAGTAGAATGTTAGTAGAAATTATAACAATATATAGGAATTTTAGTATAAATAGGCTACCGGTTTAAGTTTTTTTTCTCCTAGGCCACTGAACACATGTACACTCGTGGAATAAAGTATGTTCTGATCCGTATTTCAGCAGTGTGTCGATGTTACATCCATGTACGAGTTTTTTGTTACTCTAGTCGGCCGGTCGGCCGCTAAGTGCAAAAAATTGTCCGGTTACGCTGCATACTCGTATATCGGAAATTTATTATTTGAGAAACCTTGTTCGAATGCTTTGAATTGGTTTATATAGATTTATATATTTCTATTTATTAGCCTAATGTGTAATAAATTAATGTAATTCCTACATTGTAAGGTAATTGTGTTTTTATTAAATATAATTTATTATATAACATAAAATGAAAATTTCATTTCAAGTTGTTGCATAAAACACAACAAACTATACAAACTTATTGCATCTAATAGCTTTTTTCGTTAATAAATACAAAAATCAATTTCTTGTGGTGAATATTTTTACTGAAGGTTATTTCAGAACTTTTATGTATTAACATTTATCACAATATAGAAATAAATTAATAAAATTAAATTGCTTTAAATTTGTATTTATGGTAATTTGTTACTTGTGATTTACTGGTCTTTTCGAGATATTTAGCTTCAACGATATTTTGCAGTTTAACTTAATAACCAGAAAGGATGTATTTTCTATAGCATCAATGTATCATTACAATCTTTTTATATTATTATTTTGTATTTACTTTACAGCAATATTTTTCAAATATCTGACAACTGACACTAATTTACAAAAATTGATAATTGCTTGTAGAAGCAAGCTCTAAATTTTTGACGAATTTTGTTGGAATGTAAATATGAAATAATTAGTATTAAAAATAAATAAACCAAAATATACGACCATCTAAAAGAACATTTAGATGACACTATTGTTAAAATTAGTTCCCTCAATGTCCAAAACTACTACAGATTTGATATTTGAAAAAAGATTTGTCATTAATCATTATTGACATAATAACCTAATTTTCAGTATTCTTAAGTAATTAGTTAATTAATTATGAGTAAAATTTTAATAATTCGATAGTTGAAACATTAACTGCTATAAAGTAAATACAGATATATTTCTATAGTCCTTTCATACAAAATACATGCTCCGTCCTAAATATAAATATAAATTAAATTTAGAGAATTTATTTACATTTAGTGAATATATTTTAATATTACAATTCTGAAATAGTCTTTATTCAGTGATAATCCTTGGCAACAAGATGATTTGTGCATTTACTTACTTACTTACTAAAGCCCGTCATACCACTGCTGGGCAAAGGCATTTACTTACGTAATTAATATGTGTATTAGATAAAATAAATTTAAATAATGTGTCGTGACATTACGCAATATCTTAATATCAGATTTTCCTATCATATTATCAAATTTCATGTTTATTAATATTATTATAAAAGTAATTTTATATTTAATTAAATGTTGTGGTCATATTACATTTATTACATTGCAATGAAGGTATCACATTAAGGAAAAGATCGGACACGCTCAAAATAAACTAAATTCCGTTACATTACATCCATCGAAAAACCACCTCGTGACGGACAACTTTTTGCGAAGCGGCCGGGCCGAGGGAATATATAACCGAATATATAACCGACATACTATTTTCAAATCCTGCAAAAGCGATACGAACATACTTTTTTCCATGACTGTACATTACATGTATTGTGGCTTTTTGCTACTTTATTTGTTACGTATGCCCAGATTAATTCAATTGCATTAAACTTGCAATGGGCTAAAGGTAACCACAATAATTTCACTTCAGTACATCTGATTTTTTTTGCTATTAAATCTGAAAGAAGTATCTTCTCTTGATGGTTATTTTTGACAGATACAACAGCTGTGCTTTAGTTGATTGATAAAGAAATTTCTGACATTGATAATTAAATGATTTACTTCCTTGAAATAACACTTGCAGCTACTCAAAAAACTTTATTCAAGAAATTAGTAATCAATGGAAAAATTATGTATCTACATTATCTTGATTTTACCCAAACTCAACCTGTTATTATTGGGCTCTGAGCATGGGTCTGAGAAAAAATAATTTGTTTTGTTATTTTATATGTTTGCTGCTACCTGATAATATTAAATTTGTTTGCTGCTGTTGAATCAAAAACAAAACGCGTTAAAAACATGTTTACAGCTCTTCGCTATACACTTGCAATCTATTCTTTCACATTTCTAAGCTGCAACTTGCAGGTGGCTCGGAATCCCAAAATTATATCGCATATTTATATTGCTTTATAAAATTAATGATAATCTGAAATGCGTTACGTGCAAATACTGTTTGCCGAGATATCCGCTTTCATGAAAATCTTGTTTATATCCTTTATTGCAAGGAAAATTAGGCAAATACAAAAGCCAATCTGTAGACAAGATTTTGAGTTATACTCTGTATAAATTTGATTTTTTTTTTGGTAGTTGGCTTAGGAGGAAAAAACATTTTAAAGACAAGCGTTTTTAAAAAACAGCTAAAATCGGATACATTTTTACACGTCTGACGCGTGTCTGTCCAAACCTAGGGGCAGAAAATTATAATCGTCATGTTATGTAGAAATATTTCAAGAGTATAACACACTTTATTTAATTTTTTGTGTACAGTCGTTCTGAGTTACAAGTGCATGACGGTGTATAAAACGAGTGCAAGACGGTATTTTTCTACTTTTAGCCATTAATTTTATATATGCTGTTAGGATATGTTAGCCTTAACCATGGTGACCGGCGTTTCTTATTATGAAACAGCAAACACTGACACAATGTGTATATTTAAAAAATAAACCAGAAAAAGAAATAGCATTTTGAAGAGTTAATCTGCCGGAAAATTATATTGCTTTAAAAATAACCCGAAAGTAAACAATCCCACCACGTGTTCGATGCATGCGCTGCCCCTCTTATTAGTTCCATATTTTATATTAAGGGCCTACATTCAAAAAATGCCCGAAACAGGTGTCGCCTACTCCAAGAATTGATCCAAACCCTTTCGAATCTTGAAATCAAAAAAATAGAGCATACGCAAGAAGGATGCCTTCTTTCTTTAAGAGATTCTTTTTTTCAAAAAACCTGATAGGTTTCCAAAAAAAAAATCGCAAAGGTGGGCAATTTTCAACTATTCAAATCCAGATTGACAAGTTAATAATGCTTCAATTTGAATGGATTATGCATAAATACAATTGTTACAGTGTCCCCCAGGTTTTGAGAAAGCGGTTTTGGCAGAAAATAGACCACAACACCATGTTTTGTGCAAAAATGTGTTTCCATCAGTGAAATTTGCAGGGTTTGGCAGTCCTCTGCGTGGTGGCGCTAGTTGTTCTAGAATTCCTGGCTTCGTTGCGAGCATTTCTATTGGTCTACGTAAAAATTAAGTTACAACCCACTTCAAACGCTGCGAGTTTGGGGCAGACGCCAAAGTTGTACCCCAATATGTGCAAAGATTTATTATTTCCTTCATAATATTGCAAACCCACAACTAAAATCAAATCACGATATTTTTCGTCCTGAATTTGCAGCTGTTTCATAGTCCGACCGACCAGGGCAACAGAATATGTAAGGAGGTATACTCACCTATACGTTGCGATCGCACGGCGCGGCGGGCCCGTAGCCTCGAGCAGAATCACGGAAATGGAATCGAGATCTAGTCGATTCGAACTTGTAAATTTAAATACTCTCAAATGACTGCCACTTCCGGTCAACCGGAAGTTGATATAAAATTTGTCACTTATCAAAATACACCAACTTTTTATCATGTGTTCCTATACCTAAATGCCAAAAGTAATCAGGAGTTATTTTAATTTTACCACATTTTTGTTGTTTGATTTTGCGAATCGTTTACATTGAATATCTTGGTTATTATTCGTGCTAACAGTTTCATGTTTATTTGTAGAATATATAGATTACGCAAAATATGATCAACAAAATTATAATGTTTGGTACATATTTTATACAGGCTGCGTAAAATGTGCAACGAGTTTAAAAAATTTAAAAACTTTTGATATTTTGAAACTGACCCCCTAAATGACGCGATATTTGTTTGTTTTGTTCCTGAACTATCCGGGGATCATAATATGGAAAGAGCATTCGTACTGGTTTTAGTTGACTCTTACCGCTACCACTCCCGAGTGCCGTGAATTTTTATTTTAATGCAGACATAGCCGATCTCATAATTATTTATTATACATCGAATATTTGTTGTACATAATTATGCTATATAGGTACATTATACATATACATGCTACAATGTAAATTTAGCTTGAGCTGTATTTCTTTGTATATAAAAAAATTATTATAAGGTTTTAGTTAATTATTTCAGGTATATAATTGTGTTATATACATTCTACGAAAATTTGACTTCTATTGTAGTTGCCTTGAATAGGATATAATTTACTGTTGTGTTTTAGTTGATTATTTTAGGTACCTACACAAATATTTGATATACATGGAGTATTAGTTGTACATAATTACACATGATTTACATATTCACTAGTTGTTTTGATTTTCCATCTTATTTGAATTCATATGTCAGATGTATAGAAACAAAAACCTAGACAATGTTTCAATCATTTACATTTAATCTGTGCTTCTGTATATTTCGAATTGCTTTATTTCTCATTCCTAATATCTTTATCTACTGGTTCGAAAATTTCAAAATGTATCCCTAAATACTAAAAGTCTGTAGAAACCGGAAGTCATCCTTTATTGTCCGGTACAGCTGAACCAGTACTTTCTGAGCGAAGCGATTCGCAATACTACCGCATATCACATCGTAGGTCTGTCAATCGAGTCAATCGACAATAATATTGTCAGCGCTTTGGTATTCTGCTCGCCGGATACATGAAATAGAGTCAGAACAGTTTTGCTAACGGTCGACGGGTACCCTAGAATCGCTTTCGTACTACATAGTGCATACGATCTTCTCGTATTTACTGCTCTCCTGTTACGCCGCGTTCATAAAAATTCAGAACGTGCGCCATTATACTCGATAGGCGTGTCTAAACTCCCTTCCACAAGATGACATATTCCCAGAGCCCACCTCTCGTAAGCTTGGTTCCCCTCACCGCTGCCCCGCTATACATGGGCCAGGACCGTGCATGTATGCTGTTAAGAAGCGTTGAATTCTCAAGACGTGACCAACACATAAGGGCATGGAAAAAAACTAGAGCATAAATACATAAAACACCTCCATAAGTAATAAAATGTACCCTGAGAATTGTGTAGTTTCACTCAAGCGAGACTTTTTAAGGCAGGCTTAATCACAGTTTTCAGATATTCGAAAATCGTTCAAAATATAGGGGAAAAATGCGTATCAGCTGAAAATCTACAATTTCAGATAGAAAGATCCAATTTCTCTTGTGTGATTTTCACACATGGCAAAATTCTACCCACGTCCGTAGTTCCTCAAAACATATATCTACGTGAGGTGTTGATGCCATTTAAGCGCTCCAAAACCCAACACTTCCTCCTTCCGAATACCTTCCAGTTACATTTCGTGATATATACCAACTGGTAGTAAATTTTATTCGGGACCGGGCGCCTGACAGGTTGGTATTCCTGATCTATCCCCACACAGGCACAGCTCTCGCGTTCGCCGGCACCCTCTACAGTTAAACGCTGTCGCTGGATTCGGCTAGAGGTGTAAGGGGGTGGAGGGTGGTTCCCAATAGCGCAGATATTGCCCCGATGTCGACGAATCGTCCGAATATTGAATAGTAATGTTATTATGCTATATTTTTTTCCTGGTAGAGCCCGCCGGCTACGAGATATTGATGGCTGTAGTCGCGGCATCGACGGGGAGTCGGTTTTATGACACCCCGGATCAGAGAACGACGTCGAATTCCAATTTTTTTCGAGAGCTGGATAAAGTGCGAAGATATCGCCCCTCCCACCGGATGTGGATTTGCAATTTAAATTGTGGAGTTTAGCAGTATCTTCACGTCGCTCTGTTGAACTCGTTGTTTGGTGCGAGTATGGCGTAACGTTACATTAAGCATCGTTTATTTGACAAAATAGAAAACTTATACAGGCTGGGCCATATCAATCTTAACATGTGACATTGTGGTGGTTACCCCTTGGTGGGTACCCACCCTTTACTTTCCCCGAAGAGATTAAGACTTCCCAACGTTTTAACAATTGCTGTATTTAGTTGTAGTCTTACATATGTGTGATTCTTAATAACTAACTAAGAACAGATCATGACGACTGATCCAACACACAAATGTTCCATCATTTATACTGGTTTTACTAACGTGAAATTCGAATGTCGTTCAGTAGCATAGTTTCTGCGTGTTTGTTGTTATTTTAGTATCTTAATACACATACCCTGGCCATGGCACATATGTACAAGAATTCTAAGCTGAGCTTATTAATTGATTATGTTATGCCTCTAAACGGTTAACTTTATACTTCCCTGTGCACAAAAAAACATCGCCCACGATGTAGGCAAACATGGTGTGGTTTGAGTTATGTCCTTATAGCCACTGACCTTTTCGAATATCTCTTCCTTTTGAGCTCTGAAACACACAATATTAAATAATTTAAAATAAACAGTACGTCTATATAACAAAAATCTGAAATTACTAATACAACTCTGTAAATACAACGTATATACAAAACGCACAAACAATACAATACACTTATATACTTCTACTTATTACCTATCTGTTAACATAACTCAAAAGGTATACAAAAACATACAATACATCCATACTACTATAAATACTTTTCATTTTCATACATACATAAATACCTACATCAGTACATTCATCCGCATGTTTAAAATCTGTGTTTTATTACTTAGTAATTACTTAGGTAGTCTCAGTTAACTGTTATACGTGATTCCCCATTTCTCATATATATTTTTCAACTAAGTATTCTCCATAATTCTCCTACATTATTATACCCTGATTAATTCTTCTGATTCATCAGTACCATTATCATTACATAGCTGGCTAGGCCTTGAAGATATCTGCAAGCGCCATTACCCAAATGTCGCTGCAATCCTATCAGAGCAGAATTTTGTTACGATAAACACTGCCATTAATTTGCAGATTTCTTATTAATGTTGCATTCACATACCTAATTGTTTAATAACAAATACCAATTTTTATTTGAAAGCGTTCATTCGTTACTACCAGTGATCTTTCCATCACATTGCATCACATAAACTTGACCTCTATTTCTTGACTAGGCATTATTATATAAAAGTCTTTGCACTCTATTCTGCGAAAACGTAAGTTATATCGAGCATGTCCTCCTTTCATTTAGCAATAAAATTACCTTGCAAGTGCATTTTTGTATATGAATTAAACTCTAGTCAACTATAATTAAATTGGATATTTCCTACCTCACTTCTTTCTGCGTTATGACTATAGATCGAGTACCTGATGTTGAGAAACGTTAATTTTTTCATCTTTAGGCTCCTTCCTGTAGTCGTTCTGCCCGAATATTGCTGCTTCATCTGATAGAAATTGACATCTTTCCATCTTCTGCTGTCTGTTCTGTCGGCAGACATGACATACCACCATATTCCATTAAGATGAAAAATTCTTCTTGGTCGCTTCTTCTTCTTTCTTCTGTGTCGCTTGTTTTTCTTTCTTTTTGGTCGGTTGTTCTTCATTCTTCTTAATCGCTTCTTCTTCTTTCTGCTTGGTCGTTTCTTGTTCTTTCTTCATCGTTTCCTGTTCTTTCGTCTTGGTTGTTTCTTCGTGGTCACTCTCTTTGTTAGACATAATAGCGTGATTGAGTTTTTCTTCCGTTTTCTGTGATGTTAATCTTGAACCGCTTCTAGTTATTACCATCGGGAAGACGGCGCGTCCGACTTTGTGACGTTTAACGAGGGGGTGGTTACTCATTGGTGGGTAACCACCCGTTGCTTTTCCCGAAGGGATTAAGATTTCACAACGTTTTAACAATTGCTGTATTTAGTTGTAGTCTTACATATGTGTGATTCTTAATAACTAACTAAGAACTGAGCATGACGACTGATCCAATACACAAATGTTCCATCATTTATACTGGGTCTGGAAGGTGAGATATTCGAATGTCGTTCAGTGGTATAGTTTCTCTGTTTGTTGTTATTTTAGTTTCTTAATACACATGCCCTGGCTATGGCACATATACACAATAATTCTAAGCTGACTTTATTAATTGATTGTTATGCCTCTAAACGCTTAACGTTACAATATTCTGAAAAAGAAAAGTGATACTAGTTTTATTGTACCTAGTGTAGTCGCAAAAAAACAGGTCAACATATTATTTTTTAATGTAATGTCCTATATTTCTATATTTGTGTATTATCTGCAAAATTTTAGTTCAAAAAGTACTAAGATAGCCCTACCCTAATCCTCACAGTTTTTAAGTTATAGTCTTATTTGTATAAAAAAAAAACATAATTCTAAGAAATAAATTATATTTCAACAACTAGACATTTTCAAATGTATAGAAAATGGTGACATACAGGTGGGATGTAAATTATAATAAAAAATTATACAGGCACAACCTGGGTTTGCACCAGAGAACTTTGCGTCATCAGCATAATGGCCTCACCAAATGAACTATACACTGGTTATTGGGTTAAAAATGTTCCAAATCAAAATTATTCATGGATTGACCTTGTTTATTAATCCAATATTTCAAATAATATACCCATGCTAAAATAATACATAAAAATAACACTGAATAATAAATAGCGCCACCGCTATTTGTTACTATATTTTTACGCGGAACCCCTGATGACATCTCGCGGAACCCCAGGGCTCCGCGGAACCCCGGTTGGGAAATGCTGCTTTAGAGCATCAAAACCACCGCTCTTGTTAGGTCCAACTGGTGACACACCACGCAATAAAAATACAATTGTTCCAATTTGTTCTCCGAATACCCAGCAGGGTAAAACGGGCCCGGTTTTACTGCATCCATCCGCCCAAACAAGATATCACGGTCGTCACAGTGACACCTCTCTCAGCCAGACACTGGGCGTCGCTGTAATTATTCCCGCATTGTCAACGTGAAATCGCGGAATTGCGCGCAGATCAACATATCCCGTATATACGGGATACAAATTAGTTTAATTAGAGATACAGCGTGTGGCGCGTCGCGTCGGTGGCAGGCGGCTCAGCGTTTTCGGCGTCGGCGGAAGTGACGTCGCGGCGGCGGTGACGGCGCACAAACTGCCGTTTGTCTGGAACGCTCCCCTCCGCGTGACAATCGCGCGAATTTAATTTTGATGATTTAGTTTAACGAGACTCGTATGGCCCTGCCTGCCGGCAATAAATAATCAACTTGAAATTCAATTAGAGTTGCCGCCAGTACGCGAGATCGTACGGTCGCCCCCTGGCTGCTCCGGACGCAATAACATCGATACGACTCTACTGTAAATCATCCGATTGCAAGCGCGACGTGTCGGCTGCCCGCCCGCCGTCGAGCCCATATTACTATTTACCGATGCCGGAATATTAGATTGGTTTCGGCCGGAATAGGGCTAATTTTAATATTACCCCCGTATCGGATCGTTGGGCGGATTTCAATTTGGAGTATACTTAACTAGCCAATCGTAATAGTGTAAATAATCTCGTTTGTTGTGCTGCCAACAACACAAAGGGGCTTAAAATGCGAACTGTTGCAAATGATTACGTCTAAATATTGGGTGAGTCGTTCAAAGTCCAGAATATATTTAGGGAGGGTACAACTTTACATTTGAGGGCAACTAACACCAAAACATAAACTCAAAACCTTTTCTGAGCTGTAAGCTTCAGAATAATCTGTTATAAAGTAGTTTCCTGAGGATTTCTTCTGTAATTCGTTTTCCCATCAATGTAGTTCAATTGAAACCATTGTGAAACTGGGTTTATACAAACTATATAACAAACTATACTATAGGCCTACTATAGGTCATAACACCCAACTGAGTGAAGTTTTGACTACATGTTTATTGGTGATCAAATAATGTAGTGCTTTATCACACTGCCAATAAACTAATCATGGGCATCCCTAATGTTACGTCAATATTTACACTAAAGAATATCTGTGCCTGGTTATGAACAGGACCAGTTGTCCGAAATTGAGTTATAAGAGTTTTTGGATAGAACAAGTTATGTCAAAGGTGCTCCTACATTTTAAACCTATTACCATAAATGGAAATTGAAAAAATAAAAATTAAGTTGCTGGTGCAAAAAGTAAACTTTTATGACGCTTCAAACTTTTGCAAAGTTTAAAAGTTAATAACTAAACGCATATTTGCAAGTTACGCCGACTCCAACATTTTTGTAACAATTTTGATATTAGTTTTATGATTTTCAGTAGAATTTATTATTTCATTATTCCGTTTAGGTTTTATAGATTCAGGCACTTGTGGTACATTATTCCGACAAATAAAAAACACTTAAGTAATTATTAAGTGTTTTAAATATTTTTAAATAATATTCATTATTACGAAATGTTAAACAATTATCATTTACCATTTCTAATGAAACAGTAGAAAATATTTTTTTGTTTTTTTCTGTCTGCCCTCTCTACCTCAGCTATATTTTAATCTTTCTTGCATCTGGAACTTTTAGTGTTCTCTTTTCCTTGGCGCAGCTTGTTATTCTGTTCCAATTTCGCTTCCTTTCTTGTTTATCTAGAATTGTTTTCTTTTGTGCTTCATTCAAAATATTAACTAATATTCTCTCCAAGCATCAGAAATAGTGTTATAGAAGAACAAGTTATTTTTACTTTATTTGGGTGGTTCAGGCCTGAATAATGATTTTCTTAATGGAGATAGCACGAGTTCAACTGTTATCTCCAAAGGTGGTGTATTAATGCAAAAATCGCCACTCTCTGCTGTTAGTGTTGCATCATTGTATCTTATTTCATCATCTCCTTTGATGCCTGTCGATGTTTATGACCGAATTTCGGACTATTGATGTTAGTAATTCCGACACCTTGTAATAACTAAGGATTTTTGATGTCTGTAGTTCCAAAATTGGTGGCGGAATGTGTACAAAATGCGCACAATTAATTGTAATATAGCAAACGATGTAAAAAAATTTGTATGTATTACTTCTAACTATGTACACAATTCCGACACGCATGCCTAATTTACAGACGTGCAATATTTACATGTACCTAATTCCGCCACACCTAAATTTGTAAATAATAGTGGTTAAAAGAGTAGTACTTACATCGTATTATTATGAAAATATAAAGCAGTTTTAGTCAGCCTAAATCGATATTATTAGAATTTTCTTAATTAATGTTACCCTGTAGCGATGTAAGAAGAAGTCGAATTACATTCACGTTAAAAGGAACACGTCAACTATTAGCAATATTTCCAGGTTATATTCTGACCATTAGAACATTGGGAGAATAAGAAACGATTGTGGGTTGATAAGTGTAATGTCAAATCAACGAACCGGATGTCCTAAAACAAAAGTCAATGTTGTAGATTTCTTATTTTGTCCAACTAAGCAGAAATATGTCGGAATTTAGGACAGTGTGTGAATTTTGGACGATTACCTTATGTCTGACGGACCCGACTATTGGATGGTTTTAGGGTGCCGTTGCTTATTTAACTATGGGAGTTGTTCGGAACTTTTGCTTATCCTTTCTGGACGAATTAATCCTCGTCTATATCTACTCTTTCATGGCTCATGATTTCCAAGAACTGGATGGAAAATTTTTATTGAAGTTTTATGTTCAATAACTTTTGCAATCTTCAACCATTATCATTATCATGCATTCTAAAGAAATTGTTCAAGATTTCATATACTATTGTAACTTTCGTCTTTTGGTCTACTTTAGAGACACTGTGGAATATCTAAGGAGCTAGGGAAAATTCTAGGGTAGGTACTTTATTGCCAAGCCATACCAACTCTCATAATTTTGTTTTTTGCTTCATATCGATACCTGAATTTTTGTGGAAGATACACAATGAAAGGGCTAGACTATTGCTTTTAGTACCAGTAACGTTTTAATATAAAGATAATGACGTGAAATTATTAGATAAAGCAAAGCGGCAAAATGTAATAAATGAAACTTAATACGTGCTTAAATAACGTGTATGATCACGTGTATGAAATAACAGCACGTAATCGACGTAGCATCGATTGGATATGTTTTAATGTTCGATCTGAGGATGTGCTTCGTGTTCAGCCCGCATGCTAAATATAATTTTACTGCAGTTTCTAGTATAAAAACAAATTCAAAATATACGCGAACATATTTTTTTTGTTCTCCCAGCATAATATCAGCAGTAACATATTGTATTTATTTTATGTGTTTCCTTCCGTTAAAGAAATCAAATTTTGATTCAAATTAATGTATTGTTCGTCTGAAAACCTCATCCAACTGTATTGTCAGATAGCGCTGTATTCTCTCTAAACACAAATTGACCCAAATTTCAACATAAAAACATAAACACAAAAAAATAATGAAAATCGGTCAAGGACTTCAAGAGGTATTAAACATCAAATTTTAGTAAATTTTAGTGTATTTGCAACAATATTGGTTTAGGTATAACTAAAATTGTTTTTCAAAAATATTTAAAAATAGTAATAATTTAGTATTATTTATAAAATTATTCTTCTAAATACAATTTAAATTATGATACTACCCTAATTTTATTATATCAACACTTTATAGAGCAATTATTAAATATAACTAGATATTCTCTGGCTCTGCTTCTCTGCAGCTGCTCTTATGATTAGTAAAAATCTGATGTGGCCAGGCACATGACTTTATCATACAAAATATAAAATTAATAGTTTAGCTGCATGAGAATCTATTTGATTCAGATAAATCGTGTCTACATTAAAATTAAATTAGTTAGCCAGGATTTGACGGATATTTTGATAGTCAATACTATCAATAGTAGGTATTGTCAAAGCATCAACATTTGACACTATCTACTGTCACCAGAATAATAGTTATTGATCTCACAAGTACCGAAAGTACGGAATAGCGCGACGAGCGGTGATGCGGCGCGTCACCGATGACGGAGCGTCGCCGTCTCATGTGAGCGAGTCGCGCTATGTAGTTTTCGGCAGGAGTGACATCAACGTTTTTTGTGTTGCGTTTTGACAAATACGTATTTAAAAAAAATTTTAAAATGGTTATATTTCTGGATAGGAAATGTCAGGTTGATACCACTTCTACGAAAGCTCAAGTTTAAAAAGCTAATTCAAATTCTGACAGATTTATATTCGTTCATGACACTGTAGATGTCACATCCGTACCAACATACTAAAACGTAACTATACTCATCGCTATACTTTATTACAATTTTCTCAATTTATCGTTTTTACAATTAGATAACAACGGGTTGATATTTCTTATCAACAAACAATCAAATTGGCGATCTTATTTTATTTGAATTTTGTATTTTCTACTTTGCCGCACTAGAGCGGCAACGTTCCATAGCGGTTCTCCAACCTCTGATGAAATCAGCTGTTTTCAAGTGTGACAGCCATAGACATTTCTCTGGTGACAGCACAAAAAAATATTTGTCAAATCCAGGCTACTTTGAAGCTTCATATCAATGCCAGATGCGACCGATCTCGATCAAATAGAATTTGCTCTTAAAGCTAAACTATTAATTTTACCAAAAAATATCATAGGCATAAGTTATTCAAAATTTCCTCTACTTTAATTTATTATTTAACTATTTTGACTAAATTACAGAAATAGCAGCTCATTTGCAAAATCCTTGAAAAATGCTTAGAGGAAACTGCCAGTTCCTTTGGACCCTTTTGAACCAAAAGCTTTTCAGCTCTAAGTTTAGTCATGAAACTTCTAAATATGAACTTTCGTCCCGGTACCTTTAGTAGTTTCTCCGGAATCGTCTCAACAAAAATCGGGTACACACACACATACACACACACATACACACACACATACACACACACACACAGACATTTTTTTGTACCTTGGTCAAAAATGTTCAGGGGACCCAAAAAGACCTATTTCCGCTAAAATCTCAATTTTTTTTTTCGGCATGATTACAATACTTTAGCATACTGCGTATGATAAAGTAAAAAGTAAATTAGTAAATAGTTTTCCGTGTTTATAATGGATTTTAACAGTTGGTGGTTTTAGTCCTCTAGTCCTTTGGGCCCATGTGGTGTTCTTCAACGTACCTCAGTACTTATTTAAAACAACATAAATTCTGTCGCAATTTTCTCTGATATAAAGTTACATTTACACGATTCATTTTCTGATAGTTTTCCTTGAATATAATATAACAACCGCTTACACCGATTACGGGCAAACCAGCAAGAGCGGCGTCACAAACCGCAACGATGATGCCGCAACGACGCCCTATCTGCCGTCGTAAATTTACGATCGAGCGAGCGATACACCATAGAGCTAGATGTAAATACATCGGTCGACGATGTACACTAAACGACGGGCCAGTGAAATACGGCGTGGAAAGATTGCATCTTTGACGCGCGAAGTCTGGCGAATGTCAGCGAAATATTAGTAAGGGAGATTACTACATTATTCTCTCCTGCTTTTCCTGAGCGGTAGGTCGTTGCAACGAGGACGCGAGACGACGACGACGACGACGCCGCTCGCTTCCTGCGGCACTGCGGGCAATTTTGCCGGCGGATGCAGATGCTCCCGAGGACAGATCACCGCCTCGCGCGACACTATGAAAACATATAGACGACAGAATGACGTACTGCAGCTACGCCAGACGCCCGGCAAAACGGATGGAGTTCATGGCGTTTATACGAGACCATTCGGGCCACGTTGGTTGCTTGTGATGAAATCTGCTTTTTAACTTTGTTGGCTATAGTATCGTTTTGTAGTATGCTTTTGCGTGTTTTAATACTTATAAAAGTAATGAAGAACAAATACCATTTCGTAAACAATGAAATTCAATGGATTTAATTCGTTTGATCTCGTCGTGATGATATATGCCAGAAGTATGTTGCACAGCAACGGACGGATGAGTTTACCTACACACTAAGAAACGCTTTTCTTTGTTTTAAGGAACTATAAATATTTATTAGAATTTATTCTTTTGGATCAAAATATATTTCCTTGGCACAAAAAGTATTTACTTCACTGAATACTCTAGCTTTTTCGCTCGCAGAAATTAATTTATACGGAATGGTTATTTAAGTGAAATACATTTATTTAATGTAATATTTTAGTTTTGATTTGAAAATACGTTTCCTTTCGCCAAAGAAATCCGATTTTGATTCAAACAAAAATATTTTTATACAACAAGAGATCCCTTTAAAGTAATATTTCTGCTTTAGTATACGTTTACTTCCAAAAATAAATCAAATTTTGATTAAAATAAATGTATTGTTAGTGTGAAAACCTCATATATTACAGGAAGAACGCATTGTTGCAAATTAAGGAACATGAACAGTAAAACGTGTTTGTCAGATGTATTGTCAATAAATGTTGGGGTACCACAGGGAAGCATACTTGGGCCACTTCTATTTATAATTTACATTAATGATATTTCTTTGTCACTGGCTACTGCTAAGATTATCTGTTATGCGGACGACACTACGATAGTTAATAAGTCTCATGAGATAGAACAACTAGTGCAAACCACTGGTCGATGTTTGGGTACTGTTGCAAAATGGTTTTCGTCCAATTGTCTAAGTCTAAATACGAAGAAGACAAAGTTTATATTGTTTTCCAATATTCAAATTAACAACTCAAATATGACCTACGATGGAGTGAATATCGATAGGAGTATATCTGCTACCCTTTTGGGTCTAACTATTGACGACAGCCTTTCTTTCAGACCGCACATTGATCAAGTATGCAACAAAGTCCACAGAAACATATACGGTCTCAGAATTCTCGTCAAAAATACGAATAAGAACATAGCAAAACCTTCTACTTTGCTAATATTTTATCTCATCTGCGATATGCCATTATTTTCTGGGGATCGGCACCGCATGCTGAACGGGCTTTTATTGCCCAGAAGCGCGCCCTCCGTACTTTGCGGGGAATGGGTTTCTCGGACTCATGCCGAGGTCTGTTCAGGGATGAGCGTGTGCTGACGGTCCCCGCACTGTATATCTATGAAAGCGTTTCTTTTGTTATTAAACACCCTGAGTATTTTGCTGAACATAGAAGTGATCATGTTTATAACTGTAGACACGGACAGGATTTCAGAATACCCAGACACAGGCTTTCTAGGTACGAGAGGGGTGCTGTTTACTCCTGTGTTAAACTTTGGAACAGAGTTCCTTACGAAATTAAACAAATTAACACGCCACGTGCGATGCGCAGAGCTTTGTTTGATTATTTATGTATTTTGGAGCCCTACTCCGTCAAAGATTTTTTTTGATTTTGGTACTGAATATGTTATAATTTTTGTTTATATTCTGTTTCCCGTCGATTATTAATGAATTTTTTTTGTTGTTTTCTGCTATGACGCTATTTCTTGTTTGTATGATTTTTGATTTTGTATTTCTACAAACCATGAATAAAGACTGTTTATTATTATTATTATTATTATTATTATCGAACGGTGTTGTCAGATTGCTCTGTAAGCCTTCTAATCGCATATTGGCCTAAATTTCAGTATATAAAGATGCCGTGTGTTCGACTGAATCAGCGCACACTTCTGTCTTTTTTTACGATGATTAAAAACACCACCGACAGAGGTTCAGCATCGGTGCTAGTGTGGCTCCTCAGGCAACAGTAACTACTCTTCGCATTACTTTTAACGGACTGTGACAGTGTTGGAAATTTTCGTTTTCTGGCTGTGCCCTACGACTCCTCTCTTCTCCATCTTTTTCTTTGATGATCTCCCGGATCATAGTCGATGGGATCATGTCGATGTGGTCTGATGGGATTAATATTGCAATGATTCAATTGACTGTTGCAACTATCTTACCTTACATCACCCATTTAATAAACTGTTGCATAGAGGAGGGTTACGTTCCTAGCCAGTGGAAGGTTGCTATATATATATATATATATAAGTACACCCCTAGGAAGCCCCGTTGAATATGGTAATTCGCCCTATCACCATTCTTGAGAAGATAGTAAATGTTCAACTTATAGGTCATCTGCAACAATTTAATCTGTTGTCTGATTGTCAGGCAGGTTTTGTTCCCGGTAGGAGTAGTGTACTATTCTTTTAAACGTTACTGATGACATTTTCAGGGCAAGGGATAGGAATGATTTTATTGTGCTGGCGTTGCTTGATTTTAGCAAGGCTTTCGATGCGGCTACCCACGAAATCTTGTAGTCAATTCTATTTCATATTGGTTGCTCTAATTACTTCATTCAATTTGTGGAATCTTATTTGTCGGGTCGATTACAGATTGTGTAGTTGTCGGAAGGTAATTCGGAGCCATCGCAGCCGTCAGTCGAGGTGTGCCGCAGGGGTCTATTTTGGGCCCGTTATTATTTTGTATCTACACTACTTTTCTTCCGAAGTCTGTTACTCATTGCAACATGCCAATGTATGCTGATGATAAGAAGTTATTTTCTAAAAATGATTGGGACACTTCTTTGAATAAAATAAATTCAAATCTGGAGTATTTGCGGTCATACGCTGCAAACCACACATTAACTTTGAATCCTGCTAAGAGTCTGGTGATCTTGTTTGGTGGAGAAAGAGGCCTTCAGCAGTATAGGGACCATAGTACCGCACTTTTTCAGCAATACAATATTTACTCGCAATTTAATGCAATACCGGACTTCTTCAAGTCTGTGTCTTTACCGGCGTTTAGGTACCTACGTGCTATGCACTGGTTTCTGTTGTAGACACAATAGTGCTCATTTAAATTATATTATTGTAAGTAGTAGGCTGTACGGGCGTGATGGTTTTTGATGCATGAGATTTATTGATATAATTTATGTTCTTGGCATGGACTTCTTTATATTGTTGTTTGTTATATAGGCATTCAGGTGTTTATTCATTCTGTATTTATTTATTTTATTAATTTTTATGGTGTCCCAGGTTTCCTCGTTCGAGACATTTCCTCTACTATATTGTCCGGTGACAATGTCTTCTTTAGAGCTTCCCACAGTAGGGACAAGTGTCCACTGGTACCTTCTTCAACCTGTGGAGGTATTCTCTATAAAATGGGTTATATATCCGTCATCAACAGGGTAAGAAAGTAGACGCACTCGCTTACTTCTTGGGTATACTACGTCCTAAGGTATCGTATTAGCCATCTAGTCCATCGTGTTCTGGCAGTTTCCTGTGCCCACTGCTTTTGCCAAATATCCAGGATCTTCTGTCGATCTTCGGCCTTTGATGCTACAAGCTTGAGGTGTTCTCTTCGCATCTGTGCTAAAGTTGTCACTGGCGGTATTTTGGCAAGGACGAAGAGCGCCTATGTGGAGAGTATGTATGTATGTACACTGACACCAACGTTAACGTGATTCTCCTCTGACCTCAAAGCAACACACCCCTGTACTTATTTATTACATTTCATTGCCACTTCCCAGATAGGCGTACATGATTATGGTAGCTGCAGTGGAGGCTAGGTCCCTCTCTTGGCTGCTCTAGGTCCTCAAATATTGGGCATAATACGCTCCAAGACTTTCCCGGTATTCTCAAAGTTAGGGGCAATTCTCTTTAAGTGCTTCGTCATCCTAAAGTTCCCGTCCAGCTGCCTTGAATAGTTGCCAGAGGTGATGTTGGTATGTTCCACTTTTATTTCCATCTTGTGCAGCCTTCTTCCTCCCCTCAGGATGATAATCTCGCTCTCTGTGTAGCCAGTTCCAGTCTGTTGTCTTTCATCCATGGCATGATTCAGTCCGACTCCAGTGATCCCCCCTTCACTTTCTCTTCCGTCCATCCCTTGGTACACATTGCATCTAACCTAACTTTGACTATATGTACAAAGTGTAAAATTGAACTATAAACATTGTTTGGCACAAGCAAACGTTTTTTCTACCAACCATGCATTTCATCCGAAAAGAAATATGATTTTGCCTCTATTAAAACAGCAGAATTGTTTGAGTCAATGCATATTTATGTGTAATTTGTAATTTATTTGTAAGTGCATAAATGGATCAAAATGATAAAAGCGTGCATTTGTTGCTAATGTAATGAAATATTTCACTCAATAGTAAGTTTGTCCTGCAAACATTAAAACCAAAGATTCAGCGCGAGTGGCTTGCTGCTTTCCATATAATGTTATGTAAAAAAAACGTTAACAGAAAACCGGCTCGTATGCTCGCTCGCAATTAAATCATATGTGTATTAAAACAAAACAAAAACCCGAAGAAAAACTGCTAGTGCGCGGGAACTCTAAAAACCACATGTTTATTTACCCTGAAGCTGTGTATTTTCAACGGAAACTATCCATAAAATGGGTCATGCCAGAGATAACTTTAATATTGGAGAAAATTACGCCGAAATGAGATTGGGGTTGACCTAAATATGAACGTACTTACTTACATCAAACTAATATTTGCCTATGTTATGAATATGAAATCCGTTATATAATAGGAAGTTTGCGGAAATTTATGTTGGAGATTGTTTAAAATGTGACCTTAATTATAGAAGTAGACGGTTATATTACTGGTTGTATTACTGGATAGTTTTGTCCGATATTGCGTTATACGTATTTGCATGATATGAGATATGCTTATTCCAATACAAGAAATTAATTATAAATTTTTCACCTTTTATTTCTATTTTAAGGTAATTATTCGTACAAATATTAACCGATTTACCTCTTCATCGCTAATAAGTATGAATACGAACCAATAAAAGATTCATTTAAAATTGAGGTTCGTTATGATTAATTTAAACCTCAGCCTGATACCTATGCCATCCGTAAACTGTAAGAGGAACGCGTGGTACTGGACCTAAATAAGTAAAGGACGGCGCTTATCGGTATTTACCCTCTAAATCAAGCGGTCCGTCGTGGTGCTGTGTCACTCCAGTGCAGTTGGCTTCACCCTCTACAGCTACCCGAATCCTCATTAAATATTGATCAGCGAATCTCTGCCCGAACTCCTGCATCAGGCCTACCCTAAGCTATTTCGGCCGTAGCACAGTGCGATGACCCAAAATTCTCGCCAAAAGTCGATAAGACCAAAGCTTGAGTGTATGTTATATTTGAGGAAAGAATTAATTCTCAAATGTACTACTGTTTTAGTAGTTCTCGCTCCACATTCATATAGGTGTTTACAACCGAAAATACAGTGAAACAACACAGACAAATTTGGAAAATTCTAGCATCCTGTTCATCGAACAGTTAAAATTGATCTAACAAAATAATGTAGGTACAACATAAAAGCGATAATATAAATTGGAATTTACTGAATTATTAAGTGTTTAAAACTAAAAATACGGGAAGAATCGAACTTATGTTTATGGACCAATACAAGAGAAATAAAAAAGTAAATAGTTTAAAAATTAGTGTTATTGATTATTCATAATCACTAACCATCAAAAGTAAATGAATAAAAGGCAAATAACTCCCTTAAAGAATTTGTTCCGTGGTTTAATGGTTGCTCCCAATATTTACTATTATATACAGCAAATAATGTAATTTTTACTTTTAATCAACCTTTCCAAATAACATTTTTGGGTAATATTGAAAATAAAGTACTTCTCTTATGTCGAATTGCCTTACTCTGAACTGCCCGGGTGGTAGGTACCTACATTATACTGTCATTGGTGTTTTTTTGTTTTAAACCCAACTCTTATGAAAATAAATATTTAAATATTTAACTAATTTTTATATGACGAATTTAAATCTTGATAGCATATTTATGTTCTTCATTTTATGAAGTTAATTTTACCCTGTTAATCTACAGCGAAGATCTATCTTAATGTACAATCTTTACCCTAATTTTTAAAGTAAAATTCAATCGGATAATAATTGAAAACGATATTATGTTTTAAAGTTTTCTTAAAAAAATAATAGCTTTAAGAAAAATGCGTTGAAAGTTTTTTAGACGTTGTTTCTTTATGTGAAAAAGAATTGTTGTGTTGAAATGATTAAAACTGCATCAAAGAGAGGAACTTAGTGGGACCAATAATGTTATGTTATTTGTTTCCTGGTTAATCTAATTATACCTATAAAGGGCATTCTTTACAAAACACAGGTATTCTTTAGATACTCTTTTTGGATACTCTAATATTTGCTTTGCCATAGTCAGAATTTGGTTGAACATACAGGATGATCGAAAACAAGTTATCGTTAAATTTCACACGAGCAAACCATTCAATTTTGGTTTCTAAGCATTAAATAAAATTGAATCCCTAAAATATTCTACATTTAATTGTGAATCCTGAAGGTTCCTTTGGGCATATTTAAGGATTTCTTGCTGTGCAACCAGCCTATTCACATATTCAAATTGTTGATCAACAAAAGCTCCTTATACAGAATGACCTTTGCTCGAGACATAAACTCTAACTGTAATAAGACTTGTAGAAACAGAACAAGAGCTCGTAGACGGGTGGGATGTGGTTTAAAATGTGGTCAGGTGTTACAAGAAACAGAATCTGTTGTGAAACCAAACAGAATCTGTTGTGAAACAAACAAAAAATTATTTGTGTTCCAGAGGCCGCCAGAATATCTAATGTTATTTTATTACAATATGACTAACCATAATCATATCAGAATGTTACGTCTGCGATATTCCACTAGTATGGATTACGTGGAGTTAACTATTTGTAAACAAATTTTATGCCCAACCTGGGATTCGAGCTCATTTACTCTACCCCAATGTTACACTTATCTGTCAAAACAATCTGATCTACCTTAAAAGCTGTTATATTATAACCCTTACATAAAAATAAACTGATTCCGGGTTATCCCGTGTGTCAAGATTTGTAAATGCCGACGTTTCGCGAATCATGTTTCTTGCCTCTTCAGCGCTAACTGAATACTGAAGACCAACCAAAGAAATCTCCCTTATATACCTAAATTTACATCTCACTGCGCACATCTGGAGCTGCCGCTCCCATGTGTTTTTCCGCCTAACCACGTTAGGGTCGATTTCCAGACCCTACTAATGTCAGTGCTGTCCTCACGATTGATTCTGTCAGGATGATTGTAAATTTCGATGTCTTCTCTAATAAGCCTTCGACGATAATTACCCACCCTTGCCAACATCTTCACGTCATCAAAATCCATTGTGTCCCGACTCGTGGCAGTGTTGATCAATAGCGGACTGTTGAAGGCCTTCGACCGCCTCCTTAGCCGGAACACTCGTAAAGAGTGATGTTACGTCGAAACATACGAGTATATTCTGAGGGGCTATGACAAATCCCTTCAGAATCTATAAACTGGATGCTGGATGGTTTTCGACAAATATTTCGACAACAAATACGTTGGGGAGCCTATTGCGCTGACGATTGGTCTCAAAGGTACGTTATCCTTGTGGATCTTCCGCAAACTGATCTACAGTTTGCGGTGCCTTAGGGGCGTGAAGAAAAGGATTTCTTTGTTCCTGTTCGGGAATTGATGATGATTTACTTACTATCTTATTTGTTGGATCCTTGGCGGTTTTGACGGTACGTATTTGGGTCCAATATATCTTCATCTTCCTCTTGTAGTCCTTCTTGTTCAGTATCACCGTTGCATTCCCCTTGTCCGCAGGTAGTACTGTGATATCCTTGTCCTTGATGGTCTTCAGAGAGTACTTCTCTTCTTTGGTAATATTGCTCTTCGGCGGGGTAGGTTTCCTATTTATCTTGCAAACCTCTTGACGAATGTCCTCTGCTTGTACACCTTGAATTTTGTACAATGCTGCTTCTACTTCCGTACTAATTTCTTCCTTATGTGTTCTTATGGGTGTGATTGCAAAGTTCAATCTTTTGCCTAGGACCGACAATTCATCAGTGGAGAGTTGGTGATTAGACATATTTATAACTACTTTGTCCACAGTAGTAGATTTGGTCACAACTTCTTAGCCTTTAACTTAACAAACTTCTTCTTTTGAGATTCAGTTGCTTTGTCAAACTGGAACTCCGCCTTTCTCCATGTGGTGGAATCAAGCTTACTCCAATCTTCGGCTGACAATCTATTTGCTAATTTGAGATGAAGTTTTAGCAATTTATCTGTAATGTCCTGTAAAGATCGGTACGTAAAGTGTACCCTTTCACGTAATAAGGCAGTCTCCGTTCTCCTTAAAATCTTCTTGGCGGCAGCGGTGTTGATATGGTGCTTGGTACGCAGGAATTTTGGTACCAAACCTTCGTCCCTACACCTTTTCAGAAAAGCAAGATTGGTTAACATCTTGCTTCGTTTTGTTCGTAAAGTGTCAAAATCCTTGGTAAGTTTGTGAACATCCTCCCCGTAGAGTGAGATTAAATAAGTACGTAGGCTTTCACGGCCAGAATCATTTAGAAAATAAACTGCTTCCGGGTTATGCCGTGTGTCAAGATTTGTTAATGCTGACGTTTCGCGAACCATGTTGCTCGCTTCTTCAAAGCTAATTGAATACTGAAGACCTACCAAAACACTCTCCCTTATATACCTAAATTTACACCTCACTGCGCACATCTCGAGAACCGCTCCCATGTGCTTTTCCACCTGACCGCGTTAGGATCGATTTCCAGACCCTACTAATGTCAGTACCGTCCTCGCGATTGATGTTGTCAGGATGTTTGTAGATTTCGATGGCTTCTCTCAGCATTTGTCCAAAATTGTAGATTTGGTGACAATCTTCTTAGCCTCTAACTTAACAAACTTCTTCTTGCGAGTTTCGGTTGCTTCGTCAAACTGGAATTCCGCTGTTCTCCATGTGGTGGAATTAAGCTTACGCCAATCTTCGGCAGACAATCTATTTGCTAATTTGATATGAAGTTTTAGCAATTTATGTACATTATCCTGTACAGATCGGTATGTGCCACCCTTTCACGTAATAAGGCATTCTCCGTTCTCCTCAAAATCTTCTTGGCAGCAGCGGTGTTGACATGGTGGTTTGTCTAAAAAAGTTAGTAAACTGATTTTTATTCATATTAAAAGCTTCATCTCTGTGAGCAGAAATGTCGCCTTCTTGAACGAGTATACCGAATTTACATATCGTAGGTCTGCCAACGGTGACGGAAGGGCGTCCGCTCGCGTCGGTAAAAAGTGCTAATTGAAAACGAGAGCACGCCTAACTGGGTGAAAACGAAGCGAGGGGTTGTACGCTTCGTTACGGCCGAAAATGAAATCCTGCGAGGGCTCGCAGGACAGCCACGACGCCAACGCCGCCCAGGATAATGGATATCAAAGAGAACCGTGTTTGCTTTTGATTTATCTCCTGATTTCTGATGTTTTTCCGGGGGCTTTCGAGGTCATTATTAGCCTTTGTTTGAAGTCGACTGATTACGCCAATGGACACTTGAAAAACGAAAGCTTCATTGGGGTGGGGAGAGAAGGGGACTTGTAAGGTTAAATTAATTTTCCTTCGTTATGATTTTAATATTAAAGGTACGGCGATTTAATTACAGAAATATTACCATGCTTGACTTCGGAGACTTTTGTTTAAATTTGTCCTTGCTTATTGACTACCATTGTAACAAGTTTTAAAGCATATTTCAGGACTTTCATGAATCGTAACTTCTCAGGATAATTGCAGGACGAAAGTTATTAATATTTCTTGGTTTGAATCCGAGAAACATGTAAGTTAGATAATTTAAGTTATTTAGTTATTGGCCTTGAAAAATTTTGATGATTGATAATAACATTTCAACAATCGACATTAAACAATAACCAATTGCAGGAGATAGATGAAGGAGACTAATTACTTGTGCTACAGATTTCTTACAATTTCAAAAAATCAATTTAGTTGTGAGTGCAGAATTGCCTAGTAGGTAACTTATCTTTTGAAACAGTATCTCTTGTATGTTTGCTGAACATGCTGTAGGTACCTACTTGTTTGAATAAACTTATAGATAGTGCTAGTAACGGTTGATCTGATAATGGAGTTTCGATCCGGATAATAAAACTTTGAACAAACTCCTTACATCTTACAGTTTCGTTCTGCGATTATCTTTGTATCACTGCAGTATTAATACTCCAATCTGCTCGCCTTCTATACATCTTTTATCGGTTATCTCAACTACAATCCAATAGAATAAAACAACTTGTTTATGAATAAAGGTACATCCCTGCAATGGTAGACGCGAAAATAATTTAAAAAAGTGCGTCCAGGCGTTACTGATAGCTAGAGGTACAATCTTGCGAGACCACACTATTGGGACATGTATAAGATTTATATTGATACTTCGTTAACAATATATTAAATAACTATAAGTTCCTAAAATGAAATGTTTATAAAAATAGAATGGTTTTTGTGAACAAAATTAAATTAAATGAAGAAGTTAATAGACAAATGTGTTGTATCACATATAAAAACGAAATTGAAGACAAACATATACGTATTAGATTATTTAAATAATAATAACGTGCTAAAATATTACGTAAAACGATTTATTGTAATAAACAATGATCGTTCTCCACTGTTTAAAAATTTTATTTTCTTATGTACCGATTTCGCCTTGTTATGGCATCATCAAACTACTCTATAAACAAAACCAAAACAGAAGAACAACACATCGTTAAAATTCTAATAATGAAACTTGTTAGTAACGTTAATAAAAGGTACACCTACTATCAATTCAACTCCAAAAAGACACAACACATCCAAATGTAGGGTATAAATAACTTCTTAGTCAGTAATTAAATAACTTCAATATAAAGGCGTTATCGGATTCCGATTAACAACACACCTGTGAAAAACGCAAATATTAATCTTATCCGCCAGAAAAGAGGTAGGCAGGCAATTTCAATCAGTGTATGCATTATGCCAATCATCTCTGCGATATTCCATCATCATTCTTAAGTATTTGACTCGTAATTCTCTGTATCCATGATAGCTGCACGACTAGCTGAACTTTCTTGCGATCTATAATTTCAATATTGAGTTTCCAAACATGCCTTATATCAATAAATACATTACATGAAGTTGGTATGGTATGGTATGGTACAGTTGGGTCGTTTGGCATCTATGCCTTTCGATATACTTTGACCTAAAAGATCTTTTGTGTTTCCCTCATACATTACAGTCCTTCTATATTGAGCCTTTTCACGAGGCCAGTAATTGTTCGAGGGGTAAGTTGTATCAGCTCTGATGGTTCAATGATGGCGGCTCCCAAGTGGTTTTGTCTTGTGAGCATTCGAGCGTCACATTCCCACAAGAGATGATATCTCAGTAAACAATGTCCTTTAAGGAGACCTGAAATCAGTCCAAGCTCTGTTTTTTGTAACTGGAGATATCAGTATATCAGGTATCAGTATAATCAGTATATCAGGTATCAGTATAATCAGTGAAACCTTGTTCTCTTTTGCTAGTTTTTCCAGGGAAATTTTGTAGTCCCAGACATTTTTGGATTTGTGGGCTTCTGATTGCAACGCTTTCAATGTCGCCTGACTGTCTGAGCATCTGTAAAATAAATTAAGTTAAATGAAGTCACTTAAAACCTATTCTGGAATATATTCCGCATTAAAAATAGACAGGCTATTTCAAATATCTGTATAAAAATAAACATAACCTCTAAGACCAAGTGACGTTCTTGAATGCATTAGTTTTGTTATTATACTTACCAGGTTTAACAAGAAATTGTTCAGAATTTTTCGCTTCTAATTATTACTCGTGAGAGAAATGTACAATATGCAAACTCGGACTTGGAGTACATTTCATGAACGTATCCCAAATTGCCCCAATAACACAAATATCTACGCCATTGAATAAAATTTGTTCGACTGCGCAGCCAGGCGGCAAATGTCATCGGGCCCTCTTCTTAGTTTGAAACAACTCTATATGCAACCATAAGAAAATGACTGGTAATTTACGCGTCTTGTAGATTGCAGAAACAAACTGATCGTGTGACCTTTTAGCAACAATATTATGTTCTTTAGTTCAAACGTTGGATGCGAGATGGCGCTCCTGTTTTACTTCTCGATGTAGGCAAGGCAACACGTAATTTATTTTTCGGTTTCATTTGATGTTCATAAATAAATTGAGTGAGTGACACAACCAAACTGTCAAAATGGTGCATAGGTTATGCTTCTGAGAATTATCACCATAGCCGGAATCTAGTCTAAATAACCGTGATGAAATAGTTAGATTAACAAGTCACAGTACATTATGTCGTATGTTTATAATCGCCTCTGACTTGATGCCCTGGATATTTATTGTGATTAGAGTAAATCGAAGTAAATAGTTTAGTCGAAGTAATATTTTGATGATAGTTCCAAACATAACTTTTTGGTGACGATTTCCATGCAATTGCATCTGGAACAGAAGTTCCATTAACAGTTTTCCAGTCGGACTCTCCATAGGTGTATAATGTGTATATTTATTTACTGGATGCTGCTGTCTCTAAATTTTCTGCTTTCTGCAAAGTAGGAAAATGTTGACTTTTTTTCTCCTCTTAGCTTCCTCAGACTAAATCTCAAGGTGAAGACACTCATGTTTGTCCTTTCACTCTGTGCCACTGCCACATCTCAATGTGCTTTCGACTATTATGTCCACATGTTTCACATTTTCAAAGACAGTTTTGGTGTTGAAGGTTATGGGTTCTTTTGAATTTGGTAAGTTTATTTTTCCAGACCTGTTTTGCGGAGGTGATATTTTGGCTGTCAGCTTCCAGTGAGGAGACCTGTAGCGTCATCTGGTTGTTATTCACTGTTTAGTCTTTTGATTTATGTTCACATTT
The DNA here is from genome assembly GCA_964023965.1 of Melinopterus prodromus. Taxonomy (NCBI): domain Eukaryota; kingdom Metazoa; phylum Arthropoda; class Insecta; order Coleoptera; family Scarabaeidae; genus Melinopterus; species Melinopterus prodromus. Next base: position 47,551,823 of record OZ030394.1, read on the forward strand.
CTGGATCACATACTGTAGGAAGCCCTATTGTTGATCATAAGTTAACCCATGATTCTATCTAGCATCAGACAGCTTTGAACTTGTTGGCCCTTCTGATGTTTCTCTGTATCCAATCCAATAAATCTACGAACCTGAGGTATGTTAAACTGAAGGTGCACTGAAAATGTTTACTCCAAAGTATTTCAATGTCTTTCAAATTTGCAAGCCTCACAAGCAGAAACAGGACCATTACGTAATATAGCTTCGTGGCGGCCATAATACACTCGCCGTTGCTGTACACAATCATTTTAGATAAAAGGCACGTCATACAAATGAGATATGTCTCCCAAAAGCAGCGTGCGAGCGCTCTCGTTTCGCGTACGGCGCGCCGTCACGAAGATAACTGCAAAACTAAATGCGGCCCGCAGCGTATCTCTGACGTTCCTCGTCAGATACAAAGCTCCATTCTTCGCATACGAGAGCAGTTTCGGGCGTTTGGCGCGACCTCACAAAAATGCCCGTTGTCACAAGAGACCGTCCAACTTTATAGTAATTGTAAAGCAGCTTGTTAGCATTGGATAATATTCTATTTAGTATTCGACCTGTTTTCATCGAGTGTTTGCTAACTATGTTGATGTGAATTGAAATCGGAATCGAACTGGAAGATTCAATTAGCATTAAAGTTTGCATTGGAATTGGTGTGCTGGTTGGTGATTGCGATGTGTGAATTGCTGCATAAGGCTTGTCGCGTGGTAGTGGGAATGAGCAATCATTTACCCGCTAATTAAGTAAATAACAAACAAACACACGAATAAGAACACTGCGAATTCAGATTCCGATTCCTTCAGTTTACTCTACGCGTTGATTCTCCACCTAATGTTCCATTTCTGCAAGTTGTTTATAGGTGATGTAAGTCTTTTGTTCCATGTTACGTCATACCTGTGATCTGAAAAAGTCCGACTTTTTGTCTACGGTAAAGAGTGATGATATCATCTAATAGCAGTCACGTATTGTTTGCACCAGCTTTGCATACATAACTTAAGGTAACAAGTACAAGATTCGCTATTAATTTATATTGTTAAATGTATTATTATCATCATCAAGGTGGAATGGATATTTGAGCTTATTAAAAGCCTTGTCTTGGTTGACCTATTTTATTAAATCCAATATTTCGCTAACGATTCCTAGCTTTATCAAGGAAGCTACAAGCTTTTTGAGGTTATCGATGACATTATTGTGTTGGAGCAGAAGATGCGTCGTCAACCTTAGGCTACTATATTGTGTTGAAATCGTAATTGTTACTATGCGTAACTATGTATGTTTATTGATTGATTATTAAAAAAACTTTTCTCTCTCACTGCACCAACGTTTGTTCTGCTAATTCTGCTATCAGGTTATGGGCCCAGAATTATAAGAGTTTCCGCAATAATTTCGTCTTTGGTTTGAGGTCAGTACGTTGTGGAGGCGTTCTTACTGCAATCGAGTTTAGAATGTCACTCAGTTTAAAGGACGTTCCCCAAATAACCAAATTAAATGGAGTAAACTATCAAACGTGGAAAATGAAAATGAAAATGGTGTTATTGAGGGATGAGTTATGGAACACTGTTATGAAACAGAAGCCCAAAAAGCCCCAGGAAGCTAGTTCAGAATGGCAACGTCTGAATGACAAGGCTATAGCGGTAATTGGACTGGCTGTTGAGGATGACCAGCTAGTTCATCTCGCAGAATTGGAGACAGCCCATGACATGTGGACTGCGTTACAGAAGCTTTATGAAAGACCGAGCTTGAGCACAAAGCTTTTCTTGCTTCGAAGGTTGTATTCAATCAGGTTCACGTCTGGTACAATGCAAGCTCATCTAGGTAGAATAAGAGAACTAATAAATACTCTTTTGGGATTAGGAAAGCAAATTCCTGATGAGGATATTGTCGCTATAATGCTTAATAGTCTGCCAACGTCGTATGATACTCTTGTTACTGCATTGGAAGTAAGAGTGGAGAGTGAACTCACTGTTGAGTATGTTCATGGAAAACTCATAGACGAGTCTCGTAGAAGAGAAGAAAATGCATCAGAGGATGACTTGGCCTTGAAGGCGAAAGATCTGAGAAAGAAGGCATTCAAAGATACACGTGAATGTTTTCTTTGTCACAAGCAAGGTCATGTACGAGCAAATTGCCCTGATAGAGCTTTGGATCAGAGCCGATGTGCTACAGAGCGTTGGAGTAGTAATTGGCACATGTCATTTACTATTGACAGATCAGCAGCTTTTATGGTTAGTAAATGGATTGTTGACTCCGGCTGTACGTCACACATGACTGGTGATCGCAGTTTCTTCGAAACTTTTGAACCAGTGAAGTCGTCATTGTACCTGGCTGATAAATCGGTTGTTGCAATTCATGGGCAAGGCTCCGGAACAATTAGGTGTTTGAATCAGGATGGGACTGTATTAGATATTCTGGTAGAGAACGTCCTATTTGTGCCTTCGCTGGCCAGTGGATTGCTTTCGGTGTCTAAACTTGTTGAAAAAGGATTTTGTGTCTTATTCAAAGACAAGAATTGTCTAATATCCAGAGAAGAGGACATCGTTGCGATAGCAAGTCTGGTAGATAGAATGTATTATCTACAACTTGCTAGATCTTTGCCACGTGGAATGGCAAACTATTCGAGAAGTTGTCCTCATTGAAATTGTATTAGTTTGTGGCACAGACGAATGGGACACCGTGATGTTGCTGCTGTATTTAAATTGAATAAATTAGCTAAAGGAATGGGCAGGATTACTGATTGCGCAACAGTTAGAGTTAAGCGGTGTGACAGCTGTATTCGTGGAAAGCTGGCTCAAACGCCTTTTAAAGATAGTGAGTCGAAATCATCCAGGATACTAGAGTTAATTCATAGTGATGTTTGTGGCCCAATGCCCACTAGATCACCGAGTGGTAACAGGTATTTTATAACCTTTATTGACGACTACTCTAGGTTTTGCCACGTAGCATTAATCAAAACAAAGGATGAGGTACCAGCTGTAATAAAAAGTTTTGTAGCTATGATTGAAAATCAGACTGGAAAAAAGGTAGCGAAAATACGGACAGACAACGGAGGAGAGTTTATTAATAAAACTCTACAAAGCTTTTATAAGCAAAGGGGTATTCTACATCAACTAACAGTGCCGTATACTCCTCAACAGAACGGTGTGGCAGAAAGAAAGAACAGATCACTTGTTGAGATGGCAAACTGTATGCTCATTGACGCACACCTAAGTAAAGAGTTTTGGGGAGAAGCACTATTGACATCCGCATATTTACAGAATAGACTACCAACACGTTCTGTAGATGTCACTCCGTTTGAACTATGGACTGGTGAGAGACCAAATATAGATCATATTCGAGTATTTGGAGCAAAGGCATACTCATTTGTGCCAAAGGAAAGGAGACGAAAATTTGAAGATAAGGCAGTAGTAGGAGTTTTGGTGGGATTCGATGATCGCTGTAAAGGATATCGCATTTTAAATACCGAAACAAAGAAAGTATGCGTTTCTAGGACAGTTAGATTTGATGAAGAGCTATTTGACGACATTCCAAATTTAGTACAACCGCAACTTACGCCGCAAGTTGAACCCGATTTAAAAAGGAACCTTTTCAGTAGCCCTACTACAAGACGTTCTGAAAGGACTAATAAAGGAGTTCCTCCACAAAGATTGATATATAATATTAGAGAACAGGAAGAAAACGTAGATCCATCTTCGTGGAATCAAATGCTTTCTCTACCAAAGGAAGAACAAAGAAAATGGCGTGAAGCAGCAGAAAAGGAAATTGCATCGCTCCTAGAATTAGAGGTTTGGGAACCTTGCGATATTCCTAAAGGGCGCCAAGCAATTTCCTGCAAATGGGTTTTTAAGACGAAGTTCAATGGCGAAGGCAAAATTGATTGTTACAAGGCCAGACTAGTTGCCAGAGGATTCTCACAGAAATATGGAGAGGACTATGATTTGACTTTTGCGCCTGTGGTAAAGTACAATACGCTTAGGATTCTTTTAACAGTAGCTGCAACAAAGAAATTAGAAGTCAGACACATGGATGTAAAGTGTGCTTTTCTAAATGGCGAATTAGAAGAAGAGATATATATGAAGGAACCACCAGGTTTTATTGAGCACCCTGGTAAGGTTTTGCGTCTCAAAAAGAGCATATACGGTCTTCGTCAGTCTGCAAGAGTATGGAACAAGAAAGTTACTGTTGCTCTGGAGCAACAGGGATTTAAGAGAAGTGTTGATCAATGTCTGTTCGTACGAAAAGAAGACAATCAATCGCTCACATACGTTTTAGTGTACGTAGATGACTTACTTGTAGTGAGCGAGAAGGGGGATATAATTACGAATGTATGTACTAAACTGAACGAAGTATTTGAAACAAAAGATCTTGGTCCAGTCACCCATTATTTAGGAATCTCGATTGAAAAATTACCCGATGGCTGCTATACTTTCCACCAGACACTCAAGATCGAAGAGTTGATAAAGGAATTTGGACTGCAAAACGCAAAGCCGGCGTCTACTCCGATGGAGACAAATTTTCTGTCTACTTCAGACCAGCACAGCAAAGTATTACCGAACAACACACAATACCGCAAGGCAATCGGTTGTTTGTTATATCTTGCAACTGTGTCTAGACCCGACATTGCTTCTGCAGTAGGTATTCTGTGCAGACGAGTCACTTGTCCTACAGAAAAAGATTGGAGTGCTGTGAAGCGGGTCATTCGATATCTTTCTAAGACTCGCAACAGTAAATTGGTTCTTGGTGCACACGAATTAGTGCTGGATGGTTTTGTTGATGCTGACTGGGCTGGTGATGGCAGGGACAGAAAATCGACAAGTGGCTATCTGTTTAGACTTGGCACCTCAGTGGTAGCTTGGAGTTGCAAGAAACAGACGGTTGTTGCTCTTTCTTCTACGGAAGCAGAGTATGTAGCAGCTGCATTTGCTTGCCAAGAGCTGATGTGGTTACGGCAGTTATTAGTTGACTTATGTTTGAATTTAGATGGTCCAACTACTTTGTTTGAGGATAACCAGGGTTGTATTGCTATGGCCAACTCCGAGAGGTGCACAGCTAGGTCGAAACACATCGACGTCAAATATCATTACATAAGAAATTTGGTTGAAGATGACCTCGTGAGATTTGTTTACTGTCAAACGGAAGATATGTTAGCCGATATGTTAACAAAACCACTACCCAAAGATCGTTTGCTAAAAATGTTAGTTAAATTAAAATTATCAAGAGGTTGACAACGAGAAGGGGTGTTGGAGCAGAAGATGCGTCGTCAACCTTAGGCTACTATATTGTGTTGAAATCGTAATTGTTACTATGCGTAACTATGTATGTTTATTGATTGATTATTAAAAAAACTTTTCTCTCTCACTGCACCAACGTTTGTTCTGCTAATTCTGCTATCATATTGATGGTAGATTAAAGATGGATTAAAATTCATGAATTAAATAGCCGTGTGCGTAACAGCAAACTTTTGTTGGTTATGACTTGACATTAAATAAACCAGAATAAACTGCAGCCAACATCACAGTGCTATAAAATGGCGGGAAATATTTGAAATTTGAAATTTCAATTTTTGAATACTGGATAAGAATAGGTTAACCATGACATAACGCCACTAGAAAATGAGTTCACTTAAGTTGGCTGTATCCAAACCGCAATCATTCGAACCAGAAAAACTTGGTTTATTTAATAAGTAACTATACATAAGTAACTATGTTTGATCAACGAGCAAAAAGTCTCGTAGTCATGTATTATTAGAGTTTAAAACATCCATTGTTTTAATTTCTTTCTGTCCTTAATAATTTAGTCGCAATAACTACAACACACAAAAATATGTTTTCAACTATTTAACCTTGGAACAATGGCAGATGTTAATCTAGTATTAGAGTTATTTAATATTTGTTTACGAGAGTATTGATGAAAAAACTAATAAGTTGAATGATAGACAGCTGGCATATCGAATTCGATAATTTACTTCTAAATATAAGTAGGTAATTTATTTCTGGCCAGTTCCTGTCCAAGTCAATGAAGTAAGCAGATTGTGAAATGGGTATAGTTTGGTTTTTAATCTATCATATTTTTTGATCAATTTTGATAGCGCGACCTTTATTATTAGCCACTTGTAAGAAATGGTACCATTGTGACCGTCGATTCCAAAGGACTATATTGATTTAAATTATATTGCTTACTTCCTTTATGTGACTTTTTTGAGTTTTGTACAGGATTTTACCCGGTAGATAATTAATATCAGGAAATAACTATGCAACAATAATTGACCTTTTATCCATTTGCTTATTATGAATCATATCAAAATCATAATATCAGGGCAACTTTGCATCATGAAATAGAAAAATAATTACTATACATTAGTGTATCGAAAAAGCGTTTTTTTCGAAATTCGAAATTTTAAGTTGATATAAAGTTGTCCATATGGAGCTACATATACTACAAAAAAATGGCGACGATGAAAAATATTTAGGTCTCCCGCAGATAGTTATAGCCTTAAGTTTATAATTTTCTTTTAGAATTAGAATTTTTTTCAAAAAGAGATTAAGTGATTTTTCTCTTTCAAATACAAAAAGTTTAACAATAACGTGTGAAATTACCGCATACAAAAATATATTGGTCTAATGCAACATTAAGATTCGATAATTTTTTTAGAAAAATGACCATTTTCGTATAATTTAAAGATGTGCTTATGTGTTGGTAAAAGTTTATTTGTCATTAAATTTTTTATTATGTGCGGGCATGTAGGCTTTGGAAAAGAAACCACTTGGTATTTCATTAAACGAAATATGAAAAAAATCCAATTTAAAAAAAAAATATATCATAAATTTTAGGCTTCCTGCGGGAGACCTAAATAATTGATTGTCCATAGGAACAAGTTTTTATCAACTTTACATTTTAAATTTCGATAAAAACGTTTTTCGATACACCCTACTAATACATGTTATGACCAAAATACCAAAAAAGGCAAACATTTACCATTTCCGAGAGATATTTTTTATAACATACGTATCTTATGTTTTTCTTAAGTCACCCAAACTAGGGACCTTAACAATTGAAAGCATTGACATCTAAAGATGCGGGTATGTGGCCAATGTTTGTTGTTGGTGATGCACCGCATAGCTTGACCCAATTCCGTACATTTACTTTATTCAGTGTATAACACTGCGTCCTAATATACGGGAAAATTCTACAAAGGTTCAACGTTTGTCGTTTCTATAGTCATTGGAGTTCTTCTAGATTGATTTACAGCACACGTGGTTGTGAATGAGTAAGAAAAACGTACCTCCAGCCGGAATGATTTGTCAAACATCAAACATTGCTTCATTCAATGCACGGGCCAGCTGATAGGCCCCCAGACCATGCCGTTATAGAAATATATCCCGGCGAATTTATCCCATAAACACGACATGATGAACCATCTATTGAATGTCAAATCTCGGAAAAAAAACTTTAGTTTTTTTGTTACTAAAATTTGTTTTTCTAGCGACACACTATATAAAAGTTTTTTGTTATTTATTGATTATGTATATTAATTATAATTTTACTCTTGCCCTGATACCGCAACTCTAACCAATTATTTTTGTCTTGAGATTTAATTTTTCTATATTAAAGAAATCTACCGAAGACTTCTTCATAAAAAATGACTATGACCATCGGAATAAATTTTAATAATCGCCAAGAGTTTTGGTGTGGATCAAAACTTTAACCTTAATGTTATTATTAAAATTACTACTGCATTGACAAAATATCAACTATTTCAAATCGTATTTAAAACGTTCTGCCAGTTTGGAGTTAAAATGTAACAAATTAATGAGACGGCAAGTGGGATTGGTGGTATTTTGTGGAAAAACTAGTAACTCTTCGAACTTCCAATTATTTTGATGGTAAATGCACGTAAACCGTTCCCCATGGAATGCCGGAATGGACCCCCACGGTGGTGATATGTAGATGAGTCGTTCTATATGCGAATAGAATAAAATAACGGGCGCGGCAGTTGTCGGAAGTGAAACGGAGGCTTGGATTTAATTGAGCGTCTCGGTTTAGAGAATCATAACACGTAGGAGGTAGCAAGGGTAGTAGTAATAGTAGGGTGGGACTAATAATCAGCGAAGACGTCGCTCCTGGAGGGATTGAAGCAACGTCGGTACATTGCGAATTTAATTTCCTCTTCTTCGGCGAACGCGAGCTTTGAAAATAGCCCAAGGAGCTAACTTTTACTACCTTACGCAGGCAATGTAGGGTCACTAATGGTAATTTCCCTTCTACGCTGAATAAATTGCGTGCGTAGTCTTCCTTTCTACCTCTACCCCTCATTACCCCTAATGCGTTATCACATTTCGTTCGAGTAATACCGGCTTAATTATCCTGAAAAAGAAATAAGACTGCTTATAGGATATTTTTGGTACCAGAAAATTTGGGTTGGTGTGGTAGAGTTGGGCTGTTTGGCATCTATGCCTTTCGCTATACTTTGACATGAAAGATCTTTCGGTTTTCCTCGTGGTGTAGAATCCTTCGGTGCTTCGGTCCTTCGAGTCTTTTCGAAAAGTCGGCATTAGTTGGTTCAATGATGGCAGCTCCCAAGTGGAATTATCTTGTGCGCATTAGAGCGCGACAATTATACATTTGGTATTCCGCTGTCTCAGGTTCGCCGCCGCAGAATCTACAGTCTATGTTGTTTGCCTGCTCATTTTTTGTGAGCCTATGCTTGTCTCATGCCAGTTAATGTTTCCCAGTAAGTTCGTTTAGCTTTATCCCAGTTTTGTGCCATTTTCCTGGTGTGGGTTTTTGTGATACCGCAACAGGGTTCAGGTCCGTAAAAGGGAGTCTTAGAGCCTTCTGTGGCTAGGATGTCAGCTTGTTTACCATAAAATATCTTTGTTCTTTAGTTGTAGCAGGCAATTTTTGTGTTTTTATGTGCTATATGGAATTTTGACCGATTTAAATAGAATATTGAAAATTTATGAAATTATCACAAAACATTAGATAGCCCGTCAGAGGACCCGACTTAATCCTTACTGGATTATTTCCATAGAGCTTCATAAGATCAAGCATTGTCACAAAACTATTTTTTGTTTAAGTAATTACTTTTATTGAAGTAAGAAATCAAACATTGACCGAAATAAGTAGGATATTTTTGCAAAATTATAAATATTATATAAATTTCATCAGCTATCATATAACGTCATCTAGCGTCATTAATTTTATATAAATTTACAACATATGGTTGCTGTATTGCGTTAAATTGCAATCTAGGATATGCTTGCGGGCAACAGATGGTAGCACTGTAGTTACTGTCAACTTAGTAAGGTTAGGATATAATCTAATTTTGAATAATTTTAGATACATTAACAATGGGGATCGGGGCAACACTAATTAACTCGTAACGACTGATGTGATAGGAACTTACATAACGGTTAACGTTTTATAGCAGTGTCATATAGCGCTAGTAGCCGGTGAAGGTTATACATACAAGTGTACAAGTGCACATTGCTTATATAATTGAAAACAAATTCAATTTTCGGTGATGTAGTTTATTAGAATAAGTTAAACCTAGAACGATATGTATAGTCACATTTTTGCATGAATTGTATTTTACTTGGAACGACATTTACTTAGAAAATACTGCTACAAGACCTCCTGTGATATGTTGGTTTTTGTTGTGGTTCCCTCGTCTTCGAACTCTACCTAACGGGTTCTGTAAGCAGCAAAAAGGGTGATAAACGCTTTCGTAATTATAACTACCTAACGTTAACGGCTCCTTTATATATTGTCCTTCTCCCATCATTGGTTTTAAATTACACTGGCCTGCGACAAAATGGCGCATTTAAAAGCAACACTTGTTTCCAGTTTACTTTATCCGTAGATTACAAAAATGACACCATTTTCGTTTCATTACGTAACGTGTACTAGATTTTCTGCAGTTACGGCATGAGATATCCGAAAACCTCGCCTATATGGAATACAAGGAACTTGTTTAATATTATACGACGGTTAGATGACTGTTACAAGATCGCCACATTCGATCCACATGAAGGAAACATACGGTAATTTAGAAACCCTATTAAATAAACTAAATTACATAGATCACCAGTGGTACGTAAGTGACCATGTTAAAATTGCCAATTATATTAGGACAGTAGGACTGGATAGCAGACCGAAATTGATCATGTTAAAATGATTAGTCTGACAACAACCAACCAACGAGCTTTTATTCTTCAGTCATAAGTTAACAGACTACAATGGAGCAATTTATCAAATTAATACAATCATCGGAGATATCCGTTGCTCTTCAAAAGTTGAGGGACAATACGGATAAACGACACAAAACGGAGCGACACGTAACATTCTGAACCACCGCAATAAGACACAATGGTATTCCTAATTTCTGCCGTACGTTTTTGTTTTGTTTTTAGTTTATTTAATTTTATACGTTTTGTTATTGTTATCGTGTACTGTGTTTTACAAACGGGATGTGGTTCGTCGATCAATTTCGAAAAAGTTTAGAATTGTGTTACTTTTTCAACTTTTAATTAGTCTGACAAAAACCAACTCACGAGTTTTTATTCCTCAGTCATAATTTAACCCTCCAGCCGCGGGAGACGCGATTTCCCCGTCCATTTTCCCGCATTTTCGCCGTTGCCGCGGCTGGAGGGTTAACAGACTAATTTGTCAAACTAATTAGGACAGCAGTTAGGCTACACAAGAATGCCACAACAATAAAATGGCTACCGCAAAAAAAATATTCTAGAAATTTATCAAAAAGTATATACTAAAAAATCTGATGTGGCCAGGCACATGACTTTATCATACAAAATATAAAATTAATAGTTTAGCTGCATGAGAATCTATTCTATAGAGATAAATCGTAGGTATTGTCAAAGCATCAGCATTTGACACTACCTACACTACGTCATTAGAATAATAGTTATTTATGTCACAAATGCCGAAAGTACGGAATAGCGCGACGAGCGGTGATACGGCGCGTCACCGAAGGCGGAGTGTCGCCGTCGCATATGAGCGAGTCGCGCTATCTAGTTTTTGGCAGGACCGACATCAACGTTTAGTGTGTTGCTTTTTAAGAAATACGTATTTAAAAAAAAATAAATTATTTCTGTATAGTAAATGCTAGGTTGGTACCACTTTGACGAAAGGTGCGTTCCGATTGATAGGTAATGGTAGCTAATGGCGGTGGTAGAATACGAAATTATAGTATTTCTTACATATCGTGATAATGACACATATTAGTTTGCATGTACATAAACATGCGTCACTAGCAATTTTCTATTGGAAATACTATAACGGCGTCTGCTACCACTGTCATTATCACTAATGAAAACGCACCTAAAAAAAGGTAATTCAATTTCTGACAGATTTATATTTGTTCATGACACATCCCTACCTACATACTAAAATAAAACTACACTCATCGCTATACTTTATTTATAATTTTCTCAATGTATCATTTTTAGAATTAGATATAACGACGGGTTGATATTTCTTATCAACAAACAATCAAATTTGTGATCTTATTTTATTTGAAATTTGTATTTTATAATTTTGCGCACTACAGCGGCACGTTCCATAGTGGTTCTCCAACCTCTGATGAGATCAGCTGTTTTCGAATGTGACAACACAAAAAAATATTTGTCAAAATCCTGGCTACTATGTAAATTCATATCAATGCAGATGCGACCGATCTCGATCAAATAGAATTTGCTCTTGAAAGTAAACTATTATTTTACCAAAAAATGTTATAGGCATAAATTATTCAAAATTTCCTCCACTTTAATTTATTAATTAACTATTTTGTCGAAATTACAGAAATGGCGGCTCATTTCCAAAATCCTTGAAAAAGGCTTAGAATAAACTAAAAAGCTAAACTATTAATTTTACCAAAAAATGTCATAGGCATAAATTATTCAAAATTTCCTCTGCTTTAATTTATTATTTAACTATTTTGACGAAATTACAGAAATGGCGGCTGATTTCTAAAATCCTTGAAAAAGGCTTAGAGTAAACACCCAGTTCCTTTGGACCCTTTTGAACCAAAAGCTTTTCAACTCTAAGTTTGGTCATGAAACTTCTAGATATGAAGTTCCGTGCCGATACCTTTAGTAGTTTCTCCGGAAATGAATTAACAAAAATTGGGTACACACACACACACACACACACACACACACACACACACACACACACACACACACATACACACACACACACAGACATTTTTTTGTACCTTGGTCAAAAATGTTCAGGGGACCCATAAAGACCTATTTCCGCTAAAATCCCAATTTTTTTTTTCGGCACGATTACAATACTTTACATACTGCGTATGATAAAGTAAAAAAAGTTGGTGGCTGAAAATTTGACTTTCCCCATAAAGCTAGTTCTAGTGCTCATTCTAATCTAAAGGATTTACTATCAATTTAAAACTTAACTTTTAAAACTAGGTACCTACTTGTCTGTAATAACTAGTAAGCACTAACACAAGTCACTGTGATTTGCTTTTCACACATTCCACTGATTCACTAGTTCGAAGGTTTTACATCTTTTTGTCTTTTCACTAGCCTCTAGTTGTCGACTATCTGCAGGGCTTGGTTAGGCGAGATTAATGCTAAGCGATGAATCTTTTTATCTCTTGGATGACTTGTGGGATACCGAGATCGCGATACAGGTCACTGTTCCGTATGCACCAAGGAGTGTTAACCATGTTCCTTAGTTTATAACATTTTATAAATTTTTAATAAATAAAGTTCGTGAATTACTTTCGTCCCTAACTTTCTTTGCTTAACATTAGTGAAGAAGGTTAACAAGTCATGAAATTTTGAAATTTCACAATTCTTTGGTGGTGTTTCAGATGAAACCATCAGGTATTTCTAAAGTTGAAATCATCTTCCGATTAATTAAAACATTATGTAAAACCTAAAACATGTTTCTTTTGAAATAAAAAAATGGGGAGTACTATTTATTTGACCGAAAAGAGATCAAAATTTATTTAAAACATAATATTTTAGTCATTTTAGTACTCGCCGTTAAGATATAGATTATTAATTTATAATTTTTAGTTGTATTTTTTGGTATTCCAAGTAATTCCTACGTGCTGGAAATCAACGAATACTTGATTTGAGTTCAGTAAGTAATAATGATATAAAAGCGCCGACCAAAAGTATTTTTTCAGGCCGGTGTTATTATTATCACCCTATTATATTCTCTAACTTCTGTAATCTTGGGCCCATGAATTCCTGACGATTTTCCCATTATTCCTATGTTTTGGACTTAATTTGTTGGCTGGTTAACCCAAGACAATTATATAAATTTCTCTCATTTCTGTTACATTTGGCTACTAAAAAGCAGACTAACTACTCTTGTTGATTTAAAGACGGGTGCCAGAATATTGCTATTATCCTAAAGTTATAACCTGTAGTCACAGGTTCACAATCAATATTATATGTTTTCAGATGCTCGCCATATGATAAATATCCTTAGTAAGTATCTATGGTTCATCCTTCTTAGATTTTCTATCTTCCTTTATTGATTACATGCCTCCCAAATAGCTATAAGAATTGACAAAAGTGCTCGTTTTACGTCACATCGACTTATTTAAACTACTAACTACCTTACACGAGGTAATGTAGGCTTACTAATGGTATTTCCCTTTTACGCCGAATAAATTGCGTGCGTAGTCTTCCTTTCTCTACCCTTTATTACTCCTAATGCATTATCACATTTCGTCGTATTGATACTGGCTTAATTATGTCAGATGATGATGTAGAGTTAATGCGTTGAGCGTAATAAAGGAAGTGGTAGCGGTGCTCGTGTCACGACAACAATTTGTATTTACATAAGCAAGCCGCCAGGGGTCGCGTGCGTGTCAACTTCTACCCAATGTTCACCCGGCCAGATAAAAGTTTTGCCCGGTCGCGACTAATTTCCATACGGACAAATTTTCCCAGAAGCCATTTCTCAAGAAGAACGATGAGTGGCCGTAACAAGCCGTGATTATATTAGAGGGCAGAGGCGCACCATGCCGCACTGTGTTGCTGACGAGGGGATCAAAGTGCACATTTGATGACACCTCTTAAAGAGGGAAGGGCCCTGAAGTAAATTGCGTTGAGGAAAAGCCGGATTAGGCCTTTAGGTTGGTAGCACGAGCTATCTTCAAACTGTTTCTAACGCTGATTAAAGCCTGTTCGAATATTGGCGACGCGAATGAGAGCAAAGAGGAGCCCAAGCTGCAAATTTAAAACCTTTTATCTATATAATCCGATGATGCACGGATAATTTCAAAAATAGTTCTAACAAATTGTCAAAATTGAATTATATACCAATATACTGTAAGAAACCTGTAAGGGTAGGTTTTGTGGGGAATAACATTAATATTTTAATGTTGTTCTTTATAATATACCCACATTATTTATCTTTAATATGATCTATTATAATTTGTTTTGCTAAGTTAGGAAAAGAGGTCAACGTCAAAATATGTTTATTTTCTACAAAGATGCGTGAAAGACAATGTTTATTTGTGTCAAAGAAGGAGTGAAATGATATTTTTATTAATCAAACATTATCTGTAGCAATTAAATATACTTTTTCCCTGAATTCAAAGTTCCACCTCTCCTAAAACCAGTTTTCAAATAAACGAAGATGGATAGTCAGCCATGGGTTAGTTGGGGCCTTGACATGCAGAGGGCAGGGTTTTGAGCAAGATTCATTCACTAATTGTAGCCTTTTCGACAAATATTTATTATATATTTATGCTCGGACAGTTCAGCCTGAAGTGTTTTTTCGCTTTATTACAAAGCTTCTTCACAAAAATAAGGTCTGTAATAACCAAACAATCAGTAAAATACAACTAGAATTAATAGTCATACTTATTAAGTTCATACTTGAAAAGCAGTTCAATTACTAAATAATCATTTGCGTTATTTGAGGTCCCGGGAAAAGCTTTGATGGATACTTGAACTTGTCTCAAGCATGTGATAAGAATTTGTCAGAACTTTGAGAGTGTAATAGCATAAAAAAGTGATACAATTTGGGTATCCATTAGGAAGAAAAAAACATGTACATGATAAGTACAATTATATACGAAAGATGATACCCACAAATATCCGTCTGGGCTCCAGTGAAACAAATTATCCGTTTGCATAATTTTCATCATTCTCGAGGTATTTCCTTCAGCTCAGCAGATTGAATTTGGCTTTTTCTCCACATTTCTTTCAGATACCTCGAAAGAAAGAAAACGGCAGTCCATAATTTTTCATTTCGAAAAATGGTGCAAAAATGTTCTATACTGTTTTGCAATCGGAAAATGATAACTTTTGTGGAAACTGTGTGAACAAGATGACATTTTCATAGTAGAACACTCGGTACATGCAAACAGATGATTACATTCTAAAAGTTGCATTTTAGGTTTAACACCATCCAGATGCTTTTAAGAAAAATAAAAAATTTTAAAATTAATTTAAAAGGTTAATAATAGAAATTTTTACTGTTTATATCCAAGTTAGTGCCCGGACACTGTATAATAAAAAGAAAAATTACATACTTAAAAAAAACCACACATTCTATCCAAAAACACACATGTAGACGCATTAATGAAGAAGAAGAACGCAACTATAGCTGTATCCCGTAAAATAAGAGCCTTCAAACTACTTAATATCAATATGCAATATAAAAGTGTCATCGAGTCCAATAACCGTATGGAACAGCATAACAAACGCCACTGTAAACAAACTTTAAAGACAACAGAACATCATTCTAAAATTGTTATACAATATGGGTAGAGACACCCCAACAACAGAAGTACAGAAACTTACAAATGGACTCACACTGTTTCAAAAATTAACTCCAAGAAAAGTAATGTTTTTTAAACTATAAATCAAAAGTATACAAATAAAAATACAACCCACTAAGTTACAAAATGTAGACCAGAAAAGTAGAACATGTTACGAGAAATGTGAGCCATCTTGTGAGTTGACTTTGTTTAAGGGTCAAACCGAAATAACTCAAAATTGTATGTCAATAACTACTTTAAAATAAAATTCAAATACCTATCACCACAAAAAGATAGGATAGATTCATTAAGAAAAATATTGTGTACAAATTTATATATTATTAATGAACCAATGGCTACTAGTTAAGAAACGATTCACAATGGACAATAGGAATATGTAAAGATATAATCAAACATTTAAACCACAACTGAACGTACTTATTATTCTGTATGACCCATTTCTGCCTGATCTTTTATTAGCGGTCAAAAAGACTTTTATTTCTTTTAAAGAATAAATCAACAAAATACTCCCCTCATTGTACATTCACTTTCATACAATATCTAAATGCGAACATGAACTTTCGATGATCGTTTATACCTGCATTATTTATAACTCTACACCCACTAATTAACTTTACCAATAATTTTTTCATTTATAAATCACAAACACCTTACTTAAATTACGTATTTTTGTTTCAGGCGTGCGATATTGAGTAATCCAGACCTGTTACCATCAACATCACTCTACAACCTCCTGGAGAACGACTTCTGGGGTACACCATTGAGCGATAGTGGTTCCCATGGCTCATACCGACCACTATGCGTCTTGACCTTCAGATTAAACTATCTCCTAGGCGGCTTCCAACCATGGGGATATCATCTGGTCAACGTTCTCCTCCATTGTTTGGCCACAGCGCTAGTGGTCAGAGTAGCAAGGCATGTTCTTCCTAAGACGAAAGTACCAATAGGACCTTGGGTGACAGGCCTCCTCTTCGCAGCTCATCCAATTCACACAGAGGCTGTGGCAGGAGTGGTTGGACGTGCTGATCTAGCAGCATGCAACTTTTACCTGCTATCGTTTCTGGCCTACGTGGCTCACGTGAAATATCGCGAAGCTGTATGCTGCGACCGGTTCGAGTGTCCCCATCTGAAACACTTGCGCGAACACGATAAATCCAAACTGTACCGCGGTAAATATAAGTTTGTGGTGAACCTGAACGTGACCCATTGCAACTGGGCGAAGAAAGTGGCTAGGAACTCGGTAGATAGTGATTACTTGAACGGGCAGGTGTCTGGAAACAGGAAGATGTCCGGGTGTTGCTGGAAGAATAGGACCTTGGAATGGGTGAACTTGGTCGGGTGTTTGTGCTTATCTCTTGCTGCTATGCTCAGCAAGGAGACCGGTGTTACTGTTATGGGAATATGTGTGCTGTATGACTATCTTCATTCGTCGCAAAGTTTAAAGGTGAGATTTGTTTAGTTGATTACAGAATAAGTTAATTATTACACCTAGTTAAATATTTATAGTTAAATTAGAAAGATAACATCAAACGTAAATTACTATTAAGTGCCCATCATATCGTTCTGTTCAAAGTTGATTTCATTTAAATGTTCGAACTTTTGGTAGCTCTAATAAGCTTTCGATGATCATTGGGGCATTTTTCCTTTTGACCAATTTAAACGCGGAAAAGCTTTTAATCGTTAAATACCGAATTAATGGCTTCAATTGACAATTTACCAGTATATGTGATGCGATAGTTGCATTTCCAGCTGGATCGAGTAAGCACTGCGCAATGATAGAATTGAACAATTGTGGTTGGACGATTTGCGCTTTTAAGATAAAACAAAATAACTTAGATTTTCTCAGCATTTACAAAAGTAAGATGTTATTATAATATATTACATGAAAATAAAGTAATAATATTATAAACAAACTTAAATAAAATCCCGCTTTTGGGCAAAGTTCTCAGTTGTTATTTTGCACCATCTATTGTTTAGCGAACACCTGCTATGATTACTTCCTTTTGGAGCTGAGTTGATTTTTTTTCGATCTTCTCGGACTGTAGTTGTAGTTGACCTGAACTGAATGATAGTAGCTTATAGTTGCCCTTTAATCCACCGCCGACCGTGATGGTGGCCATCGAGATCGACGGACTAAACACCATTCGACACTTCTTTTGGGATATAATAATATTGTTTCTTATAAGCAACCACACCATAGTACAGGCTTTTCAGAGTATACATGTTTCTAACCTAAACAACAAATAGTTTTTTGGTCTGACTACTTGAAACACTAATTTTTATTATTTAAATAAACGAGTTATTAGATGTGTAGAAGCTGAAATCTACCACGCCGGATAGTGTGCATAGAATCCTAAACATCAATTGTTATTCAAGAGTGCTGTGATATTGTTTGTGTTAAACAGCAAAGCCTTATGCAATAATTTCCTGTTAATTTTGCTTCTGAACTCCACATATGATTGTTGATAAGCGAACCCTTTGAGGTTTTACGTTCTCTTCCAGTTCCACTGTGAATTTGATGAAATGTCAACGTGACGGCGACTAGGAAAGCCTCTAACAGTATATCTACCATGATGGCATACACTAAGGGTACCAAACCACACAGGGTATCGTTGCACTAATTGCTAACCTTGTAGAAGCGTTGTAGCCAACATTGTGGCTATGCTGCCCCGGAGAAAAATAATTATATTATGGAAGAAAAATTTAAATGAATAACCGCCACCACCAAAATGTGCGGCTTCGACACATACTACATAGTCTGTGTAAATATATAGTCCAACTAATAATAAAATTATCAAATAAAGGTATCGCTGTTGTCATCTCCATCTTTTAAAAAATATTGTTTTATGGCAGACCAGTATGATATTATTCTGTGAACTGCCTTGACTCAAACATATCGGGACATTTCTTATCCTCTGAATAACATACATATTAAAATAATCAACGAAAGTTCAAAACCTATTTTGTTATTGAATGTTGATTTCTGAGAAGCAAAATTCCTACCTTTAAATAATACCTGTCTGCTTGAAAGCCATTTTTGATATTAGATTTGTCTCAGTCTATGATCATCGAGGCAGGATACAATCTTCTGCGTTCGCCGTACCGCAACAGAATTCCTACTGTATTCACTAGACTACTTTCAAAGTGTCTCGCATGCTGTCAAAAAGTAAAAGTAAATTGTTGTGCACGTTGAGTAATAGAGTGGTTTTTATTCTGAGAAAAAAAAAAATTTTGTCCAAGGGAAATCGCTGCAACTGTATGATTAGGATAACAATACCTGTACAACCATAATTTTTAACAATTATTTAATAGTCGCTGCAGTTTCCGAGCCAGGAGAATCGTCGCCAAAAATATCATTGACAGCGAGATCAGAAAGTGGCGGGGGATGTTGAAGATTTTCCTTAGCCTGCGGAGGTATGACATGCGCGGCACAGGACCGGACTGCTTTTTCATAAGTTATTTTTCTCAAGAATGCGTTAGTGTATACTTTATTTAACAAAAACTTCATGCAATCACATGTGATAGTGGAGAGGCAACTCAAACAATATATTTAAAGCCCTTTATCGATCAAATAAAGTAATAATTTGCAAGAAAGGCACACCTGCTAAGGAACTGAGTATGAATACCGGTAGATTGCTCTCAACACCTGTACGTTTTCCTCGCTACTGTTGAGAAATCTGCATCGCTAATAATTCCGGTTGTTCGTTGCCGGAGCCAGTAAATCCAATGTTAAAATTCAGATTCCCGCCGTAGGTGTAATTGAATGTACGCTCCGCACGCTAATGCCCCATATATATTTCCAGCAAACGGGCTCCCCCACCACCTACGGCACTGTCGACGACGCGACGGTCGTCCCATTTGCGAAAATCGCGCAAAATGCATTAGGAATAATACCCGGCTCCGAGAGGGCATAACTGTTCGCCGCTCCCTCCATCGTCAATTTCAAGGATCTCGGAATTTAGCGTTATGCAAATTAAAAACCGGATACGGTATAAATTTTATTTAACAGCTTTATACCATGAGTTGATGAATTGTAATATTAATAGCTACGACTTTTTTAATTCGCGTATAAAATGTAGCATAATGTACCTATATCATGTTAATTCACATTTGGCCTTAAAGATTTTAGCAGTAAGTACCGCATTCTACAAATACTCAAATATTATTTAGTGTGCGTCCCTCATGAAATACATACATTTCTGATCATCTGAATTATATTTTTCTTGAGTATTCTTTTCTTGAGTAGTACTGTGGTACATTTTGAAACTTCAAGGTACTCGTAACCTACAAACAAATTATTCACATGTGATCACCACGTATAAATATTAACACGTTTTTAAGCCAATTTTGTCACAGATTCACAAGTGCACAAAGTATCGTTTACATCCACTTAACTTAACGTAAGGTACGAAAAATTATACTTAACGTACGAAATGTAGAACGATTCCATTTACATTCACTCCGTTCTTCTCCTAAATTCAAGTTTCCAGTATGAGCAGCATATTCCAATTATTGGTCCATTTCTGTGGAATGAGAAAAGAAATATTGAAAACGTACATATCTTAAGATTTTGACTAATTCCAGATATTGTTTTTTAAAGATTATTTGAAGAGTTCAAAACGTGACCTAGGACGTGTGTAGTATCATTGGAAAGGTATTTAAAAGGAAACATCTTTTGTTGTATATAGGGTGTTTCAGAAATAACTGCCAACCTTGCAGGAGCATATCCGCCAAGGACAGAGAAGCAATTTTGGTGAAATAACGTATGAAGAAATGGTCTAAGGCCAGCCCTGGTGAACAGCCAATCGCGCATGACCGATTACGGTTGGAATCGTACATCTATCAACTGAAATTTGACATTAGAGAGATTATTATGTACCTAATCCACAAATGGGTGATGCGGATTTACGAAGATTATGATTGCAAAGCGATATCCGTCGAACAAAATAAACCGACCTAACACAGCAACTGCACGTTGCGGCCGATCAAGGTTATGTCACATTATAGCCATACAATTGCCATCCATTCGTCTCTGATACTACACAAACACACCAACAAACAGCTGAAACGTTTATACGTACATATGATCCTGGCGAATGTATGCCATTGTCACTCTAAACGAGAAACGTCGGAGTGGAAAGAGACCGATATGCAGCCGGTGGCGTTGGTGTGTCACCAGTTGCAACACAACTGCGGTGGAGTCCAGTTTCTTGCGATGAAATGGGACGGACTGCGTAATTCTTTATTAATTTTCTCATGAATGCGTTACATGGTTAAGTTAGACCATACGTCATTTGACAAAACATGCTTATTACGTCCTTGGGCAAATGCCCCTTCATGGTTAACCGTTGTTTCTGAAACGTCCGGTATTTTAATAACTGGTGATCTAAAATGACGAAGGACAGTTTGAATTTCCCGCCATGATTGAATGTATTTAGTGTTACTAAGATGATAAGCGTGCAGAACACAGGTTATGTTATGATCACTATCAGATACCATAGTGGACTCGTCAGTAAGGGTTGCGTTCCTCTGCAACAATACTTGATCTCTTCGGGATTTAGTTTGTAATAAATACTATATTATTTTATTTAATATTTAGATAATGGATTATTTTCATTTGATTACATATGGGAGACTTTTATTATTTTGTATTATATTTTTGTTATATTTGGAAATTTATTTTTCTAAATATTATATTTATGAAATACACAGTAGTTTTAAAAGTTGCTGTCTTGTTAAAGTTTTATTAATGTCCTACGTCTACCAAGACTAAAAGACTTCCAAAACCCCATTGTTTCAATTTACTATACATACCTAAGAATCCCTATACAAGATAGTATACCTACGCAACTGAACAAAAATAACAGCTGTCATTTGCGACCATTACCAACATCACAATTATGCAATTTGGCGGGAAATTCAGCCTGTCCTTCGTCACTTTAGATCACTCTGTATATTTTACGCATCGAACCGGCACTTTATATTTTAACATTTAAAATTTATAAATATAAACCTTTGATCAATTTTTGTTTGTGTCTGATGAGTTCTTATTGAATGGGATTCGTATTGAGGTGGTGACACAACTTATGGCAACCCAGCATCTCGATCGAATAATTTTGACTTTTTCACTCCGCCCCACCGTATATGTAGTCAAATACGTTTAATGTATGAATAAAATATTGTTGCCCACATTCGTATACATATTGGTAAATGGCGATATCAAATGATATAACCGAAATCTAATCCAACAAATTCTGCCTCGGCTGCAGCATTCACTAAAAACAGCAGGATAAAAGTATACCTGCCTCCCATACATTTTTACTGTTGGCGTCTCACAAATAAGAACGAAGGAAGGCCAAAAATAAAAATCGGAGAACTCTAAATCCATAACGGAACCGGAAACTCGTGCAGAAGTGACACAGTATCTCAGGACCGCTACGAAGTTTATTTTTACGTCGGGGGCCGCGGGACGTTTGGGGATTTCCGACGAACTTTTTCGAGGGGGTAATCAAGTTCGAAAATTAAAATCGGGCCGCGCCCGCATTTGCGGCCGGCTACAACTACCCCGAGTTGGCCTCCTACGCGCGCCCGCAGACAAGAACTCATTAAGTCAGGAAGTTGGCGAAAAGTTTGCTGCGATTCGAGGGTGAAAGCTGACATTGTCGTGCGGCGATTTTAAAAATAAGAGGTTATCCCGCAAAGCTACCGGATGAGGAGCAAAGTTCACTGGATTATGGGTTTTTACTGGCAGTTATACGAATTTATAAGATCCTCGCGGCCACTAGTGATATGTTGGACGTTTAGTCAAATCAAAAACATAAAATCTCATTCAGGCAATCGTTTATTTATGAGTCATTTATTACAGTTCTATAAATGTACGATTTATATTAATGCATGATTTGTTATAGCCAATCAAACGACCTCATTATAGCCAATCGAACATACGTGAAATGAAACCATCCAACCAACAACAAATATTCTGTACTCCAGAACTGTCAGTGGCAAATTACATACATAAATTAGTAAAGCTGCTTCCGAGTTATGCTGAGTCAAGATTTGTAAATGCTGACGTTTCGCGAACCATGTTGCTCGCTTCTTCAAAGCTTCAAAGCAGTGTTTAATTAGCTTTAAAGAAGCGAGCAACATGGTTCGCGAAACGCCAGCATTTACAAATTTTGACATACGGCATAACTCGGAAGCAGTTTATTTTCTAAAAGTTATTATTGTGTAGTAAGAATGACATAAATTATGGTTTGAAACCTTCTTTAAAATAGAAAACCAAACGCCAGCAAAACTCGCTTTGTACATTTTTGGCTCTCGTATTCCCAAAATCTAGACATATACGTTATAAAAATATTTTAAAAGAGGATACCACTGTTGTGTTCCGCGATTTCTGATAAAAGAGAAAACATTAGCTTGGATAGCTAACATCACACTGTGTATTTCCCTGTGACTCATGTCAGCGGGGATAATGCCACTACAAAATATCCAACCCTAATCATGACAGAGCTTATTATATTTTATGTTCATCCGATGTGTTGCTGGCAGGCTGGATAAAGACCTCTGATAACACGTACTTTGGAAACTTTGTTATCTTAATACTCGGAAATTTTGACGGTCCTAAAATATTCACTCGATATCCTTCTAAGTAGATAACTGAAATAATTATCCTATGCTGAAATTACCGTGTTCTTGAATGCTCGTCCTGCGAATTTATTTAGAATTACTGAATTTTGTGATTCTGATGTTATTTCCTACAGAATAAAAATTTTTAGCTGATTTTGATATTTAAAATTTGCATTACATACTCAACAATTACCGTTTATAAAAAAAATCGGGTAGAAATGGGCAATGTTTTTCTAAGGCTAATTAAGTTTTTGAGACATTTTTGTCTCTACTGACTTATCGACGTTTTGTTCTTTCTTTGCCGTTTCTGCGTTTATTGGTATGTTCTTCTACTTGTTCCTGTGTAGGTATAGTTTCACTCGACTCTTATAAAAACAAAACGAATTAAAAGACGTATGAAAGCTCATGTGAACACCAATGTTACAATATTGGCCAAAATCACTCTCATTGATGTTACAACAATTGTTCAAATTTTGACTACATTCCTATTAATATTTTGTTGTTGTTTAAAATGACACCATGAGTGAAAACATCTCAAGAAATTGTTTTCCTCTACATTTCATTCGCCTAGCATCCATAAATACAAGTATGTATTAAATAGTCCACTCGCGAAGCTGTCCATCGGTATATTTAAATGTTTACTTGCGCCTTATAGAGAGAAGTCATAGGGTCATAGGAACACCCAGTACATGTATACATACACACTGATTGCTTCATTTAAGTTTATCGATATTAAGTCGGGCATAAATCTATACACAAAAGACACAAAATCAATAGCGCCGCCGTATAATTTTGTGATGGGACCAGTAAAATTTAAATCATTTTAAGGCAGACAAAATATATGCTACTTCTTTGCAGATTTATTATGCCCTAAAGAATATTGAAATGTCAAAGTGATATTAATAGTTTAACATATGTCGGGTGATTCAATTTCGGGGCTCACCATGGGGATCTCGCTTATTAGTGGAGATAGAGGTTATGTTTAAATTAGGCAAAGTTTTGTATATTTGTGCCGATCAATGATCTAAAAAAATTTAAGCTATCATTTTTCACGTTGAAGATATCTGTAGAAAAATGAAATATTAAGAAATCATTTTTAATTTTTATCCAAAACCAAACGTAGCTAGACATTTGAAACAAAAACATTCTACAGCGACTTTTTACCAAGAAATGCAGTGTTATTTTTAATTTGAAATAACATCAAAGATGGCGGCGTAACCATGGCCAACTTTTGTTTTTTCTAATAGGCGCCATGTTGAAGTTTGGCATTTTCCGATAGTCGTGTTTTATTCTCATTTCCGCAATATATAACATGTGGGCATTATTTTTTAAAACAATGGTTTAATAATAAAAGAAACTTTTTTCTTTTTGGCGTTGTTTGTCGTGCCAATCAGGTACCCAACTGGAGCTTGGTTACAGACCGCCGGCGCCACACTGACCAAGAGTGCTTTGGATTTAAAACATTCAGATTGCAAAAGAAGCAATACGACAAAAAGCCTATTTTTTAACTAAACGTTCAAATTGGTCGCCATTTTCTTGATGGCATAAAACCATGCCCGATTTTCTACATGTTGTAATGGTCTTCTAACTGTTCTTCCCGGAATAGCATTGACCTCGATATTTCTGCGAGTATCGTGATAAATTTCGTCGTTCACAGTTCCACATAGAAAATAATCCAGAGGACTTAAATCACAGGATCTACCAGGACATTGCACCACTCCACCATCACCAATCCAGCGGTTTGAAAATGTTTTGAAAAGTGTGACTTACGTGGAGTTTTTTTGTTCGTGATGCTCTCCAAACACGTGTTTGCGGCAATTCCAAATTAGAGGCTACTTCCCGCGTAGAAAACCGAGGACCGTCATTTATCTAAAAGTAGTAGTTGACGCATTGAAAATTATGGTAATCTAACGTTTACCATTTCCAAAGTATCACTTTGATAGTTTTCAACATTTCCATGAGGATTGTAAGAATTGCGGGGTTTACTAAACGATCCATGGTCCGCTAAATTTCTGTCCAATGTTAGGAATATTGTACGATGGGGCATTTCTATGAGAACAATGATCAACCCTTATCATATGACGGTTTTCGCTATTGGTAAACGGCATTTTACATCTACAATCAATCACAATTAAGGTTTATTTGGTTAAATGGCAAACTCAACGCTGAGCGCGCCGCTTGTTCATTTTGTTGACGTTACTTGCTTGACGTTGACGAGTCCGGCGGTCTGTTACCAGTCTCCAGTGGGGTACCTAAAGGTTTTTTGATTATTACACCATTATTTTAAAAAATAATGCTAACATGTTATACATTGCGGAAATGAGAAAAGACACGACTATCGGAAAATGTTTTTGTTTCAAATGTCTAGCTATATTTGGGTTTCAGTAAAAAATTAAAAACGATACCTTAACATTTCAGTTCTTTGCGGGTATCTTCAAACTGAAAAATGGTAGGTTAAATGTATTTTCAGATAATTGATCAACTCAAAAATACAAAACTTTGCCAAATTTAAGCATATGGTCTATCTCCACTAATAAGTGAGATCCCCATGGTGAGCCTTGCAAGGAAAACACCCGGTATATGATCTGCAACAAAGAAACCATTATAGTAGCAAAAATTTTCGATTTTGCGCCTTTGACGGAAGCTCTTCCTATTGGTTATTTCTAAACTGATTTCAACAAAATCATACAGTCCTATTTTTAACACTATATGGAGGTTTCTCTGTTTCAGGTCACATATTATAACAGTAACAAACAATAGCAGTAAGTTAAATGCTTAAATGAATAATGAAACCTTTATTTTTAATATAACTCCACTTCACCGTCAGAGTCCTGAGAAGATGAAAATTCTTCTCGGAAAAGGATGTCCAAGTCTCAGGGTATACCTCTCCCAAAGATCAGCTTAAAAATTAGTATCATTCCACTTTTGGTCTTGCTTGCCCGGAACAGTTTTTAACTTGTTTCTGTTTTATTAGAGCAATACTTAAATCTCTACTAGTACTGCATGATACGACACTACTATAGTCCTATTAGCCTTATGTGACGACAATAGTCAATTTGTTAATTGTGTTTGTGCAAAGTGCATGTTCTCACTTCCGCCTATGTAATATACAAGCCAAAGTAAGCATTTACCTTCATCCCTCGTAAATTCCGTACACTCCAAATATAATACCTTGTTCCAGTTCGAGGGAATGCAGCCAGCTTTAAAAATACGGTACCTGCTCTAGTAGATTCCCATTTAACAGTAGTAAAACTTTACGAACGTAACGGACAATGCCAACGCACGCCGGTCCCGTTTCAATTCCTTTAATAACAATAAATTACATCGATTCGGATATATCGCGGAATGAGTGCGGGGGATGTTTTGGCGGTGTAAGCCCGACCGCCGCCACCGCCCCCTATCGTCGTATTTACATGTTTATCAGACGCGGCGGCGCTTCTGGCTCGATTTATCGCAGCCATTCGTGTAATGTAATAGCCGGGAGCGACTGGAGACGGATGCCCGGCTAACTTGTGTCGACTTTCTAGCTAGTAGCATCTCGCCAACGCCGCCGACGCTTCTGCCGCCGCGGGCCATACCCGGTGCCCTTCTCGCAAATTCTCACCCTCTCGATCAAGTTTTACACCCATTTGATATCCGCGAACGTCGTCTCACCAATCCCATCTCGGCTCATTCCTAAAAAGCTATCGTATTACCTCGACGATATATGGGTGGCCAGTTCCTGATGATATGCCGAAGAAATCTACACGTAGATGTGCGATCAATTCTTGTCTGACTCTTCTTAATTTATTGTTCTTTTTACTTTATCATCGGCAGTATGATAAAGTATTGTAACCTTGCCGAAAAAAAAGTAAGATTTTAGCGGAAATAGGTTTTTCGGGTCCCTGACGGTTTTGGCAATACCTACTGTCAATAGAATCAAAATATCTGACAAATCCTGAATAGTTAATCGGTTGGGTAAAATCTGGTTACTAAGTAACCATACTTTTTAGTTTTAAGAACTTTATCTAAGTACCACAACCTCAACCATTATGAAATTTATCTCTCTAAACACGCTCAGCATGTAAGTTCTTGCAATAGGACCAATGCAGTATTTTATCAGACAAAGCCCATCACCCTTACCATGATAATCACTATATGAACTCAATAAAATTTGTTATCAAAATCTCTACCATTAAATTGTAGCTGGTTTGCTCACTTTAAATACTAAAAGAAACTTACTCATAAGTAAAACTCAAATCTCAATAAAAGAATAACAAATATTTATTTACAATTAAATCAAAAGAATTAAAACAATGAACTGAAATTCTTAATCTACCAAATATTTTGAGGAGTTTATACGAAACACATTAAATTAAAAGTAAACACAAAGTAAGGAAGTAATGATCGGGTTACCATTTACAAAAGCACACACTAAAAGACTACATTTTAATATAAAGCAAGCGGGAAGCTTGCGACTCTATCGCTTCTGTATCTTCTGGATGCCAACGAATCTACCCCTCACCTATTTATTAAAACTTTCCCCTCCTTGACTTCATATTAGGAGAAAAAGACAACACGACAACTTACATAAAACGTGTAGATGGCAAGCCAGTTGCCCTAAAAGCACAATACTCTAGCTCATCAGTACATTATACAGTTTATGACAAAAGTCATCAATCTATTACCAAAGAAAGCTCTTAAATGCATGGGAAAGAACACCATTAAAAAGTTTCACAGGGGCCGTGCGCAGTATAATTTATGTCGTACAAAAAAATACTGATTACAGCCGCGTAATCGACAGTCAAGACTATGGTATCGAATTATATAAGATTTTCCCTCGCAAACCAACGCGCGATAACGTTGGTCCCCATAAACAGAGTAAAAGCAATCAACCTATTCCTCCCCCGTTAAAGAAAATAATTATTTTAAAAATAATACCAATTATTACAGAATCGCCTACAGCTGAACAATTAATTTTATATATAGTATGATAAAGTCATGTGCCAGGCCCCACCAAATTTTTATTATTATTTATATTTGGTCAAAATTCTAGTCTGGCATCAGTCAGTTTATAAAGTACACCGAGAACTATGTATGTGACTATCTATTTTAATGAAGCTTCTTTTGCCTTGGGTACAAACCAGGATTATTTACGAATGTATAGCGCATGATTGGGACGTGCTAGAATCCTGAACAAGATCTCAAAGTTAAGCATTAGGGTTGAAGTTTCCTCTTTCACGTGCGCATTTCGTAACATCTTGTTTCGACGAACTGACTTTTGTATTGAATTGTATGTCAAAAAAAAAACTAAGTACAGGAAAAACGTAAAAAATATATAATGGTTTGCAGTGGTTCATCCAGCACACTTGCTCAATGGCGCAAACAACCTTTTTTTCTTTAGAATAAACATCTTGCCTGCATCTGTCGGCCCTTGTGATTGCATATGTTGCGCTTGAGAGGGCTGTTGCCAATATATCAGTTTGGTCTGTCTTTTTAACTCTATGTTTGTTTCTCTTGCTGATAAAGTAAATCCTTGATGGTGTATTTTCAAGCAAAGCTGGTTGCATTGCTGGTTCCATCAAACGTTTTATTGGCATATCGCTTTCTTCGTTCAGAGCTAGCATATAGTACTTTTAAATCTGTATCAACAATAGTAGTGTGGTATCGTATGCAACAGAACCGTCTCACACTCTCACCTAACACATTTCCTGTAAGGTAATTTATAAATAAACAGAACAGCGCAGGCCCCGTCAGCGATACCTGCGCTACTCCATTCTTGACCATCTGTAGTAAACCATTTGTTCCTTTGCTGTGTGTTGCCTGATTCCTGTTGTCCATGTACGAATGGAATATTCCGAGATGCAGGCCACATATCCCTATGACTCCATTTTTTCCATCAATTGATTGTGTTGAATAAAGACGAATGCTTTAGTTAGGTCGCACATAATTGCCTGGGTTTCCTGTCCTTGTAAGGGGGACCGTTCTCACTTATTAAATTATTATTTACTGCTCTACCTGAAGGGGGACGCTTACCCGCCATTTTTAATATACAAACTTTACTTACTTTAATTCTTATGGTAGCGTGAATTAAATATCTCTCTTCCGGAGGCTATAAAACTGTAGGTTCTTTCTCTGACTTTGTCAGAGAAAGATGAACCACAAATTACTAAACACTTTTTATAGAAGCCAAAATGCTTCTCCACAAAAAGGACTGATTTAAATTATTCTATCATAATAAAACGCAAATCCAACAAAACACTTAATGTCTATTAACAAATAATATGAACAATGCAGAACCGCTTACAAAGGATATGAACGTTAATTCTAAACAATGATAATAATCTTTTGGTTGGTCACAATATAAATACAGTAAACTCTTATAAAAACCTACGGTTATAATAACTGAACGAGAAAACACAAGACAGCACAACTTCTATAAAACGGCCCCCATATTGGGGCCTTGGGCGGACGTTCGACACACGTCCGCCTCGTTCAAAACCCGATACCAAAGAGAATGCATCCTTGTGTGCATTGTTCAGCCCTTAACATTTCGCGCCCAAAAAGCCACAGATGCTTGGCAAATACCAACCTCGATTCCGGCTTAAAACAAAATACACCAGCGGAATCTCACTTACTACATCCTCTCTCATAGCATTCCACACACAGTTCATAACGGACGAAAAGGCATCAGTTGTACTACTAGCTTTTCCTCAACCCAAACTGGCTATCTAATCAGGCACAAATTCGGCACACCATTTTAGCAGTGTAGTATAGACGTACTGCACATCCAAAGTAATTTTTGTTTGTTTGTATGCTCTGAGTGATAGATAGTATTTCGTTTAAAGTGACTGGTGTCAAATCTTACATTGCAATGGGAGTTTTTGGGGCTTGGTTAGCCACGGACGTGAAAAACTATGTAATACTTCACGATTGGAAAGATGAAGGATACATTTTTGCGGCTCCGGTGTCTTTTGCTGTATTATTTTCCACACGTCAGCTTGTCAATTGCTCGATGTATGCAGTCTGTTTTGATATTTGGTTCTTTCTTTCACCTGTGTGAATTCCTTGAAGTTGAAATCCGAAGATTTCAACAGCGTTTAAATATTGATTTAAGCTCTTCAGCTTGATTAGATGCCTGTCTAAGTCCCAATGTTTCTCTGACTTGCATTGGTTCATCTTCTTGTTTCTCTACAGGTTTTATTTCAATGGAACAGACGTTCGTGTATTTTTGTAGAAATAGGTTGTATGTACTAGTTTTGAATACATTTTGATTTGGTTCCATTCTTTTAGTTGGAGTAGATTTAGGAATGTTGTGAAACCTTGGACTGCCACGACTCACATTTTTGCGAGTATATTTTCTTTGCTTTTGATTTGCTATCGCTAATAAATTTCATACTAATCCGACAAACTGGGTATGATCACGTGTGCTACAATATTCTTGGGGATCAGTAATATATGTAATATATGGTTGTCTTTGCTTGTATGATCAATAATGTTCTCTTAACATTACAACTGCAAATTCTAGATTTAAAATCTAAATAATACACTATAATTGTAAGTGGTTCATCTAAATTCCTTGAACACATCATTGTTATTTGATCAAATACACACTATATCTAATTCAATTTTGACTGCTCCCATATATTTAATTTATGATTCCGATACTTCTTATTAATTTGCATACATCTTTTGTCTCCAAATTACCATAAAAATGTGTGGTCGTAAATAAACATACGAAGTGATTATTGACAAAAAATTTAGTAGTCCGGAGTAACATGGATTCTTTGAATTGGAAGCAAATGAATTTTCGATATATTTATTTGCGCCGAGTGCAATTATGAGCCTAATCTGGTTCTCAGAGGTTTTCGAGAAAAAAAATTGCTCAAAAAGTAAAAAAAAGTGTTTAACTTTACGAATGTTCTGATATTGCAGCAAATTAAAAAATCTGATGTGGCCAGGCACATGACTTTATCATACAATATATAAAATTAGTAGTTTAGGTGCATGAGAATCTATTTGATTGAGATCAGTCGTGTCTGCATTAAAATAAAACTAGTTAGCCAGGATTTAACAGGACCCTTTATTAAAATAAGACAATATTAAATGCAACAAAATATTATTTATATTTAGAGCGTAGTTCAGCACACTTGTTTCCAAATTGCCTTACTCTTCCACTTAACCCCTTACTCAAACTAGAACTAAGACATAATTGTAGCAATAATATAAAAATAATTCCGAGAACTTATCAAAACAAAAAGAAAACAAAAATTACTCTAGAGTCTAATTACACGTAATTGCAGCAAATCCAACTCAACAAAACATCGCACCTGCCCATAAAAAATAAAAATTAAAAAGCCTCCAATGTGCGCTCGATGTTTAAAGTCCCCGCTGTTGAGCAAACAGACAACGCTTCACCTTTCCCCCAAAACTTTAACGATACATTTTTCATATCTTCCCTGAGACCATTGTATATGTGACTGACCTGATAAGAGAATGACCGTTTATACAGCTCAGTGCGATGGGCAGGTGGAGCATACAAACCGCCGAATCTTAAATTAAGGTTATGGACATCCGTTCTACAGCATATCTTCCGCATGAGGTATTGTGGGATCCTAGTGGATAGCAACTTATGATACAATATTGCTGCATTCAGCACCCTAGTGTTATCCATGTTCAATCACCCCAAGTCGCCCAGCCCATTCGATGCATGATCATACTTCGTCAAACCAAAAACAAACAGAACACATGCATTTTGGACACGCTCAACACGCTGCCTATCCGACGCCATCAGGCTAGGACGGTACACGGTATCACAATATGAGATCTTTTGATACAATTAACTACTGTCAATATTAATTGTGAGATAATGTCAAAACATCAGCATTTGACACTACCGGTACTGTCATTAAACTGAAAAATTTGCAAATCCTGGGTCACTATATAGTATTAAATCAATGCAGATGCGACCGATCTCGATTAAATAGAATTTGCTCTTGCAGCTAAACTATTAATTTTACCAAAAAATGTCATAAGCATAAATTATTCAAAATTTCCTCTGCTTTAATTTATTATTTAACTATTTTGACGAAATTACAGAAATGGCGACCCATTTCTAAAATCCTTGAAAAAGGCTTAGAGTAAACACCCAGTTCCTTTGGAACCTTTGGAACCAAAAGCTTTTCAACTCTAAGTTTGGTCATGAAACTTCTAAATATGAAGTTCCGTGGCAATACCTTTAGTAGTTTCTCCGGAAATGAATTAACAAAAATTGGGTACACACACACACACACACACACAGACATTTTTTTGTACCTTGGTCAAATATGTTCAGGGGACCCAAAAGGACATATTTCCGCAAAAATCTCAAAAAAATTTTTCAGCACGATTACAATACTTTACATACTGCGTATGATAAAGTAAAAACAATGTATATGGCCTTTCACAGAGATCTTGTGGACCTCACCAACATTCGTAATTACTCTACTGTCTTAAGCTGGATCACCAGAACTTCATCGTGCTTCCGGTGTAATAACTACAAGTTTGCTATTTTTTTTGCTAAAATGTGCAATGTTTTTCTTGTAAAACTGCACCTTTTATGAACATTGTGATATTTATTTTTCATTCTCGCACAAAAGGCTTATATGCTTCAACATCTAATTGGCAGTATTAGTGACCAATGTAAATGATTCACTGGGCTTCAGTATTAGTTAATTTTTGTTAAGCTCTCACATTTTAATGTCTAAAACACACGACCAAGTTTTCCTTTTATTTTTTTTTGTGATCGTTGTGATTCATTTTGCCATTTTTAGGGACTTTGCTTTTCCTCAATAACTGGTTTAAACAACGAAACAATGGCATCGTTCTCTTGAACATTTGATGATAGACCAAGCATTCCTCAAGCAAGATACATACGTACACTGATTTTTAGCATGAACATACATACATATCAACTCCCACAAACAAACCCAAACTCGCGTGAATAACTTACACCTGCTATTAATACCACCATGGAGAAAGCATCGCTCCACGCAAGCAAACCAAAACAAACAGATCACTACATCTGTTCGCGCATGCTAATAAGTCGTATGATTAATGCAGAGGCGAAAATATTTATGCGGGGCGGGACGTTGAACGGGGTTCACACAGCGCCGCCCAAGTTTACAAAGACCAGCTGCTTATCGTCTAGCTCGCTAATATTTTAATAAGCCGGGCATATTAAAAGTTACGATACGCCCGTACGATCTTACGGCGCGATATTTTGAGACAATACAGAACTTTGCACTCGAATTAATTGGGGGCGGGGTCGGAGGGCGAAGGTGTTGCGCCGCTGCGACTATGGCGACCCCTCGCGGATTACATAGAAAACATACTCGAGAACTTAACCCGTTAAGAAGTTTATACTATCTAGGAGCCCGGCTTGATTTACTTAACGCCTCGTTCTATTCGAGCCGTAAAATTGTCGAATGGTTCGTTACCTTATCAATTGAGTAGGATTTGCATTGCTATAAAGAAGAACTAACATAATGTCACAATAGTCAGACTTACTACAAAAGAACTATGAATGTAGTATTCATAATAGGTCGCCTATCCCTTCGTCTTGAAAATATCACCGACGAAAAACACGTCGTTTTGTATCTTGCGTTATTTTCTGTTGTAATACATCACTGTTCTTAGCAGTCCAAAATAAACCAACCACACAGCAACTGTTCCTAAAAGTTTAGCATCACGTCAGAATCATGTTTCATAATGTAAGTCATCGTAACGACAATGTTGCACACGGGACCCTGATCTTGAAAAAACATGGAAAAACAAACGGAAAAAATTAAAAAATAGGACAACCCAATCGTTGTTTCTCTCATATGTAGGTTTACTTTACTAATGGTTTAAACAATCATTAAGGCGATCAGGGACCCTATTCTCGTCATCTTTTTGAAGCGAATGCGTCTTTTCGAATGGAGTAGGGATATCACCGGTTGCCCTCTGGTTCGTATCTAGGTTGTTGCTAAGAACAATAACGCACGCGCCACGCCCATACTTTTCAATCAAACGTATGAGAACGTATGGGCGTGGCACGTGTGTTATTGTTCGTAGCAACAAGCAAACTTGCTCATAGATACCATATAGATACGGGCAACCGGTTATATCCCTACTCCATTCGATAAGTCACGATTCGCTTCAAAAAGATGACGAGAATAGGGTCCCTGGTCTCAGTTCTTTCAGAAAAAAATTATGATTTGATAAAAATTGAGGGACATACGAAGGTTTCAAAATTATTTTCACGAAATCATAGTCCTGAGAAAAACAAGTTCAATGTTTACTCTTAAAATTTGCCCTTGATAAAAATTGTCCAAAAAGTATTTTATTGAAAAATAGTGGAAAAAAAAATAAATGAATCGTTGAGTTCAGAAACAAACTAAGTTCTTCCACAACCGTGAACGATTTTTACCTCTCTCACTGGTACTGTCATTAAAATTCGCCGGACTTAAATTATTTCTGATGACTCAATGATTCAAATGTAGAATAATTGGGCTAGATATAAAATAGATCAAAATAGGTCCTGATAATGAACCGCTGAGATCTGAAGATATCAGCAAAAAATCTGATGTGGCCAGGCACATGACTTTATCATACAATATATAAAATTAATAGTTTAGCTGCTTGAGAATCGATTTTATTGAGATAAATCGTAGGTATTGTCAAAGATCAACATTTGACACTACCTACACTACGTCATTAGAATAATAGTTATTTATGTCACAAGTACCGAAAGTACGGAATAGCGCGACGAGCGGTGATGCGGCGCGTCGCCGTAGCACGTGAGCGCGTCGCGCTATCTAGTTTTTGGCAGGAGAGACATCAACGTTTATTGTGTTGCTTTTTGAGAAACATGTATTTAAAATAAAATAAATAAAAATGGTTATATTTCTGTATAGGAAATGTTAGGTTGGTACCACTTTGACGAAACGTCAAGTTTAAAAAGCTAATTCAAATTCTGACAGATTTATATTTGTTCATGACACTGTAGATGTCACATCCGTACCAACATACTAAAATAAAACTATACATCATCGCTATACTTTTCTACTCAATTTATCGTTTTTAGAATTAGATATAAAGACGGGTTGATATTTCTTATCAACAAACAATCAAATTGGTGATCTTATTTCATTTTAAATTTGTATTTTGTAATTTGCCGCACTACAGCGGTAACGTTCCATAGCGGTTCTACAACCTCTGATGAAATTAGCTGTTTTCGAGTGTGACAGCACAAAAAAAATATTTGTCAAAATCCTGGCTACTATGTAGTTTCATATCAATGCAGATGCGACCGATCTCGATCAAATAGAATTTGCTCTTGCAGCTAAACTATTAATTTTACCAAAAAGTGTCATAGGCATAAATTATTCAAAATTTACTTACTTTAATTTATTGTTTAACTATTTTGACGAAATTACAGAAATTCCGGCTCATTTGCAAAATCCTTGAAAATGGCTTAGAATAAACTACCAGTTCCTGTGGACCCTTTAGAACCAAAAGCTTTTCAGTTCTAAGTTTGGTCATAAAACTTCTAAATATGAACTTTCGTCCCGATACCTCAAGTAGTTTCTCCGGAATCATCGCCACAAAAGTATTTTGTACTTTGCCGCACTAGAGCGGCTACGCTCCATAGCGGTTCTCCAACCTCTGATGAAATCAGCTGTTTTCGAGTGTGACAGCCATAGACATTTCTGTGGTGACAGCACAAAAAAATATTTGTCAGATCCAGGCTACTATGTACTTTCATATCAATGCAGATGCGACCGATCTCGATCAAATAGAATTTGCTCTTGAAGCTAAACTATTAATTTTACCAAAAAATGTCATAGGCATAAATTATTCAAAATTTCGTCTACTTTAATTTATTATTTATCTATTTTGACGAAATTACAGAAATGACGAAAATCGTTGAAAAATGCTAAGAGTAAATAGCCAGTTCCTTTGAACCATTTTGAACCAAAAGCTTTTCAGCTCTAAGTTTGGTCATAAAACTACTAAATACGCACTTTCGTCCCGATACCTTTAGTAGTTTCTCCGGAATCGTCGTCACAAAAATCGTTTACACACGCACACACACACACACACACACACACACACACACACACACACACACACACACACACACAGACATTTTTTTGTACCTTGGTCAAAAATGTTCAGGGGACCCATAAAGACCTATTTCCGCTAAAATCTCAATTTTTTTTTTCGGCATGATTACAATACTTTACATACTGCGTATGATAAAGTAAAAAAATAAATAAATGATTTCTGTATAGTAAATGCTAGGTTGGTACCACTTTGACGAAACGTCAAGTTTAAAGGTGCGTTCCGATTGGTAGGTAATGGTAGCTAATGGCGGTGGTAGAATACGAAATTATAGTATTTCTTACATGTCGTGATAATGACACATATTAGTTTGCATGTACATAAACATGAGTCACTAGCAATTTTCTATTGGAAATACTATAACGGCGTCTGCTACCACTGCCATTATCACTAATGAAAACGCACCTTAAAAAGGTAGTTCAAATTCTGACAGATTTATATTTGTTCATGACACATCCCTACCAACATACTAAAATAAAACTACACTCATCGCTATACTTTATTTATAATTTTCGCAATTTATCGTTTTTAGAATTATATATAAAGACGGGTTGATATTTCTTATCAACAAACAATCAAATTGGTGATCTTATTTTATTTGAAATTTGTATTTTATAATTTGCCGCACTACAGCGGCAACGTTCCATAGTGGTTCTCCAACCTCTGATGAGATCAGCTGTTTTCGAATGTGACAACACAAAAAAATATTTGTCAAAATCCTGGCTACTATGTAATTTCATATCAATGCAGATGCGACCGATCTCGATCAAATAGAATTTCCTCTTGAAGCTAAACTATTAATTTTACCAAAAAATGTCATAGGCATAAATTATTCAAAATTTCCTCTAATTTAATTTATTAATTAACTATTTCGTCGAAATTACAGAAATGGCGGCTCATTTGCAAAATCCTTCAAAAAGGCTTAAAATAAACTACCAGTTCCTTTGGACCCCTTTCAACCAAAAGCTTTTCAGCTCTAAGTTTGGTAACAAAACTTCTAAATATGAACTTTCGTTCCGATACCTTTAGTAGTTTCTCCGGAATCGTCGCCACAAAAATCGTTTACACACAGACATACATACACACACACACACACACACACACACACACACACACACACACACACACAGACATTTTTTTGTACCTTGGTCAAAAATGTTCAGGGGGCCCAAAAAGACCTATTTCCGCTAAAATCTCAATTTTTTTTTTCGGCATGATTACAATACTTTATCTTACTGCGTATGATAAAGTAAAAAAACTGAAATATTGAGTTTTTAAGGCGTTGTCAGTTTGAGAGTTATTTTAACATGATTGCACAACCAAACTCTTTGTTGAAACGTGATTGAATGTTTAATTTACAAATGTCCAATACATATTGAGAAATCAACATGTAGCAAATTAACCACCATAAATACAGGGTGTCTCGCCGAACTGGTACATTAGAAGTTTCTCGTGATCTGCTATTTCTGGAAACTTGAAATTTCGGAACTAGAATTTACTCGACCTGAGCTCTTCAGCTAAAACATTCTCAAGTTAACTGTCATGTCCGGTTACCGGAAGTCGGTATCAACATTGTTATTTTAAATGGATGATATAATTTTTATTTTATTTTTCGTTTCTACGTATCAAAATACATTATTTTTGATAATGTTTCCCTATACCTAAATAACACATTTTTTTTTATTTTACTAATTTCTTGGTTTGATTTTACTAATTTTTCGCGGTTACGTTTAAAATTGAATATCTCGCTTATTTTTGAAACTATAAGCTACATAATAGACAGTCCAAATCCAGAAACATAACCAAATAAGACGATGTTTATTTAGTTCATCATGATATCTTATACAGACTGTTCAAAATTTACAACACAATAATTGAAGTTCCAAACGTAAAAACTCATTTTGTATTGTATTGTCAGTATAAAAGAATGTAAACCAAGCGACTTATTCTTCATTTATAGGAGTGAAACATCTTTGGAACAGCAGGAAAACAAAAAATATTGAAAATGTTTGTTAATACTAAAATAATATATTTGGCATATCTAACTTAAATTAAAATTTAATTATGTTCGAAATGCTGCCCGTTCTGCTTCAAACATTTTAAAACTCTTCGCTGTACTTCTGTCATCGTCGTTTTTCGGATTTCTGGTCGCTGAAGTCCATTAATGGCGGCTACTACTCTGTTAGTTAATTCTTCTCGAGTATTAACTATTCTGGAGTAGACATGACTTTTCACATGACCCCAGAAATAAGTCTAATGGTGTTCAATCTGGTGAGCTTGGTGCCCACCGCCAGGGTCTCCTATTTCCGTACCACCTATCGTCAAACATCTGATTAAGTTGAATGGATACCACATGCGAATGTACCGGTGCACCGTCCATTTGATAAAAGCAGTCGCGTAAAATATTGAGGGGAAGACTTTCGCAAATTGTGCACACGTCCACGCAAAATTTCTATATCTCCCATTAAGTCCTCCATTATTAAATAAGAGTATTCAAAATGCATTTAAACAAAAAGTGACAATATCTCAAAAGCTATTTTCAGATAGATATAGAGAATAAAATGTTTTATCAAATGGCGTATTGGTATACAGGAGTTCCAAAAATGAGGTTTTTACGTTTGTAAATTCAATTATTGTGTTGTACATTTTGCACACCCTGCAGAACATATTATGATGAACTAAACATCGTCTTATTTGGTTACGTTTCTAATTTCGGAACACCGATCAAACTTCTAATTTCAATAATAACCGAGATATTCAATGTTAAACGTAACCGCAAAAATCAGTAAAACATTAAGAAAATAAAAAAGACTCAAAAATCTTTTTAAAAATTATGTATTTTGGTACGTAGAAACCAAAAATAAAATTAAAATTTTATCATTTCATTTAAAATAACAAAACTGATACCGACTTCTAAAGTACCAGTTCCGTGAGACACCCTATACAGTGAGCACGTAAAGTATGGAAACATGGCAAGGTCTCAAGAACGGTTTGTTATTTTAAAAAATCCTCGAACACGTCAATTTATAATTATCAAAATACACCTTATGGTACCAAATTAATTTTTTTACCTTCAATTGTTTTTAACAGATGACGTCATCGACATTTTTTTTAAATGGCAACCCTATATTTTTTTTAGTGAATTTGACAGATATTTTAATTGTCTTAATGGTAGCATAACATTTGTATGGCCTTACATAGGAGAATTTTCGCGAAAAAGGCAATTGAAGGTTATGAAATAAAAGTGACAAAATCTCCGGAATGGCGTCGACCGAATTTAACGAAATTTTG
Organism: Melinopterus prodromus; assembly: GCA_964023965.1. Taxonomy (NCBI): domain Eukaryota; kingdom Metazoa; phylum Arthropoda; class Insecta; order Coleoptera; family Scarabaeidae; genus Melinopterus; species Melinopterus prodromus. Next base: position 47,591,679 of record OZ030394.1, read on the forward strand.
TAATTAAATATTTTGCAACGCTGCAAACGCAGTGGTGTATGCACTGTACGATTCTGTTAAGTTGAGCTGTTGTTATTTTTTGTTATCGATTTTTTTTTAATTTTTAGTCCTAGTTAATAAAGGTGTTTGTTAATTTCAAGATGTTTTTGATATAATCCTATAACAAGCGTAGTAACATTGAATAGGCAATTAAAGACTGTAACAGAAAATGTCAAAATATACAGGGTGTTCCATTTAAGATTCAAGTTTGAGGTTATATCTCAGAAACTGTAAACGTCGCATCAACGATAATAACGCAAGTGACTTCACATGGTTACAAAATACTTAATTCCAAAATTTCGTTAAATTTGGACGAGTCGTTACGGAGATTTTGTCACTTTTATTTCATAAACTTCAATTGTCATTTTCTCGAAAATGTTCTTATGTAAGGCCATAAAAATATTATGCTACCATTAAGGCAATTAAAAGATCTGTCCAATTCATTAAAAAAAATATAGGGTTGTCATTTAAAAAAAATGTCGATGACGTCATCTGTTAAAAACAATTGAAGGAAAAAAAATAATTTGATACCATAAGGTGTATTTTGATAATTATAGATCGACGTGTTCGAGGATTTTTTAAAATAGCAACCCGATCATGAGATTTTGTTATGTTTCCATACTTTACGCGCTCACTGTATACGTAACGTGTTTAATATAAACAACATCACCATACATTCTTGCAAAACACAGACACTCTCTATAGTAAAAGCCTGTTAACCATGAGGATAAACGATGGTGGTTGATTGGTTTTTGTAGGAAGAATAGTATAGTGAAATCATCGAAGAAAACACGTATAAGGTGCAATTTAAAATTTTGCACATCGGCAAGAACATGAGGTTAACCTCAAAATTATTTAATAACTTTTATTTGTTGGTATATTTAACAATCATCTTCATTTGTAGATCATTTCGTATTATTTTAATATTACGATTACAAAAATTTACAAACATAAACAACAATTATTAGAAAATCACAATGTCCAGGACCATATCAAAAATATTCAGGGGTACCACATCTGTTAACATTCTTATAGAGGAATTCAGTCATCTGATCTCATTTAAAGGAAATAAACATATAGATCACAATAAAGTTAGTAAACAGCATGAACCGATCATAGTTCTAGATGGATAACTTGACAACTACAAATAACAATGCTTGAAAGTGACTCAGAAACCAACAACTTACAGTTTGTGCCAGAATAAGTACCTACGCTTTCACAACCACACTTATATGCACAGTAGTTTCCAGATTACTACTTTCATCACAACTTATAATTGCTGAGGTTTCGCAAACAACGTCTCCATTTCTTTAGAGCTAACTACAGACTGAAAACCTAGCAACAAGGTCAACTGTCTGATATGTATACTACCGCTAGATCTACCACCCCACGTGGATTCCCGCTTAGCTGCGTTAGGATTGGTAGCCAAATCCCATTGATGTCAGAACAGGCTTCACGGTGATGTTGTCGGGATGTTTGTAAATATCTATGGCTTGTTCTGTTCTAGATTATTATTCATTGACCAATCAATGCAGTATTCAAGGATCCTCTTGTCACATTATTTCTTAATAGACTAGATTCACGTACGCATAATACAATCAACCGAATTTCTCATCCACAGTTAGACTTATCTGCGGTATACCATTGCGATTTTAAAGATTAGCTGCGAATTAGTTTGCGGGTTGTCCTGAGGCCCCCCCGTTACACTGCATAGGGTGTAATTGGAAAGCAGCTATGTTTTATACCAGAGTCTAATGGAATAGAATCCCCATACCCCAATAAGTTAAGATTATTAGTAGGGTACATAAATCCACGGATCAGACACTTAATAGAGTCGAGCTATTTGGAGCTAGTGGGCTAGCCGGCATCCAACTGTGGGGCCGCGCAGTATACACAAATTTAATCGTGCGATAAATTCGGTCCCTAACCCCCTAAATATCGGGATATATATATACGTGGGGGATGTTTGTTGTTGTCGCTGGCAGGGGTAGGTCGGCGGTATAAATCGTGACCGTTCACCTCCATCCACCTTGTGCGGCCCTCTTCGTCCGTGTTTCCGAAATAAATAGTGGACAAAAATATCCGTTATAAATAATCAGGACTAGGATAATAAATCTGCGGACGATGGTGGAGAGAGACGAATAAAAAGCTGTGAAATCCGCGAGGGACGGCCCTTTGTTAACGGACAACGATGCCGCCCCGTTATGCCCGCATTTTTATTCTCGCGACCGTTGCCTTTGTCTACTTAATACCGCTACTCACAAAAGAAACTAGCTGTGTTGACAATGGGGACTCGGGTTTCAACAAAATCCTTCGTCCACTGCACTGAACTCGCTTTCGTTTCTTTTTTTAACGTTTGCTACTTTGAGGACTTAGGCTGCCTACACAAATGCATCACAAACTTCGCAAGGATCGACTTTCAATGTGCTATTATGTTTGTCACAATCCCTTGTCTTAATTTTACTGCAAATTAAAAGAAGATCCCAATAGAAGAACAAAACAGAAACTCTATTATTATTAATTATTATATAAAATACTTTATTTCTTGCGACTACTGTCGAAACATAAGTCGTGTGGTAAGCAGTGGAACACTGATGTAGTGATGTAGAATGTTAACGCTTAATTAAGAGCGTGTCAATGCGAAATATCATGTTAACAATTTGTTAACATTATTTATAATTTAGAGAAAGCCGCTAGTAGCATATTATGCTAGGCATGTGAAATTCTATACTTGTAGGGGTTGGAAAATTTACGTTAACGGCATGTAAACACGCATCAGTGTACGTACCTACAACTTAGTTTTATTTATGTAGCGAACTTTTTATTATTTACGTTTTGGCAAATATAAAAGTCTTCAGAACCAAGCAAATTACTTGTGTAGTTCGTATCTAAAAAAGGCAGGATAAAATAAAATGAGATGGTGGTATTAGATTTACTTCTGTATTCACTTGCAGGATAGCCAACCTGCTCCAATTAACACAATATTTTAAGCATTGAGGTTGTGTTAGTTTCTGCAAAACTGGTAAATATAAACATTTTTTAGCGATTTTTCCGTAATAAGCATAAAAAGGTCATCATCAAGTGAATCAGAAGTTTTGATTAAACACTCAAACATGCGCCATTGCAAGGTAATTACCAGCTGGGCAAGAATACTCTAAACAATTTTTGTTATTTGTATTATCAATAATAATACTATATACACATTTTGGTGCTTGAAATATTACAACAACAAAAAATAAATATTACAATAATATATTACAACAATAAAAAATACAACAATAAATGATAATATAATGACAGTTATAAATTTACGTTCACAAAATACCTAATATTTAAAATTAAGACGACGAAACACCGAAAATTAAAAAAAAGCAACCCAAAAAGCTTTAATAGTTTTAGTTGTTGCCGATTACCAAAATTTTTATAATAATAATAATAATATATAATAATATATTTCAGAATCTGTACAGAAACTAGTCATACATTGCATTAACAATCATGTGTGTATGTTTATTTCTTCGTGTGCCACGCTGGTAAATTCAACGGTGCTGTAGGGTGCTGTACGTAACAGACTGACCTAAAGGATTTTTTTTAAATCTGCTGTGTGTCTGTGTCTTCCAGCTTGTAGGGAGGTTGTTGTAGCGAGGGTGAGGATGTCGTTTCTGGTTTTATGGATAGTGGAGAGGCAACGGAGCCTGGGTTTATGGCATACACGGTAAGAATTTTGTGTTTTTTGAAAAGTGGTTTGGTGTGGTCTTCGGTATGATCTGATGTTAGGCATCGGACAGCCCGTTTCTGGATTAGGAAGATGGTCCTTATGCGTGGGGTGTGCCCCCATGACTCTATGCCATAGGCCATACGTGCCTGAAACAATGACATGTAGGCCATTCTTTCTGCTTGGTAACCTGCGGTTTTTTCTATCCTGCGTATGGCATAAGTGACTCGACCTAGGGTTTTGCAAGTTGTTCAGTATGGCCACGCCAGGTTGGGCGGGGATCTATGTGAATTCCAAGGCACAGATTTCTCGGTCTTCTCCCATCTATCCATTTGGAAGATAACTTGCTCTGTTTTAGCTTCGTTGAGGTGAAGGATCTTAAAAAAAAAACATTTCTTTGCTTGTTGCACGTGTTTACCAGCATTTGTTACTGCTTCAACATTTATGATCAAGCTTTAAGGATTCAGGATTCAGATTAAGGTTTCCTATAAAGTGATTTTCAGGTTTCTAAAACAATGGGTTTAGGTAGTATAAATTTGTAAAATTTGCCACTATATGTGCGCTACAGGAAGCAGCACCTAATGCACATTATATTTTTTGTAGGTCGCATTATAATTTTGACATGGTACAATTTAGATTATTGAATGCGCTTATAATATTGTTATGCAGAGTTATTTAAACCATTGGAATAGTATATTATTCTATGAGCAAGTAATGTACGCAATTTCTCACGAGAACGAAGTTTTTTCTATTCCTATTGAGGAATGCATTCATTATCATGGCAATTTATGATAAGTAATACTAACCATTCCCCACACACATGACAAATATTTCATTCCTGGCTCCTCATACCCCGCCAGTAGTGAGAAATATTTCATTCCTTACGGCTTTAGAACCAATCACAGCTCTGCATTTTTCATTTCCAAATTGTTGACACACTGCTTAGCGACATTGTCAAGGCATTGACAACGTCGCTAAGTGACAAGGCGCACCAAACAATTTTAATATGTCAAAATCCTGTAAACCGTCATAGTGACATACAGCTGTCCCTATATGCACAAAAATTAATTTATAAAATTTCGTTGCATGGTCGTAGAAAAAGTATAGTATTCCATTCGCAAGTAATGGCTATTTCTCACTCGAAAAATAATATTATCAAAATACAAATATACATTTTTGCAAATAAAAATAATACTTTTTGACCTCAATTTACACCTATGCCAATTCCGGTTTTTCTGTAAATGCAGCAATATCCCCCAGTGTATGCTGTGGAACTAGTAAACTCGCCACCAAACGAAACAAGGTCTATCCATACACAAATATTCGAACGGCTCCAGCAACAAAAAACCCTGAGTGAGTGAAAACTACTTATTCTGTTTTTTTATTTCTTCTATTTGTGATTCATTAATCACCTTTGCATGTTGACCAGGTCTACACACTGTTTTAATTTTTAAATACTATATTTTTCTGGTTATTTATTTAGTATATCTAAATAAAATTTTGTGAGATTTGTTCATCTCTATTTTGCATTCCTATTCACACCTTCCATAGATATAAATGTATAATCCCTTCACTCTGGCATATATTTTATCTCTGCCTGTGACCAGTACGTTGGTTTTATCCACATTGATTTTAATGCTTCTCGTCTGCAGCGCTTTGTTCCAAATCATTAGATTTTACTACAACTCCTCGTCTATCGTAAAAATTACGACGTCATATATGTGAATGCGTACTCAGCAATTTCCACCATTTGCAAGCTGTAGTAGCCCACTTGCAAACTCCTTTAACTCCGCTTCTGCATTCCTTTATTACAGAATTCAAAATGGCACTCTGCATTTTCAGACGATAAACCGCATTATTTTCTAAGTTCCGTTACGAAAAAGAGAAATTTAAAGAACCTAAGTCCCCCAATAGGGTATTTGAGTATTATTGGAAAACCATCTTAGTGTGTTTATTCCTTCACTCTACTTTGTAAATGCATTATTTTTCGTAATTATTTCCTCAATATTTCATAAAAGTCAGCGTTAAAAATCAGGGACACAAAAAGTCCCGCCAAAACAATAGTTTCTGTTGTACGTAGATCACGTGATTCTTGTGACGTCACACGATACTAGATGTCCAATCGGCCCATATGGTCTGTAATCATCGGCATCGTCGCCGTTTGGCAATTGTGTAGTATGATGTGTTGTTTTCACAACACTCTCAAAACACAACACTGCCTCGTAGAAATTCAAATGAAATAAATAGCGGCCAAAACAAGTGTTTTTTGTTGTGAAGATTACTTCGACATAAGTAAAACTGACTATAATCTGACAGTTTAAGGTTAGGACTAACCTAACCTACAAAGTTATGCTTACATTGCACTTTTTACACACAGTTTTTACATTTGAGTTTTTTGGAGTTTGATTTGTATGTCAATTGTCCAATTTATTTCTCATGTCCTATAGCGCTTGAAGAAGTACCCAGTAGGATACAAAACATAAAGCGATTGCTAAAATAAAACAAAAATAAGGAATCCACCCACATTTTATAGTATTAATGTATCTGTCAAATCCTGACTAACTCGCTTTATTTTAATGCATATACGACCGATCTCTATTAAATAGAATCTCAGTTACTTTTAATTTTATAAGTAGTATGATAAAGTCATGTGCCTGGCCACATCAGCTTTTTTTGAAAAGTTATAAATAGTTTTTTTTTTAATTTAATCTATTACGATGACTACAATAGAAGTCATATTTTGAATACAGTTAAATACCCTATTGTCACAATAAATATATCCTTCGAGTGTTCGAGGTCTAAACAAGTCGCCCCACAATAACCGAGATCCAATATAGTTTCTCGGCGTGCAAACGTCGATATTTCTACGGAACGCCACAAGAAGAACAAATTCCCGCCGAAATTAAATCTATCCGGTCGTCGGCGTTGGGGGCGACACTTGTTCACCGCACTCTGTCAAACGTGCACGGTGAAACATCGGCTGGTGTCGTGGGACAAACTTTTCCAATCTTCGGTGCCTCGGCTGGTTGGAACTAGGGGCGGCGTGGGGTGTGGTGGGGGTCGGTAAAGGAACAGACGGTTTGGGCGACAAGATAGCCTCGGAGAGGACGTGACACATTAACAGGTCCCGCGTAGCCTCGGGGGCTGCCGGCCCTGTTATTGCCTAGCAGGACGGGGATCGCGCACACACACACACACACACTCTAACGGGCACGCTCTCACACATCGGGTGAGGATCAATGGCCGGTTCGTGAGGGAAATTGTTAAAAATTTAATACCGGCCGGAAAACTAGCGACAAAATGTGGATTTTTACCGACCGGCGTTGCCTGGAATCTTAAGGACGGCTGACGCTTCTGGCTTAACATCAAGATTTATAAGTTTCAATAAGGGCGGTTTAGTGGTTCTGTTGCGGGAAAAACTTGTGCAAAAAGATACATAGACAACGGCTATTATTTTCTGGTGAAAATGGTTATAGTTGACTATTGCAAAGTCTACATCTTGAAACGGACCAATGCCCAAAGAACATAGTCCCTAATAAAATAAATGCTCCTAATAAAAGAAGTAAAAGCTGGGGTACCCCAGGGTGGTGTATTGGGACCAACTGTTTGTCTACTATATAAGTGACCTGCCACAGCTGGAAAATGTAACAGTCGCCACATTCGCAGATCACAAGGCTCTAATGGAAGTAGGATCAACTATTGGAGAATCTACTAGAAATCTTCAACAAACTAGTACCTAATAAAATATATAAATGTACCAAAAAATGGAAGACCAAGCTGAAGAACTGCCCACAATACCTTTACTTGGTCACTAATACAAAGAACTGTAGGTACTGGCTTCCTGCTTTGGGGTTGCGAGAAAAACTCCAATATACAAGGAATCCAGACTTTCCAAAATAAAGTACTAAGGAATATGGTTAACGCTCCTTGTTACATACGGAACAGTGACCTGCACCGTGATCTTGGTGTCCCACAACAAGTCATCCAAGAAATAAAATGAATGCCACTAAGCATGAATCTCGCCTAAGCCACCACGTCAACGTAGACACCCTGCAGCTACTGGACAACTAGAATCTAGTGAGAAGACTAAAAAGAACTAAACGCTTCGAACTAGTGAATCAGTGAAATGTGTAAAAAGCAGAGCAAAGTGAGTGAAGTGTTAGTGCTTCTTGTTAAGGACAAAGTAAATGTAGGATATCAGTGGATAGCCTATTAGACAAGCACCTAGTTTTAAGAATTCAGATTTAAGTTGATGGTTAATCTTTTAGATTCTATTAAATATGTAAAGCATATTGAAAAATAGAAGCTTATTAAAAAAATAGAAGGAAATTTGTAATGATGTAATAAAGTAAACGCAAATCATAAACAATTAATCAAAGTATTGAAGATGGTGATTACGGTAGTAATTCCGTATGATACGGTATTTCCGTATATTCAATTCTAGGTATAAACAATTAAGTTATTGTACATTTCTTCATTGCTGCAATCAGGAGTTTGGTGTTGCCCCAGGAACATCTATTTTCTTAGACACAAAACTTCTCTTGGAAGACGGTTTTTTACAACCAATGATTTGATATTTGCAACTGAATATCCCAGACAGTAATACATCTTCGAGGACCTGGATGGCTAAAAAAGGAGCGTCGTTTCATAGTTGATGTTAGTGGGATCTGATCAGCAGATCTCGATTGACAACTTTCTTACATTGCCCAGAAGATTCTTTAAAACGCGGCTTACGGAAGAAACCTTTGACCATGTGTCGACTACCGTCGTTATACCACATATACCACACCACAAAACGGCATTACTCGGATAATCCTTCAGGCTTTAGATATCTTGCAACCGTGCTGAACAATATTAGTCTTAAGCGCAAACATTCTATATTCTAAATGTGTTTACAACGCTACTTAGAATCTAGATTATAATATCTGACATAGTTTAATGGTATATTATTAGACGAACACATAATTAAAAATATAAATCACGAGCATAATGTATGCGTGTGATTATAAAGTGCAATTTAAGAATGCTTTTAATAATTCATTAGCGAAATATAATTCGGCATTCTTTAATTTTCAACTTCTTGATGTGCTTATAAATCCTACTAATGGCCCATTCATTTAATTTTTCAATTAATGGTATGTTTTAGACTAATATAAATGGAAAGGTATAAATCAACATGGTGTTTTAATTTTGGCGATAACATCTTATGATAAGACCCATTATCTGAAGGGCTATACCGTCTGCTTGCACACGGTCTCATCTAGTTATTTATAACAAAAACATAACATCTAAGAACCGGCGATCTTTTAAGAAACGATCATAGCCTCTTTCCTGTTCATTTCAATTATTTTGTTTTTACTGCATTTCCTTAATAAAATGTTAGACCACTGCTTATTCACTTACGCAACACTAGTTTTCAGTATGCATTTTTCACTACATATATGGTCATGTGGCATTAATGATTACAGTTTTGGGAATTGTTTTTTTTTTTTCATATGACCTTTTTTAAGTGTTATTTTTGAGTTGATCCTTGTTTTTAAGTTGTTTTATTTATCAGTTACTACTTATTTTTAACCATTTTGAGTATAATTAATTTAGCATTTATAAAATTATAAGCCGACAACAAAGCACAATATTAAAAACAAAACAAAATCGTCAAGTAAATTAAAAAAAACTGCTTCAATTCTTATTAACATATTATTGTTGGTAGCGTCCCTGATTCAGTTAGCACATAACCCAGTGAAAGGAGCTCGAATTCGATCTTTCATGTTCTTCTATCAGTTATTGCGCCTCATAAACTAAGTCTTTAATAGCTGCCCAAATTTAAAAAAATGCATTGGCGTCAAGTCGAGGGAATGCGGTGGATATTAGTATGACCCATTAAGCGCAATCCACCGATCGTCGAACACCTCGGAAAGCAAGCCTCTTACTGCAACAGTTATGTGCGCTGGAGCACCGTCCATTTCAAGCTACCCAATTATTGAGGACCCAATGACTGATAACGAGTACATGAAAGATAGAGTTCGGGCTGCGTTCAATGGGTTATGAGGTAACTCTAATTTATTAAAATTTACTTAATGATTTTGTTTTATTTTTAAAATTGTGTTTTATTGTAGGCATATAATTTGATGTATACGTAATTAATTATAATGAAAAATGACCTAAAAAAATAGTTTAATAAAGTTTTGTTTATTCCAAATTTGTTGTTCAGTTGTCTTCAAACGCAATCTAGATTTGGAAATATTTGCAATTTCTATTGTGATGTTTGAAAATGGATTTCAGTAGGTAAAAGTACATTTTCGGTATAGGACATTGTACACAAAGTTGATCTAAAATTTTCCATAGAATTGAGAAATGTATTCGTACGTTAGGGTTGACATTAGAAGAAATCGACTTTTAGTACTTTTCTCGAATTCAACTTTGATCTTATAATTCGTACGTATAACCTTTTAGCAGAGTTCCACCAATGTGTCGATAATACGTTACGTTCACAACAATTTTGCCGGACCTTTTTCCGACGGTCACAGGGGATAATTTATAAGTAGTTGAAAGTAACTGTGCAGCTGTCATTTTGTAATGAAAAAAATTAATATCTCAAAAATGACACATGTTAGGTATAGGAAATGTAACATAAAATTTAATGAAGATTTCAAAGATGCTATAAAATACAGGCATTCCATTTGAAATATAAAAGTTGACATCATTTCCGGTGTAACCGGAGGTAAGCGAAAACTCAAAATAGTTTAGTTGAGACGATAGTGTCCAGCAATATAGGTCAAATTCTGAATCTCTCATTTCATTTGGTTCTCCATATACTTGTAATGGCAGCTCGTCGTGGGAATGTATAACATTTTCGCAAAATGTATATTTTGATTTCGTTTATGATACACAAATAAAATCATATATTATTATTATTATTTAATATAATTTTCAGACACACTTTATTGTGTCTGCTAACATAGAAAAAGTAATATTGATGTTATCTGGTTTGTCAGTATGTGCCGTCCTTGAATATTTTGGGCGTAGTGTGATTGGGAACAGACTTTATATTTTTTATGAAAATTGGCTCCTTTTCTAAAGCTATACTCTCGGCCAACCGCTACAATGATATCTGAATAGAACTCGCGGTACAGCTCATCTAGCATTATTCAAATTTATACATAAACAAGTACTTCCCACATTACTAAAAATTTACTAAATTAAGTTAGTTAAGCTAAGTATGTAGTAATGTAGTGTCTTGATGTGTGGCAGATATTGCAGAATAAGTACAAGAAGGTAGGCCATATGGTGATTACTGATTATTGACTACAAATAACTGCAAATGCATTTAAAAAGTTGAGTAGTACTAGTAATTATAATACTTAGGTCAATCTTCGTATTCGAGTAATAGCCCAGTGAAATTAGTCAAATTAAGCTACTAACTACGGAGCTACGGAACCTCTGCAATTGATATTCCACGTTTCTTAGGATTACCTAAATTTTACGATTTAAAATCTTTATGAAAAATTTTCTGGCTTAAGGCCATGAAATGCATCTGGTACCACTAAGATAAATAAAAGATCTACCAAAATATCTACTTTATCAGTAAGAAAAATATCTGATTAGCATTAAAAGCAAGTGTCAAGGACGCCATAAGTCAGTAACAATTGACGGACGGAAATTGACACGTCCATAAAAATGTGGATCTTAATAAAGACAGACCGCCTACGATATTTGTCGGATACAAACTACTTCATGTCAGTCAACCAGTAGCAAAGGTACATGTGCACGATATTTATCGTGCCATTCAGACCCGAAGGTTTATTTTCCATTGGTTTTCCAAATAAAACTAGATTTTAAATCGTTTTCGTGTATAATTGAATTGCCAATTTACGTTATTTATAACCATTAGTCGCATTCAAAATATAAAAGCGTGCACGTATGTGGTATTCTAGAAAGTATCGATTACAACCCTTTAATAATTTAAACGTATTTTCGTATAACAGAATTTCCAAATTTAATTACGAACATTTGAAAATAATCGGGTAATTTCCATACAGTTTGACATGGCACTGCTTCAACCACATCCAATTGTAATACACTAAAAATCCACTTCGGTGTACATAATCGATTTCTGTTACAAAATACGAAATTAATAGTTCTGTCATGTTCACAAAAGGCATAACTATATACAGTAAAGTACATACTAGCTACAATCCAGTTCAACTTACCTACTGTTTGAAATTTCAATTGTGGAAAAGTAGTTCTTCCGCCATTTGACTGCTTAATAGATACCACCAAACCAAACAATAAATAATAATTATAATTTTACGGAAACAGTAGGTATGGTAGTAGTAAGTCAACAAAGTTTTGTTTTCAGCAAATAAGGGGCAATATATATTATTATATTGCCATTTTCCTTGCCAGCTAATCGCAGACACGTATATTTTGTCAATAAACTTAGCACCAAGAGAAATAACCAAGCAGCATTATTTTTGAGTTTTCACATAATCAAAAATGTGCAGCGGAACACATTGTGCTCCAAATGATAAGACTGGAGGGGGTACCTGCTCCAATCCTGTCCTCAAAGTGAACTTGCACAAGCAAAACTGTCTGTGCAAGTAGGTGTGGGTGCAGATGTTAAAATGTTAAATAGTTTTGTTTGGGATAATGGGATCCGATTCTGAGTACTTCAAATTTCCTGTATCCAGGTCAGATCACTTTGGAAGCTCTCTAAGTTAATACTATTTTGGTAACTGAAACAATTAAACGCATGCTTATGAAGAGAATGATCTGTCATAGTCTATCATAGCTAGCAACATTTTTTGTTGTCGTAAAGTTATAAATACAGAGTTACATGCAAAAAATCATTTGTGTGCAAGCTTTTTTCAAGATTGCTGAATTTCCAGGGTTTCCTTGAAAATTCCTTGAGGATTCAAGTTTTAATTTAAACTGAATTCAAATAAGTCACGTAATTATTTTAGTACTAATAAGTCATACATTTTTTCTGTACTATCTTTGTTATATATTGTCTATCAGACGGTCAATAAATGTTTTTAAAGACAAATTGCAATTATAATTTTTTTTTGGGGCTAAGGCCTTTTAGATATAAATGCCACATAACATATTACGTCCGACAATACAATACAACGTTAAATAGAAAGCTAGGACAGAAAAACAAAACTCATTGGTGTATGTGAAAGTCAATAAACAATTCCATGAGCACTACATTTTTAAATACTTAATACCGATTAATGCATACTAAATCGGCAATAGCAGCAAATTTATTTCACCTATGTAAATATTTGATGTGTAATGAAATGTTGAATTATTTGTAAATCTGTATTTGAACAGCATTTCGAATGTTATATTATAACAATACATAGGATATATACAGTGTGTCCCCCGATGGACCTAACTATACCTACAATGGACGTAATTTTTAATTTCTCGAAAAAAAAAGTAATTATTTATAAAGAGTTTTGGATGTCCTAAAAAGTCGACAGCCATTGCTAATATTTTGATTTAACATACAGGATGGTTAGAAAACACGAAAATGTTAAATTGGCCGAAAAGTAAACTATCGGGTTTTCGGAAGTCGATAAAAAAATGTCTAGGTAAAAGTTAGTTTGAATTAATTTTATATATGTTCTATTTCAAATTTTACATCTCGGACCAGTGACAAATTTAGAAACCACAATTATGATTGCTCTGTTGACAGTAGTAACTGCGCATCCAAGCACTTTCTTGACAGATGAGGATTGTTTTTTAATTTTGTTAATTTTGAAAATTGTTTGCTACCTACTTTGGACGAAATCAACTTACTGCTCAGGTGCTCACTACACCATCAACACGACGGTTGTCCTAGTCTTAGCACATATCAGCTCAGGGATTGCTTGAACAAACATTGGAGGATTCTGCCTTATAGGATGGGCACCACGTTCACCTGATTTAACGCCGCTTGATTTTTTTCGGTGGGGTTATTTAAAACAGGAGGTATATACGAATAATTTTCATGATAAAGAAGATTTTCTAAAATTAAAAATTAGGGAAGCAGTAGATAAAATAAATGAAGAACCATTGATTTGGTATATCGGGAGTTTAGAAGAAGATTAAAAAAATGTGTAGCTGTAGGAGGACAATATGTGGAGTAATGTTTTGTTAAATTACTTTGTTAAAAATGAATAAGATATAAAACTTAAAATACAATATTGAAATTTGATATCTGGGCATAAATTTAAATATAAAACAACTTTTACCTATAACATTTTTGTTCTAATTCCGAAAAACCGATAGTTTTAAGTTTTTATTTGACAGTTTACCATAACAAAGGTCATAGAATTAGTACATTTTGGTGAGCCTCCAATTCTAGTAGCTAATTTCTTTACATTTGTTTCAGAAACGGAACAGGAGCATCCTAATATTGACCATCGGAGGTCTCCTACTACTCCTGGTAAGGCTTCAAGGACCCACGCCGGAATTTTCAAGAGCAGATAATCCAACAGCTAAAGAAAAATACGCATCAACACGATTTATGACGTTTTTATATCTTCCCTTAGCGAACATATGGTTGCTCTTCTTCCCAAACACCTTAAGCTTCGACTGGGGCATGGACGCAATACCCAGAGTGCAAAGCATAAGAGATCCTAGAAACCTATGCAGTTTTACGTTTTACATCGTCTTGGGGTTGTTGGTAAAACATTGTTCGTCAATAATCTTTAAGAAGCCAGATGAAGTTATAATAGAAAAATGTTTATGCCCGGTGTGCCATCAAAATCTACAAGAAATGCACACGATGTCATGCAGGGCAAGCAATAACAACAATAGTGTGAACATATGCTCTTGCATCACAGTGTCGAAGAAGGGTTACAGAGAAGAGTCAAGTTCTAGGGGCGTTAAAGCCACCATATTGTTATCCTTAGCTTTTTTAACGTTGCCTTTTCTACCGGCGACGAATGTGCTCTTCTACGTCGGGTTTGTTGTGGCTGAACGTGTACTCTATCTTCCAAGTGCTGGTTGGTGTCTATTGTGTGGTTTGGGCGCCGCGAAGTTGTGGAAGTGCAAGAGGTACAGAGTTACGATGGTAGTGTGTGTTGTTTCAGTTGTTGTCGCGTTCAGTTTGAAGACCGTGACTAGGAATAGGGACTGGTTCGATGAGGAGTCGCTCTACAAGTCTGCGATCCACGTCAATCCACCAAAAGGTAAGATTCCACAAACTATTAGCCATATTTTATACAGTATGCATTGTTGTGAACAACATGGTTACTATTTTGTTTTGTTTTCTTACAATGACTCCATCTAATGTTGTTAGTTCCGGTTTTACTTTACGTAGAGTGACAAAGTAATGTAATCGTGTCGAAAAAAAGTTTTGAGATTTTAGCGGAAATATATCCTTTTTGGTCTCTTGAACATTTTTGACAAGGTAGAAAAGGTATCGGGACAAAATTTCATATTTGGAAGTTTCATGACTAAATTTAGATGTGAAAGAAGTTGTGTTGAAAAGGGTCCAAAGGAGCTGGAGGTTTAGTATTAGCACTTTTCAACGATCTTAATTTCGTCAAAATAGTTAAATAATAAATTAAAGTAGAGGAAATTTTGAATAATTTATGTCTATGACATTTTTTGGTAAAATTAAAAGTTTAGCTGCATGAGCAAATTCTATTTGATGGAGCTCGCTCGTATCTGTATTAAAACAAGTTAAGCAGGATTTGACAGATAGTTTGATTCTATTGACAGTATTGTTAGAACATAAGAAACTGGGCCGTGTGAGGAATTGTAGGAATATTTTAAAACTAAATTATTAGCGCTTACAACTTTTTTATTCCGTCAGTGAAGCGAGTTAAATAAAATCAATATCTGGTGATACTAATATCACTTTTAGAAAGAAGCTGGTTTTCCATACCTCTCTTTAAATTCTTCCATGCGATTCCATTCGACATACACCTAAATAAAGAAGACACACACACGATATTGCACTATGAGACCCTGATAATGATGGTTGGATGATTCCATTGCTGACTATTTGCGCAGAAGATGACCTAAAAAGTCGAAACATGTTCCCAAGTAAATAAATTAAACAGCAAAGAGTTATATTAAAAATAATAATAAAAATTCGACTGTTCATAGTATTGATTGCAACAACTCTAAATTACTGCACAAGTGTAACAACGGTTTTAAAATGGATTTGTGGAACATTTTGAGATACAGAAGCATAAAAATAACCTTAATTATGACCTGTTAAATGATCAAATTGATTTTCAATATAAACCCGTTTTTCAATCCTTTAGATTTTGTGCCAGTTTTCTCCTTCTGTATTCATAACCCCACCCCACCACCCACCAAAAAATTCAATAAATAAAAATAAAATAATTTTTATACCTTTTTGACCTAATTTGTTTGATTTTGGTTATTTAGTGATTTTTACTTTGTTATTTCCACCATTTTTGGTCGGTTATATTTTGATTCTCGTCACGTGACCGCGTTCTTCTCGTCAGCTGTTACTATAGCAGACCACTGTTGCCCGTTGTTGCGTCCATGTTGGTTGTTCTCGTCGGATTTTTGCTATAATTTAGCTGTTTGTGTCTACATGCTTTCCTGTCTGTGCTTTCATCTGAGTTGCCACGTTTGTGATTGTTCGCAGGGCTGTAATATACCGACCATGATTAATTCGATATGATGTTTTAGATTTAGTTTAGTTTAATTAATTACATTTTAATGCGTTTTTTGTACGTGAATAATTTGTAGACTTTTACACGCTGATGATCGGGCTCATAACCCGAAACGCGTCCGAAGTATATTAAATCTTATTTTGCAAAAAGAGGGTTTTATTCCATCCTAATTGATAATTAATTGTGTTACTTCTTTGGAGTAATATTTCAGCATTATTGCTGAAGACTTACAAAACACGTACGCATGCAACGCAGTTACTCCAGCTGGACTTTTGCGTGCACCTTTGGGTGCACATTGATCGTACAAGAATAAGCATTATTAGGAAATTTCTAGATCTTTTAATACTATATCACCAAAAAAGTCTACATGTACATCGTTGAAGTAAGTTGACATTTATTTATTACTTTTCAAATTATTTATTTGCGGGTGCTCCCGTCCGTGTTAAGTATTTGAAAATGTGATTGAGCATCATAATAATAATAATAATAATAATTCTTTATTGACCGAACATTAATATATACATTGCACGGCAAGTCGAACATAAATGTTGCAAAAGAAAATATTTAATAATAAGAGGCAGATTCTGTGCCGTTAAATCTTGTCCATTTGCGACATATGTCCTTCAGAGGGTTGAGAAGTGTCTTATGTAATACCCACCTTCCTTTTTTTCGGAAATGTACCAGAAGTAGTCTAACTATAAATTTGGATGCGTTTTCGTATTATTTGTTTATGTAATTGTCGCTACATGTTTCGTGTCATTCTTTAAGCACTACGGATAGTTGAAAACAAGCATTACATAATTGACAGAAAATAACTAAAAAACAACTTACATATCGTCAAACGTTGAGATTACACATACATACGTCACGAACAAACATATAAACTATATAATTCGTTATAAATATATTTTACTCCTAGGCACCAAAGAACAATGTTCTCAAGTCTACTAGTAAACGATAAGTATCGTACGTATTTACACACACAAAAAATTCTGAAGAAAAAAACTGCTAACTTTTGACTAATGTTTATTAGTTTTTATCATAAAATGTGATGACACTTAAAATGACCTTAACGACATGGATAGTTATTCCCTGTAGAATATACCTAATCCAGGTCTGACATTGTAGACTTTTTAACACAAATAACATTTTTCATCTTTGTTACATTATAAAAATAGGCTTCCGTTGACTGAAAATTGGCCGGTATTTTAAGTTTGCAAGTGAGTAGGTACTAAAACCGATTTGGTTGAACGGCATTCTACTTTGGGGTTGTTCGAACAAAAGAAATATCCAAAGTATCCAAAATTTTCAAAATAAACTAGTAAGGAGTATAGTTAACGCTTCTTGGTACATACGGATCAGTGACCTGCACTATGATCTTTGTGTACCAGCCAAGAGATGGCTAATCTTTCAGATTCGTTTTAATATGTTTAGCATCTTGTGGTTTCCAACTAAATCATTCGCACTCAATGGCTATAATTGGGTTGAGCATACACTCGTGTACAACCTTTATCCTCTTGAATTATATATAGTCTTCGTTGTGTGCTCACAAATTAAAATACATAGTTTGCTTCCATTCAACCGAGTTATCTCTCTTCAAGCATTTTTAAGTCGCTGTTTTTTAAAGAATGACTTCTTGATGCTGTTGAGGTGTGTTACAACTATTTGTACGTTAAAAAATCTTAACTTATTCCTCACAAAACGATACCTAAGAATCCGTCCCATTTAGGTTCGTGTTCTCCATTCTGATAATCTGTCTGTCTATGCCGAACAATGACTCCTAATTGCACTTATGTGCTCTCTGTTCACAGTACCTACCTATTTTATGTTCTTAGACCGAACACTGATAATTATATTGTCTGTCAACATTAACCTACAGACTAATCGAACCTGTCACCTCCATGTATGTATGTGTCGATACATACGTATCGATCCTGCGGTGTTTTCCACAGGTTCACCTCTCTCAAGCAACAAAGTCCTGTTTGTAATTGAATGGGTACAGGAGTTTCCCGAGCTTCACCGAACCCCCCGAAATCGTGTAATTTTCCAAACAATTGCGTGCGGTAATAAATTAATTTCCGCATCAGCGGCGTGCATTCCCGCCCGCCCCCCATAAAAAGGGCATTTTACAACTGGTATCGGGGCTGCAATCGTGTCATTCGTTCGCCGTTCGGACGTTCGGAATGCGTTTTTCCCAAATTTACGCACGCAATATACGTTTCGCACGTTATTGCAATTGTATCGGGCTGGGGCGCGCCGTTTCGGGGCCAGAAATTGATATTCTACAATGGCCGTTCGTCGGATTAGACAGCTTTAGAGCGGGCGCCCGACAAACGGGTTGATTGCCGAATAAATTTTCGAGCCCGTTCTGAAGTGGAATTCGCTGTCCGTAATTCATGGGGGTGTACTTTTCGCAGATTACGGCGGGAAATGATGAGTTCTATGCTCGAAATTGGGGGCATATTCTCGTTCGAGTACATTGAACACAATTAAGCTTTTTATTGCTTCGTGTTTTGTGATGTAATATTTTCAAATACCTAATATTTTTTTCAAACTCTTAAAATTGTTTTTCCTTGACTGAAAAGTTGCGTCACGTCGGTAAAAAAACACTTAAAATATTAACATGATCGTGCCTTGAAATGTAACGGTAAAGTTCGAGAACACTGGCACTATTACCTGATTTAAGGGGGGGGGATTGATGTTTTCTGATGGAAAACCATCGATTTTTTTTCTATACGTTTTTTTATTATTTATTGTCGTAAGATTGTGGGTACGAACTTTCAAGGCAAAATTTTCAGAAGTAGCCAAGTTATAAGCAATTAGCCGACAGCGTGCAGGTGCCAAAAATACGGAGCACGCGGATCAGTCGGATCGCGCGCTCAACAATTTTTCCGCTCGAGATTAATTTTTTTTAAGCTAAGAGGACTTGCAGTGTGTCGTTTATTATGCTGTGAAATTCTCTCGTGAATAGTCATGGATAAGAAACGCAAAAAAAAAAACTCCTTCACATGCTGATAGACAACAAAAAAGAAAATTTTCTGGGAATTCACACTCGTGAAAGAAAATCATTTGCGAGTACGTCTGACGATATATTGTCAACAGCGGAAGACAAAGAAATTATAGTGCATGGGTTTGGAGACGGGATATAAAGGAAGACAGATTACACTTCCGTTGTATGGGATCACAGTTCCTTCTTATGAAGAAATGAATTCTTATGAAGTGGTTGAGTGTGCCGTGAATTTTTCCATTTCCTATTGTCATGCCTGTGAGTTTTAGAATCAGAATCAGAATCAACATGACAGATAACTGTACTGTGACCATGATGGGTCAGCGAGAGAAATAGTGGATTCTACCAAAGACATATTCCGCGGGGCTGTGGATTGGAGCAGTGGGTCCCATGCGGCTTGTACATTGAAAAGAATAGACAACTTTCTATGTTTTACCAATCAGACGACATCCAGACTGTTGATAATATGTACAATGCTGTGTGGACCAATGCGAAAAACCGAAGCCGAGAAAACTCTAGATGAAGTCAATAACACTTGATAAAAATGTTGATAATGCCACCAAGCCGATTCACAACAACTATGATAACAATTGGAATCGTTATTGGCACGAAAATGAAAATATTTGCAAATGTGCGCGAAAAACAGTGTCTGGTGAGGTCGTCGAGACGTGCACTCGAGGGTGCAAAATGGGCTTAAACAAGGCGTAGAAAGGAGCAAATGGGTCAAAATATATTCTACGAAATGGAGGAAGGAATAAAGTATGGCCCTGGCATTACATATTAGCAGAAAAATACTATAAGTACTCGATGTCACGCTATAAACTGTACTTGAAAGTTTAAACGTGTTTTTCTCGAAACCGTTTTTTTCGCAAACGGTTGGCATGATATTTCAAAAACTATGTGACCGATTGACTTCAAATTTTAACTGGAGTACTGTTAAGTAAACATCCTTTTATCGTTTGGTGTACCAGAAATGCAAGATGTTCTATACTTTTCTTTTCACAGAGAAAACATTGTCAATTTTTATGACAAAATACGATATTTTAACTTTGACAAGTCACCATTTCCTCAAATATAAAAATTTTTATTTTCTCGTTCTTCAAACGATAACTACTTATGTATAAAGTAGGCCGATCTTAGATATTTTTATTTCCGATCATCTGGAGTTACTCAATCGTGCCAACCAGTGACCGCGGATCTTCGCGCAGTGTTATGGTCGCTGGTGGCTAGTGATCGTGATTCATAATATCTCTTTATTGTTTTTCTGTAGATACCTGAAAAGCTAATAAATATTTGTGTCCAATTTGGAAACGGTTTATTGCATAGTCTCGCCAATAAAAAATACTAAAAAAGCGGTAATTTTAGTGGAAAACACCGGAATCCCCCTTAATTGTTGTTTTTTTATTTCGGTGATATTTAGGTATAGTTATTTATCATTAATATTTATTTTTTAATTTTGGTTGGTTTTTATTTAATTTGTTTATTATTTCGTCTTTAATATTCTAAAAACTGCCATTTTAAAAATACCTTTTCTGAATTCATACTCAATGGATGAGAAAGTATGTAAAAACCTAATACCTACCTATAAACATACCCCAGAAAAAGATGATTTCTTGACCACACACCAATTAAATCACTGGAACCGTGATACAATATCGACAAAGAAAATAGATTCTTTGTAACGACAATTGACGATCGATATGTTCTTGTATTCAGAATTTCATTCTGCTAGTAACCTACTAACCTAAAGACTATTTTCATTAATGAGAAAAATAAACTGACCTACCCATGGCGTGGGTTACCCGGTATATTGGGGTGCTTTTTATTTTATCCAATATGGTTGTTTTTAAGACTTACTTCATAAAGTTATATGACATGAAAAACAATTACAGTATTGTTTACACACCTTTAAAATGCATTTAGCAGTTGATACCGGCTAACAATGTTACGAAAAATACATCAAATTTATATTATACATATAAAAGTCCTTATTTTGTTCGATGATTAATATCTCAATAAAACAATTTTAGAGAGAGTTTAGATAACAGACCTTTTCAGAGATCTCCAATTACATAATTTGTCAAAATGACTTTCCTGGCAGTAGATTCTGAATCCAAGGTTAGATTTTAGTTTTTTTTTTTATTGACAACGTTTGCTTTGAGATTCTCATTATACGACAAGAAGCAGGCCAAAATTAATTGTCCAACTTGTTCCAATTCTCTAATTAACAGCATGGCTAATTGTTTCAAACTGAGTTTATTAATAATAAATACATTTATGTAAAAAAAGTTATTTTTTTTTAATTTTAGCTCTCGAAAAAACTTGCACTCAAAATTAAAAGTTTCGGTTAACTCGATTTGACATGTGTATGTAAAATATCGATTTCAAGAAGTCAAGTTAACAAGTGCGTAGTAAAAAGCAACTTAGTTGTCTTGGATTTATGGTATATATGTATGTATATCCGACCTCTTCCGGAGTTTTCGTTTTATTGTCTGTGTTAAGGCAAGAAGAAAATATCTGGATGAAGGCAAAAGATGATGTTAACAGATGATGATTTATAACAGAGTACTTGATAGCTTGATCAACTGCATCATTTTTGTCCGTGGTGTCATATATTTTGACCACAAAACAGCATTGTAGTTCTATCTGAATATCAAACTGCACATTTTGTTCAAAATTGTTTATGATCTTTATAGCTTGCTTTAAGCAGTTCTAAGTTAATAGTTCATTAATATATCGTGGTATTAAGCGCAGAGGTTCGTCGGGTTCGTGCATCTCAATCTAATACAATTTTTTCAATGCTAACTTTTGTAGACATAAAAAATCTGATGTGGCCAGGCACATGACTTTATCATACAATATATAAAATTAATAGTTTAGCTGCATGAGAATCCATTTTTTTGAGATAAATCGTAGGTATTGTCAAAGCATCAGCATTTGACACTACCTACACTACGTCATTAGAATAAGAGTTATTTATGTCACAAGTGCCGAATATACGGAATAGCGCGACGAGCGGTGATGCGGCGCGTCACCGATGGCGGAGCGTCGCCGTCGCATGTGACGGCACCGTTTTTGTGTTGCTTTTTGAGAAATACGTATTTAAAAAATCAAAAATGGTTATATTTCTGTATAGGAAATGTTAGGTTGATACCAGTTCTACGAAACGTCAAATTTAAAAAGCTAATTCAAATTCTGACAGATTTATATTCGTTCATGTCACTGTAGATGTCACATCCGTACCAACATACTACAACATAACTACACTCATCGCTATACTTTATTTACAATGTTCTCAATTTATCGTTTTTACAATTAGATATAACAATCAAATTGGTGATCTTAATTTATTTGAATTTTGTATTTTGTACTTTGCTGCACTAGAGCGGCAACGTTCCATAGCGGTTCTCCAACCTCTTATGAAATCAGCTGTTTTCGAGTGTGACAGCCATAGACATTTCTGTGGTGACAGCACAAAAAAATATTTGTCAAATCTAGGCTACTATGTAGTTTCATATCAATGATGATGCGACCGATCTCGATCAAATTGAATTTGCTCTTGAAGCTAAACTATTAGTTTTCCCAAAAAGTATCACAAGCATAAATTATTCAAATTTCCTCTACTTTAATTTATTATTTAACTATTTTGACGAAATTACAGAAATGGCAGCTCATTTGCAAAATCCTTGAAATATGCTTAGAGGAAACAGCTAGTTCCTTTGCGCCCTTTTGAACCAAAAGCTTTTCAGCTCTAAGTTTGGTCATGAAACTTCTAAATCTGTACTTTCGTCCCGATACCTTTATTAGTTTCTCCGGAATCGTCGTCACAAAAATCGGGTACACACACACATACACACACACACACACAGACATTTTTTTGTACCTTGGTCAAAAATGTTCAGGGGACCCAAAAAGACCTATTTCCGCTAAAATCCCATTTTTTTTCGGCACAATTACAATACTTTACCATACTGCGTATGATAAAGTAAAAAGAGAAATAAAAAATCTGATGTGGCCAGGCACATGACTTTATCATACAATATGTAAAATTAATAGTTTAGCTGCATGAGAATCTATTTGACTGAGATAAATCGTGTCTGCATTAAAATTAAACTAGTTAGCCAGCATTTGACAGATATTTTGATAGTCAATAGTATCAATCGAAGGTATTGTCAAAGCATCAGCATTTGACACTACCTACTGTCATCAGAATAATAGTTGTTTATCTCACAAGTGCCGAAAGTAAGGAATAGCACAACGAGCGGTGATGCGGCGCGTCACCGATGGCGGAGCGTCGTCGTCGCATGTGAGCGAGTCGCGCTATGTAGTTTTCGGCAGGAGTGACATCAACGTTTTTTATATTGCTTTTTGAGAAATACGTATTTAAAAAAAAAATCAAAAATGGTTATATTTCGGTATAGAAAATGTTAATATATATGTTAAGCTAATTCAAATTCTGACAGATTTATAGTCGATGGTTCTCCGAGTGTGACAGCGTGGTGACAGCCATAGACATTTCTGTGGTGACAGCACAAAAAAAATATTTGTCAAAATCCTGGCTACTATGTAGCATATCAATGCAGATGCGACCGATCTCGATAAAATAGAATTTGCTCTTGCAGCTAAACTATTAATTTTACCAAAAAATGTCATAGGCATAAATTATTCAAAATTTCCTCTGCTTTAATTTATTATTTAACTATTTTGACGAAATTACAGAAATGGCTGCTCATTTCTAAAATCCTAGAAAAAGGCTTAGAATAAACTACCAGTTCCTTTGGACTCTTTTGAACCAAAAGCTTTTCAGCTCTAAGTTTGGTCATAAAACTTCCAAATATGAACTTTCGTCCCGATACCTTTAGTAGTTTCTCCGGAATCGTCTCCACAAAAATCGAGTACACACATACGCACACACACACACACACACACACACATACACACACACACATAGACATTTTTTTGTACCTTGGTCAAAAATGTTCAGGGGACCCAAAAAGACCTATTTCCGCTAAAATCTCAATTTTTTTTTTTCGGCATGATTACAATACTTTACCATACTGCGTATGATAAAGTAAAAAGGAAAAAGGTCGATAAGGAATATTCTCTGAGTTTCGGTTATATAACGGGCAGTGTAAAATACACGGTATTTTATTCGTTGTTTACATTTTAACTTCTTATATCTTTTCATTCACACTATGGAAGATGTATCAATATTCCCCGTCAAGTAACAAAAATAGTTTTACAAAATCCTTTAAAAAAGCTCACTTTCGTAATTTAACAGATTATCCTTGATATAAGCCATATCGCTGAAAATTTATATAGGTATGTAAAAAAGTACCAGCCCAGCAAAGAATATGCCTTTGATCCTGGCCATCTTATTTTGCGGTACGTACCTGGACAAAGGACGACGCGAGGGTTTAAAATGGGTTCGTTCGTTGAAAACGTATTCGGAGGACCGCGCGGCTAACCCGACCCATTTTCGTTTGCTATGCAAAACTCGTCTTGTTTTCGTGCGGACGGTGATATGAGGCAAACACTCAGTATCCCGAAAATTGTAAGGATAACTTCCAGCGTAGCAATTTTGCTTCTTTGAGTATACATACCTACCTTGTTACATGTATAAAGGAAATCTTTTTTTACTAAAAAACCAGATGGAGGGCATTTGGATCAGATGCATGAGATTTCGAGATGTAACTTGAGCTAGTATTCTAGGCATTTTAGTATTGACCTAAAATCGCAAAATATCTAGTATAGTAATTCTTAGGCAAATCATGGAAAATCGTTTGGTCGAGGAAATGTCTGTAGGATACGACAAGAGGACAATTTACTCTGTTTAAGTAAAGTGTTTAGCCTGATGTTGGATTGTAGAATAGAACTACTAAAAAGAGTGGAAGGCTAATATACAATGGGGAAGACTTAATTTAAAATGGTATGTTAAGCGGAAGATATCATTCTAAACATATGGTAGAAGACTTGGAGTAAGACTTGGAGACTGTGCCCTGTGAGGAGACCTGTAATCGTTCTTAGGTGTTCCTTTTGCAGCTCGAGGTACTGACTTGTCCTTACGGCAGAAATGCCGATAAACTTCATTTGCCTGCCTCATGTAGACGACTGCACCCAGGTAACTATCTTGACTCTTTCTTCCCATATCCGAATCAATTGCTTAACATGGCCTTTGGTTATGCCAAAGAAGGTCTCGAATCCGTAAAGTAGAGCCTTAGGTCCTTGTTATTCAAGTCTATCGGCAGGTACATTTATTTTGATTCCTTCAAGCCCTGGCACCCACAGCAGTTGGACCGTGTTGTTTTTTGCCAGTAGACGTAAGGATTACTTGCAGCTCTACTTTAGATTTGCATGAGTGATTGATTTAATCGCCCTTAGTGCTGCTGGGCTACGAGGAAGTAAGGAAGTAAGAACACAGAGCGATAAAGCATCACATGTGTCAGGCTGACACATGTTTGCATCATGTTTGGACATCGTTGTCTAAGGGGTTAAGTTGCAAAAACAGGGGTTGCCTTATGATAAGATCAAAGATTAAAAGAATAAGTTTCATCCGAAACTCGGAAGTTATCCCCCGTGCTGATACGACAACCTGATAACAACCTGATAAGAGACAATTTTGGCGCTAGACGACTGCCCGTTTTTGATGTTAGCTTAAATCCAATTTCGCTATGAGATTTCTAGTAACAACGTACCTCACAAGTGTTAATAATAATAATAATACTTTATTTCAAGTAAGAAACCTAATACAATAATACAATACAATTCACTATACATCAACACCATATCAAACTTAACTTAACTTAATCTTAAATATTTCATTACTTCTTCTTTAAATTCATGGTTCCTCTTAGAGTAGTAGGTAAACTATTGGAATCAACAAGTTCTTTATGAAATAACGAATTCGTACCCCTCCTTGTTCTACTTGGTAAAATGTAAATGTTGTTCCTACACCTTGTCATATACGAATCTATGTTCCTGTTGTACCTTATTAAGCTCGTAAGGTAAGGTGATGCCATACCCTTAACGATTTAAAACATAAAAACTACTGTAAGATACCTGAGACGACTTGTGAGCATCGAGATGAATATATATATATATATATATATATATATATATATATATATATATATATATATATATATATATATATATATATATATATATAATCTGGAGGTAGCATGCAATAGTCCCCACCAGTGCTAAAACGGGTCAAAAGTTGTTTAGTTCTCATAGGGCCATACAGAGGGCGACGCGCGGCAAATTCAAACACTACTACTAAATTCTCTTGTTTATAATCTACTTTTAGTGCGTTCAATAAGTAAAAAGGAAGTAATTATCACTTTATAATACGAGTTACAGAAGGTAATGATCAAATCATCACAGTACTGATGGAATATACAGTAGTTGGAATTTAACTCGTAATATTTTAAGTAACTAGCAATGTTTGTAAACATTTCAATTCTGCTTTTTCATCGAAATTCTCTCAGAGTAAAGGAATGGTTGATATTATAACAATTTTCTTTAAGGTTAGCAGGTTGTTACTAAAAATAATAAAATAAAACAGCATCTTTTATACAGTGGTACATTGATTATTAAAAAGCACAACTTTTGTATATACTTGCTTTTCTAACATGAATATTGTGACAATTTGCGATATAATGCAGTCTGCACGTCAAATATATTTTCGCAACGTCCTTTATTAATAATACAAATATGATTATTACCAAGTTCATAGTTTATAATGTGGCTTTGAAGTGAATTGAATGAATATGTGTGTATACTGCACAAAAAACAGAGTGAACTAAATTTTCAAGTATATCTTAAGTTTGGTGGAGCACTGTTTGTATCTAACAATCAATAACCGCCGACAAACTCGCTCAAATTCTTTGCATATGCATTCTTTGAGACATGTATTAATTTACCGTCATTTTTGAATGAAATTAGAAATGATGTATTTGCTGATAATGCAATACAGGCATCTAAACACCAATTTCATTTAATTCTTTTCAAAATCTTTTTTACTACAAAACCTCCTATGTATTCTACCAGATTAATTGAAAATTGACTGATATTCGAAAAATCTAAATAATCTGCATCATCTCTTATGTCATCAAACAATTTATACCACTGTATTACTTATAACCTTTGTCCCAAAGCCAAAACAAAACAAAATTGGTGTGTACGAATACTTTAACGCACGTTTTAGGTTAGAATCATAGGTTTGTTTATATTCCTGAAGCTAGATATTTAGTGATTTTGCAAGCACTAAAATAAAGTTACTAAAACCCCTAACTTCAAGAGCCTATGAAGCTCAGAGCATTTTTGACCCTCCCCCACTCCTACCGCTTGCTACCTCCAGATTATATATATATATATATATATATATATATATATTTTCATCTCGATGCTTGTGACTGACCTCCAATTTAATGCGTCCTGCATGAGAGGTAGGAGTATACTGATTACGCTGCAAAATCGCATTTTCTGGAGAGTTGATTTTTGTCTCTCGTTAAAAATGAATAAATTGCTCGCACAATACACAAAATGAGGCGTAATAATAGCGATATGAACTTTTATCCTACTTGCAATTGAAATAGACCTTGAAATTCTATAAAAGAAATACAGTTTCTTTGAAATCTTAAGAGGAATATAATCAAAGTGGCGATTAAACATTAAGCTCTTATCGGCAATTAACCTTTAGATATTTTATATTATTAACAATCTGTACCCCCTTGCTTGGATTCCTAGTATTTATGTTTTCTATTGAGTATTTCTTTCTATTGAGTGTGTGAAGGCAAGAACAACATAATGGCATACAGACAAAAAATGATGATAACAGTCATGAGCGCCGTTTGAAAATGTTGAAGGGCGGGGGGCAAGATTTGTTTAGTATTAAATGGTGACGTAATATTAAGGACTATGCTATTAACTGGTTTGCAGCATTTTTGTTTTGTGACATTTTGCATACACTATGACAAATCTCAATCGGTTTAATGGTAGTGCAATTTTGTTGTTCACATTTCTGTATGTTAATAGCCGTCGTGACCCCTGTGACGTCCGTATTCATTGAATTTCAAGTCATTTTGCTGTCTTGCTATCGTTTATTAATGTGGGATTAATATTTTTAATTAATAATTGTTTGTAAATATATTTTTCTGAATCATCGCACTCTTATTATAGAATTTAATATTTTTTATGATTTTCAACCAATATTGTAGCCTTTTTATTACTTTTTAATATGCTAGCAGAAATATTTGTTAATTTCCAAGAATTTCTAGCTCGTGGTCATCTGATACAATATCTTAATAACAAATTGATAAACAATAAAAAGGCAACAATATTATTTTCAAATTTACCCCGTTAACGAGAATTCATGACTAAATGTAGAGAAACGTGGATGAATTTGAAAATTCTGTGTTAAGGATAATCGACGACGAAAAAGAAAATTTTCGTTTTTACATACTATTATAGGTAGGTACTTGAACACTTGTAAGGCGACAAGGTCTTGTAGGTCTCCTACTAACTTTTGAACGAACTCATGTACGGAAATGTATTGTTTCAATGCTGGAGTGAGTCAACAAATGGCATCAATTTTACAAACAGCATAGGGAAAGTATTGTCATGTATCATAGGATGGCCCTTTTAAAACAAAATAACTCTTCTCTGAAATTTTTTATTATTTAACGTTTTAGAAACGAGGTTCTCATTAACCGAAGTTTTGTAATTTTGGCCAATAATGGGTTATCTTTAGTTCATTTTAAATTATTTGATTTTAAAATAGCTAAAATAGCTTGTTTCACGTAGTTAATAATGCATTAATATATCATCATCTATAAAGAGCACATGGTCGTCGGGCATTAGGTGTGATAACAAAAATAACACTGGTCCAAGAAATTCTTGATTTCCGGCGAAAACCATATCACCGCAATCTAATACTGCTTTTTTAAAGCTAACCTTTGATGAGATAAAAATATAATTACTGTACGTACCTACATGGTGTAAATAAAATAAGGAATATTACAAAAAGTTTGATCCCAACCTCGGAAGTTTTCCTTCGTGGCTGATACGACAACCTGATAGCATCCTGAAGACAACGTAGTTAGCAAGTTAGCTTAAATCCAATTGCGCTCAGATTTCTGGTAACAACGTTCCTTAATAATGTTTGGATTCCAAGTATTACATTTTGGTCAGAATATATTTTCCTTTGAAACATAGTCCTGCAAATTAATATGTAAACCAGCCAGCCCAGCGAAGCACGTTCTTTGATCTTGTCCGTCTTATCCTGCGGTGCGTAGTACCTGGACAAAGGACGACACAAGGGTTAAAAACGGGTTCGTTTGTCGAAAAACGTATTCGGAGAGCCGCCGGGGCGTTTTCGTTTGCTATGCAAAACGCGTCTTGTTTTCCTGCGGACGTTGATATTGGGCAAACAGGGTCCCGAAACTTGTAAGGATAGGGTGCAGACCAAACACAGGCGAAGAGGAGAGAGGCCGGAGGGCGCTCTCCGCGGCGGAGTTATTAAATTCCTACGGCATTCCGTGGGGCGAATCGGCAACCCCATTTTAATGCCGACCCCACTGTTTCGTCTCAGACGCACAGTCGACCTCACGGCCACTCGGCAAATATGCACACGGATCCAAGAGAACCTTCACCCCCACTCGGCTCATTCTACAACCACCCCCTCCGACCCACCCCCCCCCCCCCCCCTTCCTGTACCCTTTCTCTACTCCACGCCGCATTCGAAACAAAGTATAATTCCTGTGTAATTGAAATAGTTCAGCGCCTCGGGGTTCAAAGCGAATATTACGCGAATATTAATAATTTATTTGGATAAGGATTACAAGGGATTCGGCCTTGTTGCAACGACCCGCCGGAGCATTTCGTGTTGAAATTAGTTGATGTATGTAGGATAACAAAGTGATACTAAGCTTGAAATAGCGGCATACCGACGTGTTTGAGCTTTGGGTTTAGAACTGCGTCGGTTTAGATCTGAGACCTTAAATAACAACCATGGCTAAAATAACAAAATAAAAATGATCGTGACTTGTCTTCTTCGAAAAAACTAACAACTTTCATATCGTGGAAGAATATGTTTAGCACCTTGTGTGATGATTAGAGCTCGGAAAAACTATGGATGTATCGAAATGCATCTGAAAGCGTACGCAGTAAGAAGGTTGCGGTACCAAAATAATGTTTTCACTTATAATGGCTCTGGATGTGTTGTTTTATTTATGTATAGCATTTTATTCTTCATACTCAGTATTTGTAAACACAATAAAACAGTACAAAATAGGAAAAAGGCAATTTATTAAAAATTCATCTTCGCTCTAGTACACCTATTGTATATTAATTATTCCTACAACATTTGCCATTAATAGTTTTTGTGATTAAAAGTTTTATTTCCATCACGGTCTATTGTGTAAAATTTACAAAAATATATATGGTATGTCCTGTTTAAGTACGCAGCATAGACGGATTTGAAATTGAACAATACGTTGTTTCTGAGTTATACAAGATAATATGTTTGGGTCTGTTATATTGTATGAAAATCCTGAAAAAAGTTTTATTGCTTAAGACCAGTGGTAGAGGAAGAAAATGAAAGTTTGCACCAGTTGATAAATTCTACTGAAACGGTACACACGCTATTCATGCTATTTTCCGTTCGTTACATTCCTTTTAAGACGTATTGGTAAAGGCCATTAAGATCCTATTTAACCATATTTATCTATATAAAAATTATTATTTTTAGTATTATTCTATTGTCTCGGGGTAAACCTTCAATGTTCTACGTTTCCTTGAAGTGGTATGACTTTAATATGCATGTTTTGAACCCGGATTGGCATTCAGCGTGAACACATTTATCGAAAACGCTTGACCAATTTCTATTCAGAAGGTTTAACTATTGTCTGTCCTCAACAATGATCCATATTTTAGCAATGAACTATGAATGCGAGTAGGCGCTTCAAGGAACAAATTTCGAAGAAATTCACATAAAAGTATAGACAGAGGTTAAGGTTTATTTCAGATGATTTCGAAGAGTCTAGAACTTCGGGGTTGTTTGCTATGATTCAAAACGGAAAAATATACGTACAGAATTTTACACATAAAATTGTCGATATCTCGATAACCGTAACCATTTGTATATAGATAAATATGGTTAAATATGGTCTAAATTACCTCTACTATCACGGTTTCAAGGGACTGCATCAAATTACATATAATCCTGTACAACAGTTTTTGTTTTTTTTGCAGTAGTTGCAATGTCAAATATGTGTAGGTACTATAATTTGAACCACTTTCAAGACCTCAATTGCTAAACTATAAACTAAAACAGTTAAATTCTTCGTATTTTTTTATAACAAATCCGTGGGGCATTCCGTGTGGCGAATCGGGAACCCCATTATTAATCCTTCATTCCTCGCATCTCACTGACTTAATAAAAATACCACAATGTAGCAGATAAAATTTACCATCAAAAAGATTTGGGAACCTATAGTAAGAATCATTTTGATAGCAAATTCTGTTTTTAGTAGTTTTGCGATTAAGTGAGTGAGATTCGAGGCGCCTGTGCTTTGTTGCTGGGTTTCCTGTGTTTGTTAGTTTAATTGTTTTGCTCAGTGGACCTTAGGTAAAAAAAAACCTTAGGTAACCTGTAGAGTTTTTATGTATTTGAATTTTTTTACTTCTTATTTTAATGTATTTGTAGGTAGTTTTTTATATGGTCAAAGAGAAGTAGCTGTCGAATTTTTTTGTGTAATATCATACCGTCCTGTAGCTGACCACTCGCATCTAGTTGTAAGTAAGTGGTTTGTTGTGTACTGTATTTATTATAATGGTTTTTGTTATTATAGCGTACACTCTGAACAAGGCAAAAATCTTTGCCTAAAGCTTAGGGATTGCACAAATGAACTTGTTGTTTTAATTCCGTTTGGCTGCTATCCCCAAAAGCAATTTTGAATCGTTAATAATAACTACAGCCGAAAATAAATTTTTATCAAAACATTAAAGTCTGACAGGCACAATTTTTGGTTTTTAATTAATATCATACTTTTCTATGAACTATGTCACTAAACATTGGCGTATGTTACTACTGAAGTGTCATCGACTACAATTGATTTTCCGAATACAACGTACCTTATATCAAAAATTTAGAATGACTGGACTAAGTACAAATATGTACATCGGACTTTAACCCGTTACTGTACGTTATCTAAATTTGCAAACTGATTGGTTTTAAGTCATTTCGTTATCTAAAAACATGTTTATATCAGGTATGAGCTAAAATAATTTTAGACGGCTAGATCAGCATTAGGTATAAAGTTTTGAAACGCTGGCAGTTAAAAAACTATTTTGCTTTTAAAAGAATGATATTTTTAGTTTTCCGAGATTTTGTGATACTTGGAAACTATTGGAAACACATAAATTATGCACAGCTTTATCGATAAGTTTGGGGCTTAAAATAAAGTATCACGTCAAATTGTGATCAAAATGTTTAAGCTCAATTTGCTACTGCATGATTTGTATAATAATAATTTATCAAATATTTCAAAATAAAAAACATCTGCACGGCAAAAATATCGGTGTATGAGATGTGTAAATAACAATTGAATCACCGAGTTCGGAAACAGTAAGATTTATGTCATAGGATTTCATGGCTATAGGATTTACTGTGGACTTATACTGTTTTCCAACTCGGAGATTCAATTACAGGAGAAATAAAACGAAAAAAATATATCTTATCGCGCGCTTAAGCAACACATCACCGACAGAAGAGCACCTGCTTGGAATTGCAGCACGCTATTATTGATAACACATTTTTGTCGCCCGTTCTCCATTGTCAGATGGATGGATACATTCTTACGTAGCTCTTGTTGTGAACACAGCTCTAGGTCAGGATGGAGATGTAAATAAAATTCACACCGTTGGCGTTGGTTGTTTACATAGTTGGTGTATTTCTGTCAACAGAGAATTCGAATACTACAGCTGGAGTGGCTGGAGTCCTAGAAAGACGACAGTTACGCCACGCTACTCAGGTGCCGCAAACTAAGTGATCCAGGTCCTTTCTCGAGTTCTGGCTTTTTTATTGAAATTGTCGAATTGGTCTAATTTATACATTATAATGGCTATTAAAATACACTGAAACACAACACAAACTCAGGCGTATGCAGGAATATACAGTCATGTTTGTAGTTTGGCAAATATGATAATCGATATCATACACATTCGCCTATTGACATGCTAGAATCCATCAGCGTTTAATTATTTACATTGATACGCTTTGGTTCATATCCGTTTGTTTAATTAACTGGTATGTGAGTGCTGAAGCGTGTAGCATACGAAGATTATGCTGGTATCAAGGATCGTGTTAATAATAAATAATAAATGTGCATTATCTATATTAATTTTCTGATCATCTGTTACTCAAGTTAAAAAGAAATTGCTTTGCGTGCTGTAAAGCAATTATAATATTTGCAAGGTCGTCCGTCCCCAAGGAAATCGCAGTGACCTGATTTAATAACTTCCTCAACTCTCACTTTACTCACTTTTCTGTGTGTGCTATATCTATATGACCCAGCGATACCATATCCTACCATATTACATAATTTATTGGAAACATTTATGGCCAACTAAAACCTTGCACTGCAGACACATTTCTCGCCCTAGCATGAAAATGATCAGCAAATACATTTTAATGCATGCAAATTATATTAATATTGCTAATTAGTCAATAGACTAACTCTAACTCTTAACTCTACAACAGTTGCACAATTTTTCTGCAACTCTGCTACGAGAGATGTGTAAAAATGCACCCGATATTTGCAGTTTTAAAATAAACCTCGTATTTCCGTTTTTTTTTTTTCATGTTAAGAATTTTTGACGATAGCATACTCTTTTTTATTTATTTGTGGGATTATATACATATTCAGCTTTGTGATTTATTATTACTTCACATTATTATTTCTGCCAAAAATCGGTGGTTGATGATAATAACGTAGTTGTTATTGTGGGTTCTGGAACCAAACTGAACGTTCCGGTATTATCACTAAAAAATAAATAAAAATTTATTAAAATAAATAATAAAATTTATTTGTGGAATTATATACATATTCTGCTTTGTGATTTATTATTACTTCACAATATTATTTCTGCCAAAAATCGGTGGTTGATAATAACGTAGTTGTTATTGTGGGTTCTGGAACCAAACTGAACGTTCCGGTATTATCACTCAAAAATAAATATGAAATAATTAAGACACTCAGTAGATGCTTACTATTGCACTCTTAATTATCTGCACAGCTGTCGCTGTAGTCTAATAATTTGTCATCATCTTCATGCAAGTTGATTACAGTTGGTTAGAAAAAGTTCTCTTTTGAAACTTTATTGCATCAACACATCTTTAATTGCATTGATACTTTAGTTTACTTCCTTGGAATAATACTTCGACAACATGTATGTACGCAACGCAACGTACATAACTACAACATAACTTAAGGAATTAATTAATAATTAATAGAATATTTATTTACCTACCTATCTTGGTTTTGTTATTTAATTTGATTGCTTCTGATGGAAATCGCGTTAAAAGAGCATTTTTACAGCTCTTTGCTGAACAACTGCAATCTAATCTTGCATAAGAAGCTTCTTAATCCAATCGTAATCCAATCCACTCATCGTAAATCATCAAATATGATTGATGTCTGTTTTGAACCTAAGTATGGGTCACGAGCGGAGTCTTCAAACCCGAGTTTCTCACGACCGCCTCCAATAACGTAACGTACTGCGCGGTGTCCTAAAGTTATTTCGCTAATTGTATTTGTTCCTATTGCTTTGTCGTGCTACAATTAATCTTTAGCCGAAGTATCAACTTCCATAAAAATCTTGCTTATAGCCTTGGTGTAAATTTAGTTTCGCTTAGGCTAGCAATTTAGGTGGAAAAAAATTGGAAAGATCTTCCGCACTCGTGCTCGAACCTAGGGGCAGAGAATTTTTGCAATTCTAGTATTTTAAATAGAACTGATTCAGTAGGTAACACGTTTTATTTATTTTTTTGTTCCGTCGTTCCAGAGTAACTAGTCTTCAAACACAGAGCTGAAAACATTTACAACCGATAGTAGACTGTGTTAGTAGCAGGTCCCTTGCCCCGAGGATGATTTACTGGCTCTACTTCACGGTGATTATACCACTCATCACCTACGGATTGTCTGGTGGAACAAGACATCTGAAAAGGCAACCCAAACGAAACTGACAGATACAAGATACAACGGCTTATATGTTTGGGCATTACAGGCGCCCTACTGGCGCAATGGAGGCAATGCTAAACCTCCCACCTCTGCAGATGCATATTAAAGGAGAGGCTGCTCTCGACGCCATAAGAATAATCCAGGCATTGCCAACACGATATGAGGCAATAACGTGGAAATTGCAAAGGACATGATGTCACCTGTCTACGCCTTTGACGGAGCAGTAGAAGTAGTAATGAATGCCCGCTCGAATGCACCTCAGAGGCTCATACAGATCAGCGACTCCGCATTACTGTGGTGCACAGACGGATCAAAGACCAAGGAGGGTGTTGGGGTTGGCATTAGTGGACCGGATTTCTCCCTATCCAAAGCCATGGGCCATTCTCAAACCATTTTCCGGGCGGAAGTTCACGCAATTAACTTATGTGCCCAGGAATGTTCCCATAGGAACTTACAAAGGGCAAACATATACACATGCTCAGACAGTCAGGTACATTGAAAGCGCTGCAAAT
The DNA here is from genome assembly GCA_964023965.1 of Melinopterus prodromus. Classification (NCBI taxonomy): domain Eukaryota; kingdom Metazoa; phylum Arthropoda; class Insecta; order Coleoptera; family Scarabaeidae; genus Melinopterus; species Melinopterus prodromus. The sequence goes on from OZ030394.1 coordinate 47,627,843, forward strand.
CCAAAATTGTCTGGGACTGTAAAATTTCCCTGGGAAAACTAGCAAAGGAGAACAAGGTTTCACTGCTGTGTGTTCCAGGACATTCAGGGATCGAAGGCAACAAACAACCCGATATCCTAGCCAGAGAAGCCTCTAAGACTCACTTCTACGGACCTGAACCCTGTTGCGGTATCACAAAGAGCCACATCAGGAGATGGTTCAAAACTGGGAAGATAAAGTTAAACGAGCTTACTGGGAAACATCACCTAGCATGAGGCAAGCTAAGGCTACAATAATCTTCTCCGCCTCCATGTGCAGACAGTATCTCCAGTTACAAGAAACAGACCTTCGCCTGATTACAGGTCTCCTTACAGGACACTGTCCACTATATCATTTCACAAAGATTGGACGGCTAAACAACGCAGACTGTAGATTCTGTCGGGGTCCCCCAAGACAGCGGTACCATTTGGGTGCCGCCATCATTGAACCAGCAGAGCTGATACAACTTACTCCTCGAACAATAAATGACTTCATGAAAGGGCTCAATATCGAAGGTCTGTAATGTATGAGGGAAAAAGATCTTTTAGGTCAAAGAATATCGAAAGGCACAGATGCCAAACGACCCAACTCTACCATATCTTACCAGGGGTAGGACTCTGTGCGATGTCGTTTGCACTTCTATCTCTCTCTATAACGACACGCTCGATCTGTCGTGACGTATGGACGGATATAGAGAGCTATATATCGCCTGAAGGCGATAGTGCACAGAGTCCCACCACAGGTGCCTATGCTTTTCTATGAATAAAAAAATACTCCAAAAAGCTTTCTATCAACCAAATTAACTAGACATCATTCGCCGATCATTTAACTTTGCGCAAACTCGAGAATCAAGGGGGAAACATCGTCTTATTTAACTTCCAGTAAGCGTCTAATGGGAACTCGTCGGCCTTTAGTCTTAGTGACGTTTCGAAGAGGGCAAAACTCGTCACGTCTTCGGGAGGCCCCGAACGTTAAGTTAAATAGATACGGACGTTTCGCGCCAGTTCGGGGGCTACAAAATAAATTAGAGAGGCACGCGATGTTCGGAGAGTACGCGTCGCGGCGCGCACTGAAATTCGGGGCAAGGCAATGAGTAATTGGATTAGTTCGCTAGCGCCATCTAGCCCGAAAGTTTGGCACGCACGCCTCCTTGCCAAGCTCTAGCCCGGCGTTCCCACTGCTGGCGCTGAACTGCACTGGTAGTGAACGGAAGGCGATTAAATATTTGACAAGTGCAGAAAACGCCATCTGGTTAATAACCGCTAAACTCGGCCAGGAAATAATGAACTACAAGTGGGCGCTTCCGGCACTTCTCTCTCCGCTTAGAGGGGGAAGGGGGGATTACTCTGGGTAGTCACCGAATGCTCCGATGCAGTTCATTTATTACCGCTTTTGAAAGTTATCTCTCGCCCTGCTCTATTTTTAATGCAATTACTTTAAGTACTTACTTGGTTGTTGCGTCGCGCTACCTCTCTGGGTGCACTAGCATTTGCTGGTGTATTTTCTTGAGTTATTATCATTTATTTTGCGATAAATGTGGTGAATTCTCAGTTTGGTAGGTGCCGAGGATTTTGTTAATGATACGGTTTTCATTTCAAAGGCAATTCGCTTACAAAAATAATGGTGGTAGACAATTTTTTTTTTCTTGTTGGAAAAGCTGTTGATTAGTGATTAAGTATTTCGGAACCACTGAAACCGGACACCTAATATTTTCCTAAACTTGATGAATGTTTAATAACTTTTTATAATTTATAATGGATTCATAGCCTAGCCAAATTAGATGACAAAAAACGAAAAATTTAAACCCATCTGGTTTTTTTCTATACACCTTTGGTTAGGCATTATAAAAAACGTGCAAATTGTTCCTATCGATATAGTGTCTGCGTTGCAAGTTATTCACGGCCAATGATGACCGAATTGGGGTTCTAACAATATCTTGCTTTCTATGGATCTGACGCCTATGGACGTTATTATGACAGTTGTAAATCTATTGTCCTAAAAAAAAAATCTGTGCAGTCTATACATAACTAAACACGAAACGGCTTTTTAAAGTTATATTACGTATTTATGTGCTGGGTAATCTATTCCGCGTTGCAAGTATTTGCAAACATGATTCAGCATCATATTTTATAATAAGAATAACAGTAAGTTAAAACTTGATCATTTCCGAGATATATCCTTCAGAAGTACAAATTGTGCAATTTGTTAACACGTATTTGATTTAACATTAATTTGGAACTGTAATTTACTAAATGAATTCATAGACAAACCCTAGAACAGTCACATGGCGACTAAATATGAAGAACGTATTACTGTTCTTGTAAAATAGGCTTTGACAAAATTCATACGCATTCCATCATTATACAGGGTTAGCCAAAATTACCGGAACACCCAAATAATTCTCCAACGGTAAGAAATTTAAAAAAAAATCAAACAAAAGAGTTTTTACCTTACACAATCCATCGTTCAAACATATTTTTAATATAATAATTTAATATATTAATATTCATTTTATTATAGAAATTCCGTAGTTATTTTTTTTTTTCAAAAATTTAACAAATTGTATATTTTTCATTTTGTAATTCTAAGACTAATTCAAAATTATTTTTATTGATATAATTTTCTTGTGGAATGCATTATTTTTTATTTATAAGCAATTAATTAAAATTAGTCATACTTACCGGAACACCTACATAATTCTCCAACTGTAAAAACATATTTTTTAAACAAACTCTGCTTAAATATACTTTTAATATACAGGCTGTTTATTTTATTAAGAAGGTATGGAAAACTATTCCTTTTTCTCATCAAACATCCTGTACATCGCATCATCTGCATCATGTTTTAGTTATCAGCAATTAATCAAAACTCCAAAACATTTATTGTGACCCAACGGATAGATAATTAAAATTAAAAAAAAAAAAATAACAAAATAGTTCGAATAAATTTTCAAACAGCCATTCCTGAGCGGCTTGACAATGCCCCAACCTATCAACAAATTCCCGTAAACAGTTTTCTAAATATCCGACAATAATACTTTGAACTTCGTCCACTATCCTCTGCTTCAACGCATCAATATGTTGCGGCCTATTGGTATAAACCTTAAACCGTGGCCTCAAATAGAAAAATCCAATATTTGCAATCCGGCAACCTAGGTGGCCATTCAATGAATCCTCTCCTTCCAATCCACTTCTGCAGAAAATTTTGATTTAACTTATTTCGCACTTGGACACGGTAATGCGGCGGGGCACCATCTTGTTGAAACAAAATGTTATTTAGTTCTAAAACAGTTTTCAATTGTTTTCAAAACAGTAAAATCAATTTATTGCAAGCAGTTTTTGGTAACTTTCAGTTTTGCACGATTGGCGATATCGCTTGCAAAATAAGTAAATGTCAAGTGAAAATACATAACCACAATGTGGCTACCAGGAGACACTTGAGTAGACACCAACTGTCGCAGGCAAAAATAGTCTAATACGTGATGTAACATGTCCGTAGTTTTTAAATTTAATAAAATTAATGTACCAAACGAGAAAAACTAGTTTATCCGTTAGATTAAGATAAATTCGCAGTATATTAAAAATATATTTGAACGATGGATTGCTTTAAGTAAAAAAACTTTTTGAAATTTCTTACCGTTTAGGTGTTCCGGTAATTTTGGGTAACCCTGTTTATTTTTTATATGGTTGGTCGGAATACTCACAAATTGTGTAATACAAACAATAAAATGCTGAAGAAGAAATGAAGAAATACTGAAAAATGCTAAAATTGTAAAAATTGTATCCTGTTGTTTTCTTTATCTGTGCTTCATAAATATTCATATATTTTGACCAATAGAAATACAAAATGTTGGGAATTAACATATCTTTGCAAAAGAGTACTTGATAATCTGACCAACTACCCGGGGAAATCACCATAGTGTGTCTCAAACTTGGACCACCAGACTGGTTCTTCCAGTATTATAAAATAGCAGCTTTTTTTTGTTTTCAGTAAAAAATAATCAAAGGACATTCAACACAAATATAAAAACAATCAATACTAGAGCCATTTATTTATACACAACGTAACTGAAATAAATAAAAATTGGTTGGCTAAAATATTAACATCGTTATCATCGCTGAAAATAAATTCACCGAATATAAAAGTTGCCCGAACAAATTGCATATATTTGATGTCAAATGGAATATAAAATTTAATTTGTTTATAACTAAACTTCCATTGTCAATAGATGAAGTGGGCGAAATTTAATGATGAAACGTTTCATACCTATTAAGCTGACTTTTAGTGGCAAATTATTCGGTTGATTGTCGTATTTTCAGTGGTTTGTTTATTTCAAAATTTACTGCCCGCACATTTATTGATGAAATTTTTGACGTTAAATAATTGTTAATAATTTATTTTATAAAATCATAATAAATACTAAATAATATAAAAACATTCATTATACCTATGTGCTCATTTCAAATGTTTATGCTCATTGGCCAAGGGACTATTATCGGTTGCAAAGTATATAGCATTGTGTTTGAAGACTCATACTCGGTTTATCAACAAAACATAAAATATTCAGTGCTGTCCTTCTGAATCTTAAAATGGAGTTATGAATCCTGCAATTCATCCCTCATGTTCTTCTCTGCTCGTCTGAGAGCATTTTTAGATGTTAGATCTTTAAGTACTACTACGAAAATTAACAATTGATATTATGGATAATAACATAGCTGAAGACAATCTATTTGATATTTTAGATATAATGATTTATTATACTGATATATTTTCTGTTTTACAGCGTACGGAAACCTCGGTAGTGTCCTTAGCAGCAATGGAAAAATAGCAGAAGCGGAACATGCTTTCAAAAAAGCACTTCACTTCAGGCCTAACATGGCGGACGTTCACTATAATCTGTAAGTACTTCATCTAGCTTGATTTGTTTAGGCTGATAGAATTTCTGAGAATAATATTGTAAGTCACCATAAAGTCACCAAAGTGAATCAGCGTTGTATCATAGCGAAGTTATAGATCTGATACGCCTCACAGACTACAGTAGTTGTAAAACTTTAAAGCTATTGTGAATATTTGTGTGCACGATGGTAGGATTTGTTTGCAAATTTTATGAAACTATGATCTCTTAGTTGCATCTACTTTAAATAACTTATTGGTAGGGACCCAATAAAGGACTAATATGAAATATTAATATTTCACTCAACGTTATTTGGAAATAACATTAGTGACTTGACATCGAAATTAATTGGACGCGTTGGGCGTGAAAATCGCGTATAGACCACATCTAAATTTATCCAGCGTATTTCGCGTATTCAGCGCCACAGGCACAAATATGTTACATCAAACTGATGGCGTAGATTAACGCGGGAATACCATAGGTAAACGTGAAACGAAAATGGAATTTAGATTTGGCGAGGGGGAGACAATTTGGTGAATGGGATGTTGGGGATAAGGGGGGTCCGAGAGTCTTATCGACGTATCACCACCTTTCCCAGAGCGCCGCTAGGGAGCATTTGTCGCGAGATTATACAGCCCTTATATTAACGTGGAACCGCAACACATATAACGGGATACCCATAGGGCGGATTCATCCCGATTGGGATGAAGAGTGTGTCTTAACCAGCGAATTTAATAGGAATTCTGTGCGAGTTAATATATGTATGTATATTCGTATATACGCAGGAATTCGTTGCGAGTTGAAATATGTATGTATATTCAGATATACGCAACGCAGGCCGTCATTCTTGCGGTGATATGCATTCCAGTTCAGATACATGATCATTCAATCATGCATTGGTGTGAATTTATCAGCTTATATATGAATAAAACTAGTTTCTGTCCTGTTACAAAAAAAAAAAAAAACATTTACCAGACACTCCCAAAAACTAGATTAAAAAAAAAACAATTTTGGGTACTTTCATGTGTATAAAAATTCATAACCCCGCCTTTTTCTATTCGAACAAAAGAGTATGCATAGACCATTATAAATATGTACTATTCGGTCAGATCCAATGACAAATCGAAAAGTTGTGGCCGTTCAAGTTAAGAAGTTTCCAATTATTTTTATAATTTTTCAATTTTAACACCAATTTGATGACCTGTTTTAATCCGTAACTTTTTTTGCTAAATTTTTTGTGCATCTAATGCGCGTTTGTTTTTTAGAGTCGGTTAAAATTTAACAGAAATATCAAATTTTATTGACCGGCTAGACACATCACACTACGGAGAAGAAATGCCGACTGTAATAAATCCGTAGTCTTTATACACATTAATTAGACATTACTAGCACTTTTATTTACAATGTTATTCTAAACTTATATCTGTTATTTTTTTCCTTTCCTTTTTGTTGTTATCTGCCACACTATCACATTATATTACTAAGTACCTTATAGTTTACAGTTCGTGTAGGAAACTTTTTTGCTCTTTATTATTAAATATAACGGAAAAACGTTATCGCCGATTATCCCTATTAAAACCCGATTATCGCTAGTTTAGTACTGGATTACTTTTTATTACGTATTTTACCAACATTGCCATGCCATTTGGGCTTTCTTAAAAAATATGTAGATGACTTGGTGCTGTCCCTGCCGCCGGAATCTATTGATGTTGTTTTGTATAAGTTTAATTGTTTTAATGCCCACGTTCAGTTCACTGTGGAGAGGGAAGTCGACAGGTCTTTGCGATTCTTGGACGTTTTATTGGTGAGGGGTGAGGAAGGCGAAATTAAGACGGACTGGTTTCAGAAAAAAACTAACTCGGGTAGATACGTGAATTTTCAATCAAACCATCCGATTAACCATCCGAGTTATGAAACTGTCACATCCAGATTTTCACGCCAAGAACAAACACAAATTGCTTAAGCTGTTTTTGAATAATGATTACCCCAGACACATACTTAAGAAATTAATTTTTGGTGTCAATCCTAGAAGAGTGGTCACTGACATAACGGCCCCGACCAGGAGTGATCCTACTGTTTATAGGAGGTTTCCCTTTATACCTGGTTTTTCGCACCTCATCCCTCGCATATTTTGCACTGAAAATTTGAGAACTGCGTACTACAATCTGGGCACAGTGGGAAATTTCTTTACCAACCTAAAACAGAAAACTCCATCAGAGTATATGTCTAATGTCGTTTATTGTGTGCCGTAAGCGGATTGTAATGCTAGTTATGTAGGCCAAACCGGCAATTGGTTGAAAACAAGAATGAACCAGCACAGACTTGACATTAGAAATAATAAACCAACTAGCGCAATTATCTCTACATGCCATAACCAACAGCCATAATATCGACTTCGACAACATATTGGTTAGCATATTGTTTAAAAAGCGTAGCCTCCGTGAAAGCCTTTTTTTTGAGGTGATTGGAATAAAAGGGACGAGTAATGCCATGAACATGCGATCGGACACAGAAAATTTGAGCAACATTTATAGTTTTCTTTTAAATTTAGATTATAATAACTCAACTGACGCAAATAGTACCACCATAGGTGTAGCTGATATTAGCAAGTTTATTTTTTAAGAGGATGGAAGATTGTAATTTTCTAGTCATTTTGTGTGTTTTTTTTGTCGTGTGTGTCATTGTGGTATGGTGTAGTCGTTTAAAAACTTCGTTAGTTTGTTAGGTTGACAAATTTACTTTTTGATTTATTTGCGACAATTCGAATGTTACCGGTTGTGGTGCAGTTAAAATTTATACGAAAGCGAAAAAACACCTTGTCGAGGACTTCAGTCCTAGTTAAACGTTTGCACTGGTACATTCGATCCTGTGTTTGTCTGTTAAATGCCGGTATCGTCGATTATTGTGACTATGTGCTGAGACTGTTATTTGGTATGTTTCGACCGTTTTAGATTGTATTGCTGTCATGTTCAAGTATTGTGTAATTTTGTTTTTAGGACCCTCAAGAAGCCAGAATTTGCCGGCGAAATATTGGAGGAAATAAAAAGAGGTCTAACTAGTTGGCACTTTTATTAGAGGCTCTATTAACCCAATAATAACACGGTTTTCCGCTCATTACATTTTGAGGTATTTTTGGTTCAAAATAAAAGGTACCAACAGTAAAATATTCAATCGTTTATTGGAACAGTACTCAGTTCCTATCGTGATTTATTAATAATAAAAAAGGCAAGAAATGCGACAAAACTTAAAAATGTTTACTCGATATCCGTCGTTTTTACAATCATCAAGAGCTAATGGTTTCGTTACAGTCAAAACATTAGCATACTAATGTATTTACGCGTTTTAAAATGATGGCCTTAACGTCCGATTGACAAAAATAGCAATCATCCACCTTATGATAACTTTGATGATGCGATATCATCGGAGTAGAAAAGGCCATTCCAGTTCTTGAGTTATCAACATTTTTTTTGATTTCCATAACTTCAATTTTGATATTTGCACTGAAGCATGCACTAAACTGATTGCTTACTGCTTATGGATCAGTATTATTGTTATTTTATTTGAAATTTGGTGGCCGTAATTTGGTGGACCTACATCGTTCTATTAGTATACATAATTGTAACAGGTTAAGATTGTCGATTAATGATTTTACGATATTTGGGTACAAGTCGAATAGTTCTTAATAAAATATCTAGGATGCGTGGGCATACGAGTATAAGTTACTATTAGAAAGGTATTGTTTGATACTCTTTTGCCCACGCGTCATAGATATTAGATAGACTAAAATACAATAAAACAAGGTAATAAACAAACAAAATAATGTCTAGTTAATGTGAATCAAGAGTACGGATTTATTTCGGTCGGGCCGTAGGTATATTCCTTCTGTCTTCCCTATTTCAATTGCATTGATTTTGGAAATCGAAAGGAAAATGACGGTGTTCTGCATTTTTATACACATCCAAGTACCCAAAAACAGTTCTTTTAAAAACGAAACACCTGAAATTGCTAGAGAATATAGTTTTAGTTAATCATCATCGATAAAGCATATTATATAACGTAATAGTGATGTTGGGGTAAAAAAGGAAGTGTTGCAATTACTTTCAAGTGTTTTAGGTTATAGTGGACATACTTAGAGCGTGGCTTTATAGTACTACGTTACCTTAATATACATTTTATCGAGATTGTAAACCGTCACGTAAATGCGTGTATGTACTCGAAAATAACTAAATCAACATTAATTACTTATCACGCAATCGGAAACCATAAAGAAAACGTGTTTTCTCAAAGTAGCAGCGCATTACAACAATTTGTGCTTAAAAATATTTATAAATCATACAAAAATCAACATTCGTACAACACCTAATAGATAAGAATTATGCTACCAAAATGGAAAACATGAAACTCTTAAAACCTATGAACAAATTCCCCCTGATCGGTTATTACGAATTTTGAAAAATAAAAGAATAACAGCAATGATCTGCTGAACGAAATTACAATTCTTAATAGTCCCTCATTTGATTTAGCGTTCCCTTCGTGCCCAAACCACTGACAGATATGATACTAAGCGGTTTCATTTTCGGTTGGCTGTGTGCATGACGTCAGGGGGTAATAAAGCACCCGATTTATACATATAAAGTCCATCGTTTATAAGGCAATATAATGAAAATATTCGTTACTTTAGCGCACATTTCGTTTATTATTAAGATATAAGAGCATCTAATCATCTATTTTATTCACCAAACAGCAAGTAATAACTGTACAAAATAGCTTTATTATCTCTAAACTGTGCTCCATCAGTGAGTTGCAACAGATATATTTTATTAACTACTGTTTGTGGACTGTATGTTTTTCTGCAGTTCTTTTCTTTATGTACTCAAAGAGTAATCAGTTTAAAACAAAAGTACTGTAAGACTTTTGTAAAATAAAATATATACCTTTTTGTTATACTAGTTGTAAGTCATTTGCGTTCTTCTTTCCGCAACTGGTCTAAAGATGGGAATTACAACCCGAAATCGATATCCAGAGATTTAATAAAAATTATAGTTCGCCAAAGACAAAGTTTGCCTTTTTTATGCCGAACTCTACGGCACATTTACTGAAATCAAAAATCCTATTGTTCAAAGTTTTATGTACTATAGATATTTGTAATCAAATCGTTTTTCAAGGAATTACACAACATTAACCATAATTTGAATTCTGCTTTTCCCAGAAGTAATAATTAATAACTAAATAAATGAATAATGCGTCACTTACCTTTAATTTATTTTAACACATGCGTCAGGATTACATGCGCTGGGTATTAGTAATCCCGAAGTCTCAATGTTCTTTTCCGAATATATCGATTTGGGACCACCTGCCCACTTAAGCTACTAAATTCTGATCGATTCATATCCCAGCTCCTCCACCAATTGTCACGTTTACGTCCAGCTATACTAAATTTGGGCTCCTCGATTGACGAACTAGTCTAACGAAGGTACCAAACTAAGTGGTAAACCAATTTAATAATTAATAAAATGCACTTAACGACTGGGTGAATATCGCAAAGGAGAGGTTTTATGGCAAGATAGAATTTAACGCTACGCGCCCCAGCGCCTATACCCCAACTCAATTGACTTCCCATCATGTGTGAAGTCATATTCCCCTAACCAAGTTGTAGATAAAATAAGGAGTAATCGTTGTAACGTTTTTTGTTGTGAAACGATACTAATATTTAAATAATAGTTTCATTTTTAATCAAATTTATTAAATAATCAAATAATCATTTGGAAAAGGGGTTGGCAAACAAGTTATAAGTAAATCAAACACGACACAACTTGTACAACAATAAGCCAAGAGATTTGAATTTAATATTTTTTTGTGCGACTTTCTGGTATAACTGAACGATTACAAATTTACTTACGAACATTTTATCAATAGAAAAATTATAAAGATTGCTATGTTTCTAATCTAGAAATATGCGTCTTTACAAAAATTGGCTGCAAAGTGATCTTGTCGGACAAAACAAAGCAACTTCAAGCCGCAACTGCGCGCCGCGGTCGATCAAAGTACCCGACGCATATTTTGCCGGCGATGCACAGTGGTAGAAAATGCGAATCTAGCCGTCCAAAATTATTTTAGCGCTATGATCCAATTTAATCCAAAATGACGTGAACATGTTCGTAGATAACCAAATGACTTAAAACCAATCAGTGTGCCGCCCTGGAAAATTTACGTAGACAGTAAGGAGCTAAAGTCTGATATAGATTTTTGGACTAATATTTAATTTCCACATAAATTCTCAACTGTCTGTTGAGCAATTTGTTACTAAGTGGTTAAGAATGTTATTGGTGTAAACTTTAATATCGCCGGATTATCTGAGGATGAGCCTTGACCTTATATTATATGTCGTCCTAGAGTTTCAGAAAAGTAATTTACGCTACATAAAATACCTGATGGATCTAATCAGTTTTGATTTCCACAGTATATCGAAAGTAGTGATAACTGCATGGGGGTGGAATTTATAACCAGCACCTAGATCGTGTGTAGTAACATTGGATAGGATTTTAATAAGACACAATATTTAGTTGAAAACATTGTTTATAGCTGCATTAACTGTAAACAAGACGATAATTACGGGTAATAGTTTCTTATTTAGTTAGTACAAAAGGCAAGGGATGTTATATCGATAGTCAATGATTAAGCGCATCTAATGATGGTGATTGTAAGTCCCTTAAGTTAGTTTTGGACAGTCAACTGTCAAAAAAAATATTTTTTCTACAATCCGGTATCATATAATTTATTTCGTAAACCATATGATTGAGTAACATTTCTTTCAAACGAAAGCAGTTTAATTTTAAAATATCTATCCAGTGATACCACACACGACATAGGAATTATTTTGAAGTTCTAAAACTCAGTAATTAAAGTTTTATGTTTTGCTAGTTTCTCCCCGAATCTCTCTGACGTCAAATAACCAGGAAATAAGCTTTGCATAAAACAGGTTATATTTAGAGATATAATAGCATTATACGATCCTATTGGTATTTAGATTTTTTTTAAACATTTTATATGTACTTGCAGGTGTAATATCATCATATTATGCACATGCTTTCAGAAATTAAACCCCATTGTTACTTACATTTTTCTTATATTCATAGGTGCAGTATTATTATACTCACTAGGTTTCATAACTTTAAAACTACATCTGTATCTAAACCACCCCCAAAACCCACCCCATAAGTGCTATTTTTTGTAGGTACAGATTTTCCTGTATTTGCAGATATAAATTTATCATACTCACAATATTTCAGAATGTTCACGCCAAATGTATGTTTCAACCCCCTTAAAACATCCCCTTTATGGCTGAGGGTTTTTTCACTATTTTTCCGCGTATCTAACAACTATAAGTTCAAAAAAAAATATATTGGTCAACTGCGGTAGCGTGTTGACGATTTTCTTTCGCTAAATAGAGTTTGGTGAATTTTCACAGCATACGGATACAGCGAAATACCTTGGCATGACACTGATGCCAAGCTTAAAATGTATTGGCTAATGGGACGGAGGTCAGTCCTGCCAGTGCAAAACAAGCTCCTACTATACAAGTAATTATTAAAATCATTATGGGTGTATGGAATGCAGTTATGGGGATGCACTAAGCAGTCCAATATCAATCTCATTCAGAGGTTCCAAAATAAAGTTCTAAGGGCTATTGTTGGTGCACTGTGGAACATCATCAACACCATTCTTCATCGGGATCTTCGCATGGAGATGGTAACTAGCGAAATATCAAAATTTGCTAAGAAGCCATCCAGCTGCTAGACAAAGGTTCATTTACAAAAAAAAATTAAGTTAATCAGCTAAACGTGAAAAATAAACCACTGTGCGACGTTGTGTTGTCAGTGTGCGCTGTTATTATTATTTGCTTTGATTTATAAATCAAATAGCAATAAACAGCAAGGAATAATTACACGAGAAATCCATAATGTCGGAATCTTCATCATAGAAATTCAAAACAAGTCGCCCTTGTAAAGCAAAATTCTTAATACCCGCGATCGTCATTATACTATTTGTAAATACTAAATATAAAGCGCTAGCGAAACGGAACGGTGAATATAGAGACGCGTAGATAATACAGGCTAACGCTCGCGGATCGTTCCGTATTTTTGAATTAATCGCTCGCCTTTCTTCGGTCTAATTGAATTTTCCTTTTAGAGAACGCCGTGGAGGGGGCGGAGAGACGCGAAAGGGGGCCGACGCCCCGGGGGCACCTTGCAAATTATGAAACTCCGCTTCCAAACGACGAGCGGCAATTATTTTTCGTGTTGCCCGGAAACCGAGCTACGTATTCGGCCCGTTTCAATTAGCGCAGACCGTTCTACGGGACTATCTTGTCGGCAAGTACGTGCGCAGCGAATTAACAGGCCGTGCGATAGTCAATTTTCGCCCGTTTTTTCCCTCCCCGCCCGTCCCGCCGACCCCTCTCGACGGTCGTCTCATCCTCCGCGCTCGTTCTCGTCTCGGGAAATCGAGATCCGGATAAAATATCACATATAACTGCGAATATGGAGAATGGAGAGATCCTCCGGGCATTCGTTATCCTTCCCCATCGCATGAATATATCGCCTCGTATTACCGACTGAGCGGCATGGCCGCACTTTACGTCCGATTACATCCGCCCGCCCAAATCGAAATTCGGCAGGCAAATTTAACGGACTGTTAATTTTCAAGCGGTTGCCTATCGAGGTACTTTACTTTCGTTACGGTTTCGGTCGCTCGAGGTTATCGATGCCAATAAAAATGTAACTGATATTCGAGTGTTGCGCGTAGGTAGGTATTGGTATTGTATCTTTATTGAAATCACTGGTCGACATTATTAAATAAAATAAATAAATAAATATATTTATTGAGCCCCCAGATCATACTCTACAAACATCGGCCAAGTCAAAATAAACAAATGCAGAATATATAATTACTGTACATGACAAATACAATCAATTTCACATGGTACAATCACGCACAAATAGCAGTTAAAAGTCAAGAAATAAACTTGTGACAAAACTCTACATGAAAAAAGTCCTTCACACTATAAAAACATTGCTCGGTGAGATATCGTCTAAAACGATTTTTAAAAAATAACATGACGGAACACGAACGTATCTCGACGGGGATGCGGTTGTAAATTGCCACACCTGAATACGAGGGACCCTGTTGTAATCCGGAGGTATGATGCACGGTACCCTGTAATAAGATCTGTGTCTTGTTATGTATCGGTAATTATCACCTTTCCGCGAAAATTTTGTGTTGTTTTCAAATACGTATACAGCACACTTATAAATATATATGTTACGGTTAAAGTGCTAAATGTGGTTTGTATTAATGATTACCGGCTATTATTAATAATAACCGCATCATTTGGTCAATGTGATTAGAAACACTTAAATGATCACATGGACCGGCTATTAGTAATAATTTCCTAACGGGCACGTTAAAGTGATAAACACGTTACTTTTTACAAAATATCTTTTATATACAGTCTTCAAAGAAGTTAGCTAAGTTATTTTGATTTCTATGTAAGCTATTATATTTATTTGCTCGGCGGAAATCATCAGTACGGCTAGTCCATTGACCAAAATTACGAATAATACAAAACATTCATAATACAGAATGTTTTCTTTTGTCTCCCTTGTACTTTAGAAACTACTGCATATAATTGGTATTGATATTTGGTATACACCCAAGGACGGCTCATAACGAAAACATGACGAAAACATAAAAAGAACATCTTGTACAGAGTGTTCAAAAAAGTTAAAAACACCCATTTTTATATTTAATGCATGTGGGTAGTTTTTTGTAAATGTACAAGAAGGTATAATAATCATTTTTAGAGAATAACTGATGGTTTTTTCATTTGTTGATTTAAGCGTCATAATTCGATCGTTAAAACGTGTCTTCATCATGTCAAATGATCCATTTTCTCAAAATTATTACACATACAGGTCGCAACAGACACAACACAACCTTCAACGTTCACATAACAGTTGACACTACCTCGCACTCTCGCAGTCATACTCGCAGTCGCTTCACAGGCGCCCAGTATTCCACCCAGTGCTGCCACCTTGAGATCCGTTGAATTCGGTAGAGTCGTTAGTATAGTCGGTAGAGTAAAAAAAAACGGAATCAACGGAAATACAATTACTACGATTTTTGCACTTTTTTTATTTAAAAAAATACTAATGCAAAAGAAGATGACGTCCTATTGTTACAAACCTTATCTTGCTTTATTTTTACAATATAAATGGTGTAATTGTTGTACTACCACAAAAAAATAAAGTTAAATATAAAACATTTTTTAAAGTTTGTATTAAAAAGATAATAAATAATACTTAAGTTATAAATAAAAGCAATTTTTCTAGCCATGAATTGCAAAATACATAAGTACTATGTACGTGTGCACTGGCAGAATAATACAAACCTAGTTTCTAATTTATTACTTACGTCGCTTTTAAGAATTGCGCAAATAAGCATGACCCAAAGAGTTACACAGTCGTTCATGCAAGTAGTATGGATTGGCATTTTTTACTCTCGTTTTGATAATCTTCCTTATTTTAGTCATGAGTAGTAACTAAATAAGTTAGCCAGGACTAACGTCACTAAAGGCCCAACACTGAAAACCCAGTGAATAGATTCGTTGTATGGCGATTATGTAGATACTAACAAAATTCCAAATCTGAGGCTATTATATTGTAGCATCACCTTACTGCAATATCGAAGAAGAAGAATAGAAATATATCACATTGACCACAGCATACTGCAAATTATACGTTGGTTGGCAGGAGTCTCGGGCCTTTAAACAAAAATAGCCGTATTAATCGTTTTTGCGCAACAAAGAGTCTTCTTCGCTAGCAACGGAAAATGCGCCACCCCACATCACCACGTTGAAGGACAAATGCAAGTATGCCAAAGCGTAGTACATGGTAAGTAGAGGTGAAGTGTCCATTTTTGTCCGTAGTTTCAGTATGGCGTAGAATGCTGTGTTCACTCCATCAATGGGCACTCCCCTCCTCGAGCGAAACAACACAGTAACTGTCTTGTCCATATTCAGAATCAGTTTGTTTTTATCACAGCATGCCCTCATCTCGTCCTCTACTGCCCTAAGCTTATATTGAAGTTCTTCCAGATTGCTTGCGGATACAGCAATTGATGTATCATCCGCAAAACTCACAACAAATCCGTTCTTTATGCTTTGGCGAAGAGAGGATACTCGGATACTCTTTCGATTTATGACCACTTGCAGCCACATACATCCTCCGGTCGGTGAAAAGCGACTTCACAAGCCGCAGAGAATGTCGTCTACAACCCACCGCGTACAGCTTTTCCTCTGTGAACTTCAGATCTACGAATGCCCGCGACAGATCGAAAAACATCCCGACCACCAGCTCACCGTTGCAGTCTCCGTCGACCTTTCCGCCCTAAATCCGTGTTGGTTCTCAGCAAGAACTTCATACTTGCCTATGAAAGCAGATAACTGGTGGTTGATTTTAAGCCATTCTTTTCAATTGTTCGAAAATGGTCGTTTTTCAAAAAAATTTAACGAGTTTAAATAAACAGCAGGCGATTTAAATGTTGCAATAAAGGAATATATTTCTGTATACGGTAATTTCATACCTTATTATTGTTAAACGTTTTATATTTGAAAAGGCTAAACCACTTAATCTATCATCCAATTCTTAAAGAAAATTGTAAACTTTAGGCCTTCTGCGGGAGACATTAATATGTTTTCAATTGCGCCAACTTTTTTGTAGTATATGTAGCTCCATTGGAACAACTTCGTATCAACTATCAGATCTCGCATCATTTGAAACATTTAACAATTTTGTTGAAAATAGCTCTGTTTCTATCCAGTGATTTGCATTTGCTTGCTGTCTTGCATTTTTCTACGGAGATGTTTGACCCTTTCTCTATGTCCTTCCTTTTTGTATGCTGTCTGACAGTAGGAGTGATGCAGTTTGGCGACGTCGAATTTGACAAGAAAATTTCTTCATTGGGCAGGCATCGAACCTGGGATCTTTTGCGAATAATACTAATCGCTTACCTATATATTATAATATGAGGATTTTCGTCAAATTGTTTTTTATGGTAATAATAATTTTTACCGATTCCATGGCGACACCTTAATCTTGGCGGTTGCGGTGCCTCCATTATCTTCGTCCAGCGTACATCTTTTCTAGCTTAGGAATTGCCCTCGATTTGTCTTCGTCTAGGTTTATTTGAGTACTCTGATAGTTACTGCAGCATCAAGACAAAACGTATTTTTTATTTTGTGATCTCCTGCAATCTCAAATCCAATCTTCTTCCAATGTTGGTGTTTGAGGTTCTTACTATTGTTCTCTGTTATCATGTTATATACTCTCACCTTCTTTTCTCGCACGTCGTCTCCGCTCATTGTTCCCACTCTGTTCTGTCTCTCGTTCGCATTCTTCCTTGAATCCAACATCGAGAGCAATCAGATTATTGTTATCTCCTTCTTTTGTAGATCTGCTTTCATAGCAACAAATTTGTAACCTGTATCTAACATGTTTTTGTTTTTTTTTCGTTTTTTGGCAGTACCTCAACTAGATCAACCACGTCTGCACCGCACTGCGCTAGTTCTTGGCTGTCTCTTTGTTTTAGTTTTATCCGAATGGTACTTAAGTTTAATGCTCACCACATAAACTTCAGTCAGATAAAATAATAACCTCTAAAGCCACGATATTTAACGTCTCTATCAATTTTCATTTTCAATTGCAGCCAGAAGGAAACCAGACAAATGCCGGGCTTCGAGCGCACAGAGGCAATAACGATTTTTGTGAAATTGGGTGTGATCGAAAACATTCGTCGCAATTGTTTCCATAATGTAGGTTATCGACCGTGCGGGGGGGATTTCCTAGAAAAGCGCACACCGGTGACCCGTATTGGCGCACGTCGGAGCCCCCAATTATGCTAGAGAATTGCCAGTTCACTGCCTCCGTTGCATTTATCGCCCCGAATATCGATCGATTATCGTCGTAGCGATACGCTATCCAATACGGAACGGCTGGCACCGTTAAATTTGATCGGACGTCGCACTGTGGGACAAAATCCAGAAAAGCTGGCCAAAACATCACACAATGAAAATTTGATTTGGAGAATTTTGACTGTTGGGTTACATAGAGAAATGATTACTGCATTCAGCCCAGGAAGGGAAAAGCCTAACTCTTTATACTAAGCTCGGTAGTTGAGTTCAAAGTTGGTCTTTCATGAAAGCGTTGGACCTAGGCGAGAACATGGGCCAAAAACGGCCAACTTTAAAATTGCATATCTCCGAAATGAATAGTAATACTTAATTTTTACGAGATGGATTTGACTGATTGATGTATGTAAAATTATATCTGTTTTAATTGACTTACTAATAATGTTTATCGGTTTGAAATACGGTCATATTTGGTACCATCGCGAAAACGTTATAATTTTGGAGACTTAATGTTTCTAATAGATGAAAAGTAACATATACCACCATATTCCAGAAAAGTGGGAAGTTTAGAGTTTTAGGTAATTGTATTAGCTATCGAAATTCATTTGGAATTGATTTCGACTTTTCACGCCATGTGGCTGCAATGATCTATTTTTCTAATTGTGCATGGCGTGAGCGGATTGCAGGGTGCGCAAGCACAGGTGTTCACTTCGTAGAATAGGAAACTAATACCAACACCACTCTTATCATAGAGGCTGTTACATAAACTAACTGGATTATTTTATTAAATTGATAAAGTTGACAATCGCTTTCACAAATTTAAATAGTTCAAAAATAAAAACGCATAGTTTTGTTTGTAAGTTTTTGCTTTAAAAACAAGCTTTCGATTTGGCTATCGATTATTTTGCAATTAAGATTGTTAATAATAAATGTTATTATTAATTTGTGTCCAATATTTCCTGAGAAGTGGATTTATGTATTATTATAGTCTTATTATTATATATTAATAATGCTATTAAAAACTAGTTTATAAAATTATTTAGATGATACTGTATTTATTTTAGTACACGTTGTATATTGTAAAGCTTTATATGAAAGTCAGTTTTAATTCCTTGTGCCTTTGTCACAGTATCTAGTAGGTACCGCGGTAATAGTTACCGTCCATAGCGAAGAGGGTTGACCTCAGTCCCGGTACTCCTATACCAAATGACCCCCCATGGTGTGTGGAATCATGCCCCGCGGGGTGAGGGGGTGTTCGTGGGTGAACATATCATTCTGAGTAAAAAGTTTCATGGGACTTATTGAGTTCTTCAGTTCCTAACAAAGATATAGCGGTTGAAAATAGTTTTTTAATGGATGAAATAGTCGTAACTTTTTACGCAATTTAGAGAACAAAAGAAATCTATATGAAATATTTACATAGTATGACATTTTTTATCTGGGTAAAATTAATGGAAAATAAAGTAAAAATCTGATGTGGCCAGGCACATGGCTTTATCATACAATATATAAAATTATAAGTTTAGCTGCATGAGATTCTATTTGATCGAGAACGATCGTGTTTGCATTAAAATAAAACGAATTAGCCAGGATTTGACAGATATTGACAGTAGATATAGTCAAAAAAACAGCCTTTGACACTACCTACTGCTATTGGAATAAAAATATCTGGCAAATCCTGGCTAACTTTATATTAATGCAGACACGATCTCGATCAAATAGAATTTGCTTCTACAGCTAAACTATTAGTTTTACCAAAAATCTGATGTGGCCAGGCACATGACCTTATCATACAATATATAAAATTAATAGTTTAGCTGCATGAGAATTTATTTTATTGAGATAAATCGTAGGTATTGTGATAGCATCAGCATTTGACACTACCTACACTGCGTCATTAGAATATTAGTTATTTATGTCACAAGTACCGAAAGTACGGAATAGCGCGACGAGCGGTGATGCGGCGCGTCACCGAAGGCGGAGTGTCGCCGTCGCATGTGAGCGAGTCGCGCTATCTTGTTTTTGGCAGGAGCGACATCAACGTTTATTGTGTTGCTTTTTAAGAAATACGTATTTAAAAAAAATAAATAAATGATTTCTGTATAGTAAATGCTAGGCTGGTACCACTTTGACGAAACGTCAAGTTTAAAGGTGCGTTCCGATTGGTAGGTAATGGTAGCTAATGGCGGTGGTAGAATACGAAATTATAGTATTTCTTACATATCGTGATAGTGACACATATTAGTTTGCATGTACATAAACATGAGTCACTAGCAATTTTCTATTAGAAATACTAAAATGGCGTCTGCTACCACTGCCATTAGCACTAATGAAAACGCACCTTAAAAAGCTAATTCAAATTCTGATAGATATTTGTTCATGACTCATCGTTATACTTTATTTATCATATATATCATATATATATCATATATATTATCATATATATTATCATACTGCGTATGATAAAATAAAAATTGGTTCATCCTGTGCAGTGTACATAAACATTTCATAATAAAAAAGTTTGTTCTTTGCGTTTGTTATAAACTCATAACGAAACCGCTTTCGGTGCCGTTATTAAAACAGTAGATCACAACAAACTTTTAGCAACTTTTAGTTTTCCAAGATTGATGATATTGACGTCAAGTGTCAAATGAGGCTGACCTCTCAATCGCTATTTGCTCCCCTCCATCGTATTTGTGAATTTTACCACAACTACCAACTGTTGAAAATAAAATTACTCTAGATTGTAAGAAGACAACGGAAATTTACGAAATTTATGTAAAATTAATGTCGCAAAGTAGAAAAATAGTATATAACACTCGTTTTATAAGGCATATGGGCGCACTCATTCCTTTCGGGCACTCCGCACTACGCTCTATGCCTAAATTTGTAATATATAAATATAATAATAAATTTGTATACTTATTACCTTTGTAATCTGACATAACTCTGTCACATATGTCCGTATATTGGGCCCGCCATTTTGTTCACAGTAATTTTTCCCTCGTAATCACCGACTTCATAAACCACTATAAACCAATTTTTGTCTAAATCGAATTTTATTTGAGGTTTTGCCCAGCTTTTCGAGATTTCGTCCCACTGTGCGTCGTCGCTGTCGGAAAATATGTAAAAGATAACGATGGCCGTCGGTTATATTTATCTCGCCGATACCGTAATTATCGGCTGATATTGTCGGATGTGGTCGGGTTATTGCTGGAAGTTGTAGAGGTCGGACGTAGACGGTGCGCTCCCCTTGATTGATTGCAAGTGATTTCGTGATCTTGGAGCGGCACGCGAACCAGGAAACTACCCATTACTGACGAGTGGTTGGTACAAGCGGCCACCCGTAGTTCGCAGCCTATGTGAAGAGGTCAAATTCCCCTAACAGATTGATTACCACTTATCTACGTTATTAGGTGAGATGGTTTGCCTTGTTTCGTGTCCTTTTTCATTTGCGAACTTCCTCCGCTTCAGAACCCTACTTAACTTACCCGCTTCCTCAGGTTTGTACACTTAAGGAAACGCTTCTCGTCCAATTTAATATACAAGACGTGATATGGCCATATATCATAAGATCTTTTGCCTATACTTGATAAATTTATGACGACTAATTACCATTTCGCAGGAAGGTTTAACATATATTTTACTTACAAATAAACAAACGTAAACTCTAATTTACTTGAAGTTTCATTGAGCGAAATGGCTGAATAATAAATTAGAATGTTTGTCAATCATCACTCTCCAGTGCAGCTACTCTATAAATGGTAGTATTAATAGATGTGAAATATGCAAACGCTCGATATCGGCTCGTGGTAATTACAGTTAAAACCGACGTTTTTAACTGTCAATATAACGCTACCGTTGTTTGTGACTTCAAAATTGGACCATTTGATGCCCAATCACTAACTACCAATGACTATTAGTTATATTATTATACACTTCGGGCACAAAAAGACAACACCTAATATTTCGCAAAACTTTTGTAATCATTAATAGATTTAGATGATTTTTTCAACATTATAAAGTCCTACTAGCAGGACAAATGGAATCCAACGGTGATATTGAACAAGGAGGACTACAACCGGAAGATGAACGATCTATTCAATAGATCGTTCATCTTCCGGTTCAATAGCTCCAATAGAATCAATTGGACCCAAATACGTACCGTAAAATTACTAAGGGCCCAACAGATAAGATACGAAGGCGAGTGAAGGAATTGGTTAAATCATCATCGAGTCCCGAACAGGAACAAAGAAGCCCTTTTGTTCGAGCCCCTAGGGCATCAAGGATCTACGGTTTGCCAAAGATCCACAAGGATAGTGTACCTTTGAGACCAATCGTCAGCGCAATAGGCTCCCCAACCTATTTGTTGGCAAAATACTTGTCGAAAACCATCCAACCGTTTACAGGACAAACTACATCTTTTGTTAAGAACTCTGAACATTTTGTTCAGATTTTAAAGGAAGATGTTATTGACCCGCAGGATATACTCGAAAGTTTCGACGTAACATAACTCTTTACGTGTGTTCCGGTTAAGGAGGCAGTCGAAGGCCTTCGGACAACACTTGCGCCCCTAGGTCTACCAACCGATGTACCTGATCTTGTAGAGTATGGTCTTTCCACCACATACTTTAAGTTTGCGCGAGCGATGTATGAGCTGGTAGACGGTGCAGCCATGGGATAACCTCTTTCACCGGTAATCACCAATTGCTTCATGGAATTGTTTGAAGAAGAAGCCATTAGGTCAAGTCCTTACAAACTCAAGCATTGGGTCAGATATGTCGATGACACCTTTGTGGTTTACCCACACGGTAGAGATAAACTTACTGAATTCCTTAACCACCTGAACAATGTTAGTCCTTCCATCAAACTCACGATGGAAATAGAAGCGGATAATCAGCTGTCATTCTTGGTGTGTAACGCCTGCGCTGGCGTTAAGGGTTGCCATGGTTATATGTCAAATATGTCAAATATTTGGAGCTTTTTAAACAGATCAACCATCAATTTAAATCTGTATTCTTAAAACTAGATAATTGTATCTAATAAGCTATCTATTAATGTCCTACATTTACGTTGTCCTAAACAAGAAACACTAACACTTCACTCACAGTGCTCTGCTTTTTACACATTTCACTGATTCACAAGTTCCAAGGATTTAGTTCTTTTTCTCACTAGATTCAGGTTTCCAGTAGCTGCAGGCTCTTTACGTGATGGCTTAGGCGAGATTCATTCTTAGCGGCAAATCTTTTTATCTCTTTGAATACTTGTGGGATACCAAGGCCACATAATACACTATAAACGTAATAAATATAGTTAGAGCATTTTTGATTCAGATAAAAAAAAATTCCCACGATAATTAATTTTATTTTCAGCGTAGGACTTAAACATCAGGCTTCCTGTTAGTTGAAGAAACTTCAGGTAACTTTATTAATTGTTAAATTACTTTGCCAGTATTACGTTACTAAATTGATGTGACATTCAATAATAAAAACGTACCATCTGCTATGTACGTTGACTAATAATAATAGTTTTGTCAATAATAAGTCGATATTATCGCAACTCTTGATAATATGTCCTTTGGTGTGGATCTGCTGTCGTGATTTGTGCTATTCATTTAATACAGCTGGGATGTCATAGGGGACATGTTGTAGGGTGAGGGTAACCTTACGTTCCCAAGAGTGACATCAAAGTAAAGTAAGGGAGGCTAGCGAATAGTAAATCGTCCCCTTACAAGTATCAAATTAAAACCCCTCCATTCTTCTACTCAAATTATACGAGGTCGAAACTTGTGTAGAACATTTGCCGCTAGGGTTGCTTACAATGGCTGCGTTTACCCTGCACTCTCGCATCCGATCGATTTGACTTATAAACGTCATCTCATGTCAAAATAACATTGAAAATAAGCAATAACGACCCGCGTAGGTGTGCTGTGGGTTTGCCACTATGTTAGCTGACACATGTCACATTTTTAGCGTCTCCGCGAGATACCAAACAAACATAAACTTCAAATCCATCGAATGCGAGCGCGTGGTGTAAACGCACAATACACAATACTTTTCTTGGCTAAGTATAAGGATAAGAACGTGAAAACGATGCCAAATTTAGTTTTTGAATTGGAATGACCAAGATATCTGTTAATTTTTGTTTTTAGTCCTACGCTATTCCTTGCAGTTATTGAGATTTTCATTTATTTTTCTAAAATCCAGCATTTTAAGAACCAAACAATCTCTGTGTTTCAATAAAAAAATCGATATTCTTGGAATGGAACTTGTTTGATAGATGGTCCATTATTATGGACATACTGTACACAAACTGGTTGTCATAGGCGTCATATGTCTTAAAATATATGTCGTACCATTAAAAAAACTACATGTTGATATAGTTTTCTCGACTAGTTTTCGGAGAAACCGTGCTTTTCGAGATAATCCTGTTAGAAACTGCTAGAAAATATATAAATTTTGATTCATTTTACAACACTTAAACTCCAATATTAATGCTGTAGGGGAGTTATATAGTCTTGAAGTTTGAATTGACTTTAAAGTGTAATATTAGAGGAGATAGCTCACTATTCTTCGAGTGTCTTGCAAAACAACGTACTAACTGTGTTACTTCCTCGGTGGTAGATCTCGCCGAACAAAAACAAATATTGGTGCCCGCTTTCCAGTTTCAGATTTAACCATTTGTGTTCGCAGTTTGCTAAGAAGTCAGATCAAAAGGGAAATTATTATTATTTTGTTTGGAATCCCAAATAATAGTCAAATTACATTTTGGTAATAATAGATTTAGAAAAGTGTCCTGAACATCGTATCGTAATGTTACTGAATGTTTGATGTTTGCATCAATACCTCCAAAATATCAATCTTAGAATAACAAATTATACACCATACTAAAGACGATAGATGTGGATACATGATAAACAAAGAAATACTTTAAAATATTGAAAAATTGAAACATTTCATGACACGATCGCTGATAGTTCTTAATTAATTTAAATAATAATTAATAGAATTATAAACCCCTAACCACAACAAGTATTTTAGAAACCTAAATACGTATTTCAGCAACTATGTTGCCATCTTCAGTAGAACCTAAAAAAAGAAAAAGAGAGATTAGCACTTCATAGTATCTTTACAGGATATTCTCCAAGCAAATCACTAGTGGAAGTGTCACTTCCACTAGTGATTTGCTTGGAGAATATCCTGTAAAGATACTATGAAGTGCTAATCTCTCTTTTTCTTTTTTTAGGTTCTACTGAAGATGGCAACATAGTTGCTGAAATACGTATTTAGGTTTCTAAAATACTTGTTGTGGTTAGGGGTTTATAATTTTATTATTAAGTTCGCCACAGTCTCCAAAATATTGTTATTAAATAATAATTTATAATTATATTTATATTATATAATATAATATATAATAATATAATATATAATATATAATAATAATATAATAAATTATATTATATTATATTATATTTTAAAAACGATTTCACTCATATACACAGAACTTCGAGGCGCGCGTTTTAAAATTTTTATCGTGTATACAGGATCCATAAGGTAGTACCAACCAATGAAACATAACATTACCTACACTAAGCTTTATAAATTTTGATTTATTGGCATTTTTATGGAAAAACAGCAGTCTAGGAAAAGCAGTATATCTCAATACCTGCGTATAATTATATTACGCACACTTTGATTATGATTAAGTAAGAAGTGTTCTAAACCCGTGATTACCTACCATATCCAAATTGTGTACATATAGCAAACAGGGTTTCCTTAGAAAGTTATTTTTTTAATGGAACGCCATCTATCTAATTAATTGTTTGGATTCAACGCATCGTTGTGCACCAAAAAAGTACTAGTACACACTAGTGCTCAAATAAACCATTGCAGAGATAACTAGTCTTCTTCATAAAAAATCAATTTTTCTATCAATAAGTGCTTCTATACCTACATTAACTGGTAACCAGCTAAGTATTTACTTAAAGTACTGTTTTCTCGAAACATTTCATCTTTCTTTTAATAAAATAAAACATTTTAGCACATCTGCAATTTAATGTTATAATTTAAAATAAAATTTTACTTATACCCTGTAGGCTATGAAAAACTGTGCTAAACAAGTTATTAAGGTATCTGTCAGTGGTGGTGATATTGTTAGGGTTGCTAAGTTAGATTTGCATAATTTTGGGAAATCTGGCGAACTTTGCCCAGGAGGAACTAATTGACATGGTGTGGGTTTTTTACGAATGCAACAAAAATGCTTTATTTGCAAGTAGAGTTGACAGATTCCACTGACAGATACCTTATTAACTTATTTAGCACAGTTTTTCGCAGCCTACAAGGTGTGAGTAAAATTGTATTTCAAATTATAACTTTAAATTGCACATGTCATAAAATGTTTTATTTTATTAAAAAAATATGAAATTATGCGAGAACACAGTACTTTAGGTAAATACTTAACTGGTTTAATTGTTAATGTAGGTGTGGAACATCATGTATACACGCTAATAATTTTGGAATGTGCGCCTCGGCATTCTGTTTATATGAGTGAAATCAGTTTTAAAATATCTTCATTAACAGAGCCAAATCTTCCGAGATAGCACTGTTTAGACACCCTGTATATTATCAAAAACAAGCAATGAGCAATGAATTGTTGTTGTTATGCCATTGTGACACGTGCTTAATTATTGAATCAACGCTCGTCGCAACTTATACTTAATTTATAAAAGCTAACATAATGTTTCTGTTTTTAAACTGTGGTACAAAAATATATCAAGAAATATAACATTAAAATAGAATCTGTGTGGGTGGGTTCCAAAGTAAAAACCTTCATTTTCCCAACCATGATGCTAATTATCATATCCAATTGATTATAATGTTCTTGATTATATGTTATAATTATAATAGTTGTCATATATTATAGTTATAATCATAGAACAAACAGGTTTTATACTTTAGGATGAGTGCCCTGGTTTTCTTATGATTATTATAATATTACAATTATGTTATTATCATTATGTTACGTTATAAAACTATAATATATAAGGTGGTGCTTATAATATATAAAATATATCCGAATACGGTTAAGTATATAAGATTTTGTAAATAACCACAAGATATTCCCCGCTTCTAACTCAACAACGGTTGAGTATATCGCAAGCAATTGGTATATCCCGTATGCGCAAGACGCAATAGGAACATCCGTTCTGGGGCCGCCCCGGCCGATAAATTCAATTTAGTGCGCCCCCTAGACGCTAAACGCTTCCGCTCCGCTCAAGTTGCGCCGGCTAGATGCCCTTCCCGAGCAATTAAAATAACTCCAAATTAAGTAAATTTAATTTAAATTTGATCACGGCTGCGCCTCGGATCCCACACAGAGTTTGTATCGACATCCGAGCGTTTGTTTTACAAATTTAATTAAACAACGAAACAAATTCTTCCACGCTCCCGCTCGCCTAAAAAAACAATTCGAATTGTTTGTTCAAGACAAAAAGGTAAAATTATTTGCGAGAGCTTCATTGGCTGCAGATGTGGGCGTGGTTTCTAGTCTTTTGGCGACTGGGTAGGGTTGTTTTCGATGTAGATTTTATCCCTAAAAAAAGAATATTACAAGGCTTCTTTATCCTTTGATGTATTCTGTATGAACTAATGAGGTGCGTGTATTGAAAGAGCATCCCGCGCCCATAAAGGGAATTCTTTCAATTTTTGTCGTGTTTCAGGACTTACTTTGATGATAAAGGTCTTCTATCTTTCGGCAGTTATGACTTCGGTTATTTGAAGTATAATATAGATACTGCTTGATATAAAGATTGTGATATACTACGTATATCGGATAGGTTTAACACTTAAACACTTAAACACATTGGCACTTATGATACATTTATTCCCATATAAGTACATTATTCCTTGTTGACGATCAACTTAATACTAGTAATTGCAATTACCTATATCTAGCTCATTCGCCTATTCATTTCTAAGTCAGCACTTACATTCCTATTAATCCTCTGCTCATACATATGTACACCCGAAGAAAATTATATGGTAACATGACTGCAGCTACCAAACGTAGGTCGGAGATTGTGCGTCGTCGTATACCTACCTAGTAGTCATAAAACCGTAGGGTCACTTCTGTTTCATTTCATTTTAAGTTTTGTGTATATAGATGGTATGAATATGAGTTTCGTATTTATATAATATATTTTCGATATTCGGAGCGAAACTGCCGCTCGTAGCTAAAGATTGTTATTCGTTAATATTTTTGTTTCGATATGCAATTGCAGTATTATTTCATTTATACTAAAATACATAGTAACGTTAGTTATAATTGTAAAAATTATTAGGCACATATTAAAATACTTCATCATCATGGCTACGTCGGTGTATGCCTCAAGGCAAACCGATTACTACATCCGATATCCGCTGTCAATAATTTTTAAAGGAGGTAATTCCAGATAGGAACTTCCTGTAAGTGAAAAAATCTAACTCATTTTTCTCGGTTTCTACTTCGTCGCAGACCGAAATAATAAACTTTTATCTCAAAATGTTTTATATTTATTTAATTTACGTTATGGTAAGTAATGAAAATCGCATATAATTATGTATGTATGTATGATACAAATAATAGATAGATGTATAACAGTAAAAAAATTATATTTGTAATAACATAACATAAATATATGTAATAACATAAAAACAAACATTTAATAATATAGGAATAACATAAGCATGTATTAAATAAGAAAAGTGTTCTGTTAGGTTGGAGGTTGATATAAATTTGCAGGAGTGCTTTTATTTCAGATGTTGTTGAGGTTGGTATGACCCGATGTTTTAGGAAATGATACATTTATGACAATCTAAACGGAACATATGTATCGTCAATTTGTTGCACTAAGAAAACAAGCAAAATCCTTTGTTGTTGTATTAGCCAAAATCGATTTAATTGTGGTTGTCTAACAAATTTACGATTTTTAATCAAATAGCTGCCTAGATTAATAATTGAAGTGTTTTTTGTTTGTTTCCTTGGTGTTATATGCTATATGTTTTTGTATTCATTCTCGTAGAAATAATTTATTTCATATTGGATTGTAAATCCTGCCCTTACATGTCACACATAAAAGAAAATTGTGTTTGGATGTTATTATAGAATGTAAAGATATAATTTTAATAAACATAAACATAACAACATATTTATAATTAAGCTAAAATGCTGAACAACACTGTAGTATCAGTTCTAAGGGGCATATCTGCAGCAAAGTAGAAACCGGGGCAAATAAGATTTACAACTACATGCAAAAAATACATTAAATATTACAGTGCACTTTTGTCAGTTTCGGATATCGGAAACATATAAATAGACGAAATTCGATTTCATTCTATACATACAGAAAAATAAAACGAAACGAAACAAAAGTGACCCTTTGGTTTTATGACTTTAGCAGGTAGGTATCCGACGACCGACAATTTCCGACCTACGTTTGGTGTACACTAGCGGCGGTCATGTTACCATATAATTTTCTTCGGGTGTACATACACTACATTCGATTGTGCACAGGTGGGCTAAATTCAATGTTACTATAGGAGATCTCGGGAACTAAAAGAGATATCGAAAAATGAATAAGGTTGTTGTGTCGTCTTCTTTTGAGAGAAACTCAATGGTGAAAACCAAAATTAGCCATCGTTTTTTGTTTTCGAGTTATAACACAAACTCGATTTTTCGCTATTTTGATACTTGACGATATCTTTGTTGTTTGTTAAATCAGACGAATGATATTTGCATGTTCGTTTAGAATTCTTTTTCGTTTAAAATTCAGTTGAAATCACAGATTTTAAATATCTCTAATAGTTTTGTAGATATAACATAAACATGTGTTTTTTAAATGGACACCATAGCTGGCTATGACTGAAGTAAATATAGCCTTTTTTCCCTCTTTTCAACTATATATAACATGCTGGTCCTAAATATTCCAAAAGTAACGTTTTATTGAATAACATGAAATGAGTATACAGTGAGCGCGTAAAGTATGGAAACATGACAAGGTCTCAAGAACGGTTTGCAATTTTAAAAAATCCTCGAACACGTCAATTTATAATTATCAAAATACACCTTGTGGTACCAAATTAATTTTTTTACCTTCAATTGTTTTTAACAGATGACGTCATCGAAGTTTTTTTTAAATGGCAACCCTGTATTTTTTTTAATGAATTTGACAGATATTTTAATTGTCTTAATGGTAGCATAACATTTTTATGGCCTTACATAGAAAAATGTTCGAGAAAAAGACAATTGAAGGTTATGAAATAAAAGTGACAAAATCTCCGGAACGGCCTCGACCGAATTTAACGAAATTTTGTAATTAAATATTTTGCAACGCTGCAAACGCAGTGGTGTATGCACTGTACGATTCTGCTAAGTTGAGCTGTTGTTATTTTTTGTTATCGATTTTTTCTTTAATTTTTAGAGCTAAGTAATAAAGGTTTTTGTTAATTTCAATATGTTTTTGATATAATACTATAACAAGCGTAATAACATTGAATAGGCAATTAAAGACTGTAACAGAAACTGTCAAAATATACAGGGTGTTCCATTTAAAATTCAAGTTTGAGGTTATATCTCAGAAACTGTAAACGTCGCATCAAAGATAATAACGCAAGTGACTTCACATGGTTACAAAATACTTAATTCCAAAATTTCGTTAAATTTGGACGAGCCGTTACGGAGATTTTGTCACTTTTATTTCATAAACTTCAATTGTCATTTTCTCGAAAATGTTCTTATGTAAGGCCATAAAAATATTATGCTACCATTAAGGCAATTAAAAGATCTGTCCAATTCATTAAAAGAAATATAGGGTTGTCATTTAAAAAAAATTTCGATGACGTCATCTGTTAAAAACAATTGAAGGTAAAAAAATTAATTTGATACCATATGGTGTATTTTGATAATTATAGATCGACGTGTTCGAGGATTTTTTAAAATAGCAATCCGTTCTTGAGATTTTGTTATTTTTCCATACTTTACGCGCTCACTGTATATCAGAGGCATTATGATTATTGTCTTCGAGATTTCTTTGAGTAGGCGTATATCACTAGTAGTGTGACACTACTAATCAGTGAAATTAGTAAAAATTCATTCTTTTATTTTAATTGACGGATAATTAACGGAATGCCGTTTGAATAGTATGAAAAATGCTCAATAATCGAATGCTTTATTCAAAGTAATAACAATAATTGTAATATAACATCTGAAACATAATTCAATCGTTATCCAGGTAGTGCACGACCGCAAAAACTTGTTTTTGGGATTAAAAGAACATCTCATCAATTACGGGTTGATTAATAATATGCCAAAAGCCGAACATTATGATTTGTAAGTGGTATGCTGAAGAAACTGTCATGAATGTAGCTGTGATCCTACCATTTCCAGTCGTCAATCTTTACTTTATGTCGGCATGTCGAGGGTATAACTGAAAGGTTAAACATTGCAGGATATATGGTTTTATTCGAAGTAAAATAATTATATAATTACCTGAATAAAAAAATAACGAATAAGAGTACCTACTACTTAAACCATTTTTCAAATTGATGTCTATTTTTATTGATGCATAAATTATATCTCGTCGCAATACTTCGAAGAGCGTTGTTTATAAAAATATTTGGAACGGCATTGATACATTCTTCAAAATGCTGCCTTAGGTCCTGAATGTCGTTATGTGATCTTTTATATATTTTGTTTCTAATATGCCCCCAAAGAAAAAAATCCAAAGGTGTAAGATCTGGTTATCGTGGCGGCCACCTCACTTCCACCTCCAATCCAACGGTTTTCAAAATTTATATTCAATAATTTCCTTACCCTTCTTATTTTGTGAGGTGGTGCACCGTCGTGCTGGAAGTATATAGTTCCCCTCTCCATTAGTGGCAAATTGTCCAAAAATTCATTCACGATATGATGGTCTACACTTTACAATATCATAGTACCGGTCTGCCATTATGATGTTCCTCGTAAATATGGTATGCTAAATAAAATATGCTCGCCAAGCACGGCACACCAAACACTAAAACCAAAACGTCCTTGGTTTTGCACATTGACGGTACGGTGAGGATTGACATCAGAATAATAGTGCTCTTTGTGCCTATTAAAAATTCCGGCAATGCTGATGTAGGCTTCATCAGTCCAAATAACTTAAAAAAAGAAATGGATTCTGCTGGAGATTTTCACGATACCACTGGTAAAACTCCATTCGTTGCTGAGGGTCTGTTGGTTGCAAATGATGTTGTTTTCTTAAAGCATATGGCCTAAATTTATGCTTTTTCAGGATTCTCAAAGGTCGACGTCTTGATACCACAGATTAAGTTTCTATTTCACGACTTGAACTTGAGGGAGCATACTGCGATCATACTGCGTATGATAAATGGTCCGACTGTATGTTGTATGAACTGCCACGAAGGATTTATATTTAACAGTGCTATTATGTCATCATGCAACATTTGGCATTAAAATATAATGTCTTCATAATTTTTAAAATATTGGCCGAGATGCGCTGATAAAAGATTTTAATCAATTTAAAAAATTTCTTTTCTTGAAGTTTATTCTTCTCACACCTCTCCTCGTCGATCTCTCTATTAAGGTGGACCTACAGCTTACAGTAGACTCTTACTGGAACCACTGTATTAATTAAATTAACTCAGACCTCCTAAGGGCCTCCTTTTGGTCCTTAAATCCCATATATTTTTAAATGTAAGTGTAGAAATGCTTACTTCTACTTCCTTAAGAATGCCCAACATGATCTATTCCTGAATGAAGCCTTTTCCATACTTAGATTATGGATCTTCCATATCAATTAATTGAGTTTTTTCTAAACCCCAACGTAGAAAACGACTTTATAGGATCGAAGTTAGACTAAAGTCTAGGGTTATTAATAACAGTACCTGAAGTAATGAGGGCCATGAAGAGGCCCGTTGGGGATACGACCTGAAAATGGGAGAAACTCGACCGTATCCTAACGGCAAAAAGCAGGTGAAATCAATCCCTGAGGGGAGTGAGAGTCCACTGTAAATTACAGTTAGTAAATCTCGAATGTGGTGGTGGGTGGACTGATTCCGTGAGTAGGACAAAGTAGAGATCCTTGTACGGGGATCCTAGCCGTTGTACCAATGTCTCCGCCGAGGATATCTTAATGGATGTGACATTTTACAAGGCGCACCCATAAAGTCGAGATATATAATAAATTGTTAATAATTGAATCTAATTCATCGTCATTAAGGTAATTAATTTGAATGTACCTAGTACAGGAAATCTCATGTTACACTTTTTACCTCGAAGTTTATCCAACCCTAAAAATGATAGTATAAAACTTTTATTATAGGTACTCAAATTGATGAATTTAAGCTTCTGATCAGAATTGAGAAAATACAACAAAACTCGGTTTGTAGTTAAACTGAAAAGAATAATATACCCTTGTAGGATAATATACCCCAGATAACACGGATATTAATGGAATGAAAGGAAAAAAAATCCATACGTCGGTAGACTGGACATGGGCAGTGAACTTGAGAGTACTTTCGTATTCTGTAGAATTAATGTTTCGAATTAAAATTGAAATTGAATTATTTCAGAAAATTAATCTAATTGAAATGAATAACAGATTCAGTGCCAAATCAGCCGTTTGTAAAAAAATGTAATGCCATAAAATGTAAGATATTAGCATTATCATTTTATTAACGTTAGTATAGGCAACACACATTTCGTGTTTTGGGAAACCAGTTTTCCAGTTTTCGCTATACGTACGGAGTACTTGTATTTTATGTACATATGTTATCGAAGAGTTGAATAAAGCAGTTGTATTAAGTTGTATCGGCATTTTATTGAGTAACAAGTTGTTACAAATTGGCGACGAAGATGGGTAAACCCATCTATGGGTTCGATGTAAACATACATCATGTAAACCGCTGGTAACAATATTTAATCCAAGTAAGGGAATTCCCATTTATTCCGCAAACCGGTTAAGACGTTGGGCCGTTATTCTCAGTAATTATGATTATAAAATTCAGTATGTCAGGTCGGAAAATAATGTTGCTGATGCACTATCCAGAATACCAATAAAAGATAATAGTCAAATAATGGATACGTGCACTGTAGACTATATAAAATTTTTTCAGAGTATGGGTTTGCCGATAGATTATGTGATGATTAAAAGAGAGACAGACACAAGTAATGAGATGAAATTGTTATGTAAATATATTAAATTTGGTTGGCCTAGAAATATAGTGAATAGAGAAGTGTTAAAATATTATAATTTTCGTAATGAACTGACTATTTGTAAAGGTGTAATTTTGTGGAATAACAAAATAGTGGTTCCCAGAAATATGAGATATAGATTACTAAATGAATTACATGTTTCTCACATGGGGGCTACAAAGATGAAGGAATTAGCACGTAATTATTTTTGGTGGCCAGGTTTAAATGGGGAAATCGAAGCAAAGTCGCATAATTGTGCAAACTGCAAAGTAGTAAAAGATAATCCACCACAGCAGCAACTACATTTGTGGGAATGGCCAAAGGAACCGTGGTCAAGAATACATATCGATTATTGTGGTCCTATTTATAATAAATATTTTTTGGTGGTCATTGATGCACACTCTAAATGGTTGGAAGTATTTCCAACATCTAAAACTACGAGTGCGTTTACATACACGATGGGTTCGAGAAACATTGAATACTAATTCAGAGATACATCTCTCGACAGATAGCAAGCTATGGCGTGAGAAAAAAAAAGGTTTCAGCAAAGTATTTAAATTTAAAGAAGTAAAATTGATTTGATTTATTTCCATACCAGTCGTTGGTAGAAATGTTTAATCCCATTAATCCCAAGAGTTTCAGAAATCCTTTGATTACAAATTTAGTAACGCATATATCTCCGCGGATTTAAACATGTAGCGAGATAACAATGATTTTAGCAAATTGATCAAATTTAAAAGAGAAAGAAATAGATTTATTGCAAAGCAGCCATTTGTAACAAATTATGGCAAAATAATCATATTTAAATGATGAATGTTGAATTATAGTATATTATAATACAAGTTTCGAAAATTGCGGTTGTCATCTAGGTAGTTTTATTTTCAACAGTTGGTAGTTGTCGTAAAAGTCACAAATACGATTGAGACGAGCCAATAGCGATTGAGATGTCAGCTTTATTTGACACGACGTCATAAACTCATAACGAAACCGTTTTCGCTGTCGTTATGAAAACACTGGATACAAACTTTTAGTAACTTCTAGTTTTCCAAGATTGATGATATTGACATCAAGTGTCAAATAAGGGTAACATCTCAATCGCTATTGTCTAGCATCAATCGTATTTGTGAATTTTGCCACAACTACCGACTGTTAAAGATTAAACTGCTCTAGATTGTAAGATGACAACAGCAATTTTCGAAATTTATGTAATTGTAATGTCGCAAAGTAGAAAAAATAGTATGTAACACTCGGTGTATAAGGTGATTTGGCGCACTCGCTCCAAAACAACTCGTGCGCCATTTTTTGACTTATAAAACGTGTATTACGTATAATATAGTATTACAGGCGTAAAAACGTTAAATATTGAAAATATATACAGAATGGGAAAGTAGGTCGTGTAAAATATCGTACACTTTCCCCGTTAAAAATTATATAACTTTTTGTTTATTGAACGACATTTGAGTGAATGAAAAATAATTATAATTAATAGTATTGGCTAAAATTGGAACCAAAATTAGAAAAGTTTGGTTCTCAGTAATTTTCTTCAAAAATGTTGAATAATTAAAGTCTTAGTCTTAGTCTTTATCGGATTCTTGTTGAACCCGAATATAAATCTACAATTTTGTCCATTTTGTATCTGTATTTTCGGACACAGATACTCTCGATAATTTAAGTGATATAATCTTGTTGCGTTTGTAATGTTAATTACTTTATTATTGAGATTTTTATCACAAGACAGTTTTAAACAATCTCTCTGGACACTGAGTTTCCAATTAAACTTGTCTTCTCAAAGTGTCTATTAATTTGTAATATTAGTTGGAATTCATCCGAATTATCGAATGAGAATATTTAAAACCGAAACTACAGAGAAAAATTAACATAAGGTATATGTATTATGTAAGTGGTCTTCTAACAAATTAATTACTAATAGTAAAGCGAAGTATTTTTTTGGAATTTATTGCGTTAATTATGAAGATTGAACATTAATAACTTTTTTTGTATTAATCTAGGTGGCTAGGAATTTGTGAAAATAGTCAAAAATTGTCAAAAAACACTAACTAAATCGATCTTGGCCGACATTGCATTAGTGGTGCCCTCTAGCGTGATTTAATTGGTTTTTGGCCAGTGAGTCATTTTTTTTTTCACGCGTACTCAATGGGCACACCCTGATTAGAAAACGTCTTTCCGCTTACAATGATACCAAACACTTGATATTTTAGAAGTTTACTTTATGTTAGAAGCAAGGAAATCGAAAAAAATATTGACCTAATGATCTAAGTCAGCGCACAAGTCAAAGTCACTCAAAAGACTACTCGAAGGAAGTACCCTGATTATGCGAGGAAAAACATTTTTTCGACACAGTGAGATTTTGCTGATAATCGTAGCGTGAAAATGACGTTTAAGGGTCCTTCCTTCGAGTAGTCTGTTGAGTGACTGACTTGTACGCTGTCTTTGATCAAGTTTCTTTTCTTCAAGATTTTCTTGCACCTAACAATTTTTACGCTAAGAATTTCAATAACATATCATGTATTTGGTATCATTGTAGTCGGAAAGATGTTTCCTATCGAATAATCATGGCGTGGCCATTGGGTACCGGTAAAAAAATGACTCACTGGCCAAAAACCAATTAAATCACGCTAGAGGGCGCCAGTGATGCAATGTCGGCCAAAATCGATTTACTTAGTGTTTATTTGACAATTTTCGACTAATTCCTAGCTACCTAGATTAAAACACAAAAAAGTTATTTTTGCGTTGCCTTGGTGATAACAATTGACGATCGATATGTTGTTGTGTTCATAATGTCATCCTGATTGAAAATCAGACAAAGATTATAGGGTGCCATTTAAAATTTCTATGAAGGCGTCATTTCCTGAAAGACCGGAAGTCATATTAACCTCAAGAGTATCCCAAAGAATGGAATTTTTTGTCTATTAACAAATTCCCAAATTTCATTCGTCAAGCTTTATAGACAACAAAAATAAACGGGAGTACCTATGGCGTGAGTCACCCGGAGTAGATTAATTATAATATGAACATTATTAATTATAATGTATAATAATAAGATTTTACGTAACAAATAAATAAGACGTAAAGTTAAGATCAGCGTAGTATACTATATTTTTTTCCAAACAAACTGATGAAAAGAAACCTGATAATGGGATAATGGAAAAGTAATAATGGAACATCAAAACATCAAAAGCATACGTGATGGAAATTGAGAAAATTGTAGGCGACGAGTGTCGTATAATTAAACATTATATAGAAGCTTCACTCTTCGTAGAATGGTTGAGTTACAGAGTGCTGAAACATCTAACAAAAGGGAACATCCTTTGCAAACAGACAATCCCTTGGTAATGAATTACACTTTCGAAAGGTAACGCGGAAGATATTCTCACGTGTTTCCGTGCCCAATATATCACAGCAAATAAATTCGGCAAACTTCCGCGTTTGCTGTAAATATTTGCCGATATCCTCCGTATTTGATAAGCAAACAAATCCTGTCACTTCAAATCGAATTTCAATATTTCAGGATCCGAGGCTGGCTCGGCCCGCGTCACGCTTTGTTCCAACGCCTTGGGGCTGGCTTTTCGGCATTACTTTTTGATTCGACAGTGTGTGGCAGATTACGGATTTATTAGAGAGCTATAATCCGGCCGTACGTTAAAATAGGGACGTCTTGGCACAATAAAGGTCCTAGGAAGAGTCGACACAATCCCAATTTCTGTCAGTCCGCAACCCGAGGAGGGTCAACTGCGGTCTCCTAACAGTCCATATCAGTGACCCAACGGCTTAGTTATGTATTAACCCTGGATTCACGGTATCGATTGCTTCCGTTTAAAATGGTTCACAGTGGAACATATCTATTTATAATTTAAAGCGTAAATCGAAAGCGAAACATTGTTTTAAAGCAGAAATTGATCATTTCTTCTAAGTTACTTATCTCGAAACACGCTAAACTGAAAAATTTTTAGACGAAGCTTTCTTGGTTTTGAAAAGACTATGATACAAACCTCACATTTCCCAATTAGTCCAGTTATTTTTGACTAATGTTTACCAAAACCCTGAAATAGAATCTACTAACTGGTATATACCTTCTATTTAGTGCCCTGCACAACATACAAAATGCCCAGAAAAAATCCTGTGTCTGCATCATTGTTTTTGGGACGAAATAGTGGCGTAACAACCCTACTTTGTCTGAAATACCTAAATCGTTAAATCAGACGCACTTCTGTTGCAGTTATTATTGTTTGCGAATGTGTTGAAAATATATCCATGGGGAGTTGGATTTTTTCACTGCAGGGGTGTTAAAATTATCCGATAATCGGTAAAAATATTTAGGGAGACAGCAAAAATCAAAAGTATTATGTCAATTATTAAGTTTTCTGTTTTGGTTACTCCTCAATACAAAACAACATAGAACAGTTTAATTAGTTGGTTTCTACTGACTGTATCTACTTAAAGCACAGAAAACTTCTTAATTTACATAATATATTTGATTATATACATAG
The DNA here is from genome assembly GCA_964023965.1 of Melinopterus prodromus. Lineage (NCBI taxonomy): Eukaryota > Metazoa > Arthropoda > Insecta > Coleoptera > Scarabaeidae > Melinopterus > Melinopterus prodromus. Next base: position 47,666,463 of record OZ030394.1, read on the forward strand.
CACATGTAATTTGGATAACAATTCTTCATTTTCTTCAGTCACATATCATCTCATGATATGATATAATATATTCATATAAATATACAATAAGTAATTTAGTAGTAATCAGAAATAACCGACTTAACTGTCCACCGGAAACGGAGGCTTTATACGTTTTCTCTTCTAACGTCTCGGCTACGATACGATCAGCGCGCGGCGGGCGGCGAGCGGCGCCGCTAATGTTATATGCAAAGCTGGGCACAAAAGCATTAATCCGTTAATCGTTAATTAACGAAGTTAAATTTTTCGTTAACGAATTAACTTTTAAGTTAGCTTTCAAAACCATTAACGGACTCATTAACTTGCCCTACATTTGTCATCCGTTAATTCAAGTCCGTTAAGACGAAAATATCATAATTAAACATTTCAAATGCTATTGACATTCTGTGCATGTTCGGACTTGGTTTTGTTTGCCGTACTACTTTGTGCGACACGGGTTCGTACATACAGCATGTGCGTGAATTGTTTAGTTTATAGTTACTTTTTGTTTGTATACTCGCGGGAAAAAATATGTTCACATCCTAAATTTCTTGTTTCCATGTACCTCAGTAACTACCAAACGAAATTTGATCCGACTTTCCTCCAGAAATTTTATGGTTTATACGTACTATTTTCCGCGACTATACCGATTTATTATGTAGTAGTAAATATTTACTTTTTAATAAATACCAATTGTTTCAAAATATAAATCTAAACTTAAAAAGAAACCTTCTGAAAATGCTTTTCTTCTAAAAGGAAATTTTAACTTATGCAACCGAAAGATCTGTCGTTATTAGGTTATCAACATAACCCCTTTTTTTATAAAAAGTTAACGATTAACGGTTAACGTTAACTTCCTTTACATTTATAGCAAATTAACGGACTATCGGTTAACGAAATTAACTTTTTCGTTAACAGATTTACGATTAACGAAGTTAACTTTCTGATTAACTTTGCCCAGCATTCGTTATAAGTTTGCATTGTTTCAAAGCCATATCTTGGCAAAGCGGCTACGATACAGGAAGCGGCAGAGCGGCACCGCTCTGCCGGTCACTAGTGCCGCCCGTCGCTCGCCGCTTACCGCTTGCCGCTCGCCGCTCGCATCCTAGCCGATGCCTAAGACATTTCCAAATTAATGCCTATGAGTTATATTCGTAGTAAATAATACTTACGTTACGAGATATTTAGGTTTTATTGTCACTCCATTCCCTGGCACACGGTAGCGGTAAATATGACTCAAGCTGCACTCTCAGTAACTATTAGTTGCAAATTATATCTTACATTGTTTATAATATATCACTGTGCGTACAGTGTGACAAATTGTTGGTGACGTCTCTCATATATGTATTAATTTCTTTGTCAATGATGATTCTTTGTAGTGATCTAAATTCTTAATTTGCAATGTGTAAGGAAACCTGTAATATTAATAAAAATCAATTATTACTTATTTTCGTAGTATATAAAACATGCAAATATACCTTTTGCCAATTTGTAATTAAGCATCATCCCCTAGCACAGAGTGCGGTCTATACGTCTCAGTCTGCAATGACGGTAACTATGATTACAATGCAGCTGAAATGTACAAAAATATTGAAGCTTCTGAGCACAAGCATGTACACTCGTGGAATTAAGTATGTTCTGATCCGTATTTCAGCAGTGTGTCGATGTTACATCCATGTACGAGTGTTTGTTACTCTAGTCGGCCGGTCGGCCGCTAAGTGCAAAAAATTGTCCGGTTACGCTGCATACTCGTATATCGGAAATTTATTATTTGAGAAACCTTGTTCGAATGCTTTGAATTGGTTTATAATGATTTATATATTTCTATTTATTAGCCTAATGTGTAATAAATTAATGTAATTCCTACATTCCAATGTAATTGTGTTTTTATTAAATATAATTTATTATATAACATAAAATGAAAATCTCATTTCAAGATATTGCATAAAACACACCAAACTATACAAACTTATTGCATCTAATAGCTTTTTTCGTTAATAAATACAAAAATCAATTTCTTGTGGCGAATATTTTTACTGAAGGTTATTTCAGAACTTTTATGTATTAACATTTATTCGCAATATAAAAATAAATTAATAAATTCAATTGCTTTAAATTTGTATTTATGGTAATTTGTTACTTGCGATTTACTGGTGTTTTCGAGATATTTAGCTTCAACGATACTTTGCAGTTTAACTTAATAACCAGAAAGGATGTATTTTGTATAGCATGAATGTATCATTACAATCTTTTTATATTATTATTTTGTATTTACTTTACAGCAATATTTTTCAAATATCTGACAACTGAATATAATCACAATTATGTATATCACTAATTTACAAAAATTGATAATTGCTTGTAGAAGCAAGCTCTAAATTTTCGATGAATTTTGATGAAATGTAAATATGAAATAATTAGTATTAAAAAATAAATAAACCAATATACGACCATCTAAAAGAACATTTAGATGACATTATTGTTAAAATTAGTTCCCTCTATGTCCAAAACTACTACAGATTTGAGATTTGAAAAAAGATTTGACATTAATAATTATCGACATAATAACCTAATTTTCAGTATTCTTAAGTAATTAGTTAATTAATTATAAATAAAATTTTAATAATTCGAATATAAATGAACAAAATATGAAACTAGAACGTTTCTTTTTCTAGAAAGTAGGAACTAATAAGTTTCGTATTGTTTTATTGGTTTTCTCTGTTCCTTCAGAAGTTGGAGTCGTTTAAAATAAGATATTGTTAATAATTCAAACGGGTGTTGTAACAATTTAATGAATTGAAAAAGTAATTTGCTTACTGAAAAAAAATTTTGCAGAAGAAACGTGGGACAGCCTGCATATATTATTGCTATAATTTTATATTATTTTGGTTGTCAAGCATGTATTAGATCTCATGAAAGATAATTGAAACATTAACTGCTATAAAGTAAATACAGATATATTTCTATTGTCCTTTCATACAAAATACATGCTCCGTCCTAAATATAAATTTAAATTAAATTTAGAGAATTTATTTACATTTAGTGAATATATTTTAATATTACAATTCAGTGATAATCCTTGGCAACAAGATGATTTGTCCATTTACTTACTTACTTACTTAAGCCCGTCATCCCACTGCTGGGCAAAGGCATTTACTTACGTAATTAATATATGTATTAGATAAAATAAATTTAAATAATGTGTCGTGATATTACGCAATATCTTAATATCAGATTTTCGTATCATATTATCAAATTTCATGTTGATTAATATTATTATAAAAGCAATTTTATATTTAATTAAATGCACTACTCGTAAACTTAAATGTTGTGGTCATATTACATTTATTACATTGCAATGAAGGTATCACATTAAGGAAAAGATCGGACACGCTCAAAATAAACTAAATTCTGTTACATTACATCCATCGAAAAACCACCTCGTGACGGACAACTTTTTGCGACGCGGCCGGGCCGAGGGAATATATAACCGAATATATAACCGACATACTATTTTCAAATCCTGCGATAGCGATACGAACATACTTTTTTCCATGACTGTACATTGATAGTTATACAATATACCTAGATATGTATGTAGTTATTAATTGCGATGAAATCTAAAACATTATGGACTACTGTTGTTGCCAAGGGGTCAATGTGCCACTTTACCGAATAAGCGCACCATTTTGGAAATTATTCACTCCTACATGGAAGTCGTATCAACACCAAAAACTATATTTTCTCTCAAATTGTTAACTATTTCAACACTCTGCATGCTGTTAATTTTCACTTCACACCGCCTGTGAAAATTTTCACCGTTTTGATATCAACTATTTTGAAGTACCTGCTATGTAGTTAGCTTAACTCAGAAATTATAGTTATTAACAATTATTAGGATACAATCGATTGATTTTCAGAGAAAAAAATATTCCTTTTTGTGTATGTTTAACTACGTAGAAAGTCTGTACATTTAACTACGTAGAAAGCATTTTTATGCGTTCACAAAATTGAAATTGAAATGTTTTTTGCTATTTAATAAGGAATACATAACATATTGAGTTTCTGGTTCATCAAGTGATAAAGCAAAGTTTGTTGAATATGTAGTAAACATTTCAAGTTGATCTATCCAATACTTCTTGAGTCAAAATGGTAAAAGATAGTTAAAGAATGTATTATCTGAACTTTGATATATGACGATCTGCTAAATGTTAACTAAAAATTCTTATCAAAATACAGTCTTCGTATATACAAGTTCTGAATATCTTTACTAAAGAGTTATTGTTAGTATAACAGAAAAATCTTTAATTGCACTAACTGAATAAGCTACAGAAATCTACTCTTGCAGAAATAGATATGTAGATAAATATTAATTGATAGGCCGATAGACCACAAAATACGTAAATGGGGCTGCATTTGTTTCTGTCAAGTACTTGGCAGGTTGTATCGTTGTATAGTTGTCTAAATGAAAAACGTATTGTGATATAATGTTTGATGTTCCTAAAAAAAGAATAGCTAGATTCAGATTCGGCGTCTCTCAAAAGCTCGTAAAAATGTGCACAAATTTCCTTTAATTATAATTTTCTAATCCACTATCTTGGATCCATCATTTTGAAATTTGCAATGTTTATGCCGCTTTTGGACTCAGCGTCCTTAAGAAGATAAAAACTGCTTATAAACTAGATTTAGCCGAAAATGTCCTCTATTTTTTCTGGTCGGCCAATTTGAATTTTGCAACGTAAATGCCATGATTGGTTGCAGCGTCTATGTTTGCTGCTATGTTTGAAGGAATTATGAGCGATTTCAGACAAGGTAGGGTTGTTTATGATAATATGTAAAAAAATATAATGCAGCCACAGGATTTTTCAAGGACTTGTAGTATCTTGTCAAGGACGTTAAATGGAAGGTATTTTTACCCCTTTGCAGATTTAATGATTGTTTTCATTAATGTACACTGCAAACCACTTTTTATAAATGACGTTGGCATCGGTGTATATATACAAACAGTTGATGAGGGCGCATGGTGAACAGTCACAAGTGAAGAGAAAAGGGACTAATATGTATCTTGATTTAAGATCATATTATCAGATGAACATAACTCCCCACAGGATAAACACTACTGCAGCTCAACATCGCCACTTAACATTTCTCAACCAAATGCCGTCAGAGTGGATGAAAAAGACTCAGCCAGAGTTTAGGAAGATCATTAAATCTTTATTGCTAGAAAACGTTTCCGACTTTATCGACTACATGAAGGAACTGAGAAGATCCAAGTAATCAACCCATACAGATGAATACGATATATTTTGTTTTGATTATTAATTAAATTAAATTTTGTTTGACTTTACCTCTGTACCTTCTGATAGACTGGTACAATAAAGATATTATTATTATTATTATTAAGTGGTAGTAGTAACGAACGCCATTGTAGTATTTCTGCTACAGAATTTCTAGTGTCTCATGTTCATGTACTGCATGTACGTAAACATGAGTCTGCGTAACTTATATGTGTGACTTCATTTTTTTCAGGGTTAAAACTTAATATGCCTCGACTATATACTGTTGTTGACATTGCTAACATCTTCAAGCGCTGTTTAATTCTGTCTTTTAATATTTTACCGTTTTATATATTTATTTTACTATTTTAGATATTTTTGTCATGGTATCCGTAGTACAGGTCCTACTGTGCGGTTACGATTAATATCGCACAAAGATATTTACATTTAAGTGAAATATGCTTGCCACCCTCCCATTTGTGTTTGCTCTAGAAAGCTTAACACTTATTTGACGAATTCCAAGAAGTAATCGTGAGTAATTAATTTCTGGAAAGTGGTAAAAGGAGGGCCCACAGACTCCCTATTATTCGGTTAATGTGCAAATATTTATTATAAGTGAAAAATGAGCGACGGGGCTGTATTAATTTGAGACCTTTCTTCCTCTAATTGAATTTCCCTCTTAGGGAGGGGTGGCGGCCGCCCGCGGCGCTCGAAATTAAGAAACTCCATTCATTTTCGGGGTGGAGTTTTTTTTAGACTGGAAACACGAAACATAAAAAATGATTTGTGAAGACCCATTTGTTTTTTTTATTTGTGTGCCTGGAATTTAATATTTCTGGTAGTAGATGGACTTTGCAACTTTAATCATATTAAACGTAAGTTTTTCAAAGAAAGATAGCAATATTTTAGAGCTTCTCTTTTGATTAAAAAATCTGAAGTGGCCACACACATGACTTTATCATACAATATATAAAATTAATAGTTTAGCTACATGAGAATCTATTTGATTCAGATAAATCGTGTCTGCATTAAAATTAAACTAGGTAGCCAAGATTTGACAGATATTTTGATAGTCAATAGTATCAATAGTAGGTATTGTCAAAACATCAACATTTGACACTACCTACTGTCATCAAAATAATAGTTATTTATCTCACAAGTGCCGAAAGTACGGAATAGCACGACGATCGGTGATGCGGCGCGTCGCCGTCGTATGTGAGCGAGTCGCGCTATGTAGTTTTCGGCAGGAGTGACATCAACGTTTTTTGTGTTGCTTTTTGAGAAAAACGTATTTAAAAAAAAATTAAAATGGTTATATTTCTGTATAGGAAATGTTAGGTTGATACCACTTCTACGAAACGTCAAGTTTAAAAAGCTAATTCAAATTCTGACAGATTTATATTCGTTCATGACACTGTAGATGTCACATCCGTACCAACATACTAAAATATAACTACACTCATCGCTATACTTTATTTACAATTTTCTCAATTTATCGTTTTTACAATTAGATAACAACGGGTTGATATTTCTTATCAACAAACAATCAAATTGGTAATCTTATTTTACTTGAATTTTGTATTTTGTACTTTGCCGCACTAGAGCGGCAACGTTCCATAGCGGTTCTCCAACCTCTGATGAAATCAGCTGTTTTCGAGTGTGACAGCCATAGACATTTCTGTGGTGACAGCACAAAAAAATATTTGTCAAATCCAGGCTACTATGAAGTTTCATATCAATGCAGATGCGACCGATCTCGATCAAATAGAATTTGTTCTTAAAGCTAAACTATTAATTTTACCAAAAAATATCATAGGCATAAATTATTCAAAATTTCCTCTACTTTAATTTATTATTTAACTATTTTGTCGAAATTACAGAAATAGCAGCTCATTTGCAAAATCCTTGAAAAATGCTTAGAGGAAACAGCCAGTTCCTTTTGACCGTTTTGAACCAAAAGCTTTTCAGCTCTAAGTTTGGTCATAAAACTTCTAAATATGAACTTTCGTTTCGATACCTTTAGTAGTTTCTCCGGAATCGTCGCCACAAAAATCGAGTACACACATACGCACACACACACACACACACATACACACACACAGACATTTTTTTGTACCTTGGTCAAAAATGTTCAGGGGACCCATAAAGACCTATTTCCGCTAAAATCTCAAATTTTTTTTTCGGCATGATTACAATACTTCATCATACTGCGTATGATAAAGTAAAAATATTAGTTTGATGGAATACAGGGTAGGTCATAGTAACAGAAAATTTTGGAAATGCAATTTTACGACTTGTTGTGCAACTGGACCTATGAAGAGTATAACACCACTTCAATCTTTTACTAACAAACTTACTAGTAATGGCCGAGAAACAACATGAACAAAATTGCAAGAAATATTGTAAAATCAAAAATCATTATTAAAAATCGAACTTTTCTTAAAATATTTTCGTAAATATCATTTAAATGGGATTTTGAAATTAAAACTTTTGAGATTTTTAATGTTCATACAATTTTGTATTTAAAGATTGGCTAAGATGTGGCTAATTCTGAACTAAACGGGTCAAAAGAATTAAGTGAATTAAATGAAAAATATGGCAAAAATTTAAAGTTGATTTTCTCCTCAACCATTTTGTTGATTCTTTCACTAAGTGCTAGCCTAAATCTTCAGAAGATCCAAGAAAGTAAGAATGATGTTATGATTTTTGCCTGAACTTTGAAGCACTATATGGAGTTTTCCAGCTATAACAAACTGGCAATAACTGAAATAACACAGTAATATTTTTTGAACATTTTATTTATTGATTCACTTCATTATCTTTGTTTTTAAAGGACAAAAACAGTAATAATGAAATTGCATGAATCAAAGTGATTTTCTTTAGAACCTATTAACTGGTTTTGATCATTTTGTATTCACTTGCGATTGTTTTAAAAATATATTCGTTAATATCATTTGAATGAGGGTTTGAGATTAATAGCGTACTGTAGTAATTGTTTTTAAAGATGAAAGGTGAAAGTGTAGTCAAGTTTATAAGCTGTTACTTTATCATACGCAGTATGCTAAAGTATTGTAATCATGCCGAAAAAAAAAATTGAGATTTTAGCGGAAATAGGTCTTTTTGGGTCCCCTGAACATTTTTGACCAAGGTACAAAAAAATGTCTGTGTGTGTGTGTGTGTGTGTGTCTGTGCGTATGTATGTCTGTGTGTAAACGATTTTTGTGGCGACGATTCCGGAGAAACTACTAAAGGTATCGGAACGAAAGTTCATATTTAGAAGTTTTGTTACCAAACTTAGAGCTGAAAAGCTTTTGGTTGAAAGGGGTCCAAAGGAACTGGTAGTTTATTCTAAGCCTTTTTGAAAGATTTTGCAAACGAGCCGCCATTTCTGTAATTTCGACAAAATAGTTAATTAATAAATTAAAGCAGAGGAAATTTTGAATAATTTATGCCTATGACATTTTTTGGTAACATTAATAGTTTAGCTGCAAGAGCAAATTCTATTTGATCGAGATCGGTCGCATCTGCATTGGTACGAAACTACATAGTAGCCAGGATTTTGACAAATATTTTTTTGTGTTGTCACAATCGAAAACAGCTGATCTCATCAGAGGTATGATCAGAGGTTGGAGAACCATTATGGAACGTTGCCGCTGTAGTGCGGCAAATTATAAAATACAAATTTCAAATAAAATAAGATCACCAATTTGATTGTTTGTTGATAAGAAATATCAACCCGTCTTTATATCTAATTCTAAAAACGATAAATGGAGAAAATTATAAATAAAGTATAGCGATGAGTGTAGTTTTATTTTAGTATGTTGGTAGGGATCTGTCATGAACAAATATAAATCTGTCAGAATTTGAATTACCTTTTTAAGGTGCGTCTTTATTAGTGATAATGGCAGTGGTAGCAGACGCCGTTATAGTATTTCCAATAGAAAATTGCTAGTGACTCATGTTTATGTACATGCAAACTAATATGTGTCATTATCACGATATGTAAGAAATACTATAATTTCGTATTCTACCACCGCCATTAGCTACCATTACCTACCAATCGGAACGCACCTTTAAACTTGGCGTTTCGTCAAAGTGGTACCAACCTAGCATTTACTATACAGAAATCATTTACTTATTTTTTTAAAATACGTATTTCTTAAAAAGCAACGCAATAAACGTTGATGTCGCTCCTGCCAAAAACTAGATAGCGCCACTCGCTCACATGCGACGGCGACACTCCGCCTTTGGTGACGCTCCGCATCACCGATCGTCGCGCTATTCCCTACTTTCGGCATTTGTGACATAAATAACTATTATTCTAATGACGTAGTGTAGGTAGTGTCAAATGCTGATGCTTTGACAGTACCTACGATTTATCTGAATAGAATAGATTCTCATGCAGCTAAACTATTAATTTTATATATTGTATGATAAAGTCATGTGCCTGGCCACATCAGATTTTTTTTTTTATAAATTCAAGGGAAATTGGTTATTACGTAATGTCGTCAGTAATGTAGAAGCAACTAAAGAAGCGAATGATAGATAATAAATCCGGATGAGACACATTTTTGGAAAAAAACAAATCCGCCTGGGTTTGTACCAGGAACCCTCTATTATCGTCACCTGTATTAAGTAATTATCATTCTCTTCTTTAGTTGATGTTATTTTGTACGATTTTCGTTAAATTGTAGAAAAATGACATTATTTTTTAATTATCGTGGTACTTTGTAAATAGAGTTTTTAGGTAATGATAATTTTCAAATGAAAAATGATTGATAAATAATCGCTAAGTTTTATTTACTTTGTTAACTCCGAACTTGTGTTTCCATGCGCACGCATAGATAAATACAAAATATTGATGTGAGTCATCATACATATCAAAAATTAAGATACTAATGAAATTGTTCTAACACAGTATTAGCAACATTGTATAAGAATCATGATAAATGAAAAAAAAAAAAAAACATATGAGTCAAAAAAACTGCATTACCAGTTAATCACTCTGTTTTATTTTGTATGCGACCCGCCGACGTTTAGACCAGAATTTTGTGGCCCGCGCCCACAAATGAGTTTGACACCACTGGGCTAAATTAATTAGTTAGTACTCATTTATTCGCCATACTTAAATTTTACCTTCTTCCTGATTTATACCGTGAAAAAAGTCTCATGCGCAAGAAGCAGGAATCCAATCCGGCCACAATCTAGCCATTATATTGTGGCCATCACATTTTCCACGTTAAAATTTTTCATATCATGCTTTAATAGCAAATACATCGAATGCATCGTAATGTATAATCGATTTAATTTAGGTTTACTACCATCAATATAAATAAGTGAAAACAAGAAGCTGATTTCTAATAGGAATCTAATATTTAAATAATGGTGGAAACCTCACATCAATAAAAGCAATAATAGCCCGTTAGATATCAGTCATTAATTATCATTTTCGAAGCGGACAACGAGAAATCATTGTAACTTGAGCGATTTAATTCCCGATAAATAGATAGATCCGGGCGTGTATCGTTTCGGTCGTGAAGTCATAAAATTAAGGTTAATGCATTCGCCCATTAAACGTGGATTATTTACGAATGAGATAACAAATGCTTAATGTCGTAAATTGCTGATGTGCCCGGGTTCGTGACTGGTGACGTCTCTCGATTCTCGTCCTCCTCCTCCTTCCCCTCCGCCAACTCTTCTCTTGCATGACTGGCCGCGACCCTGTCGCATCGCATCGCTCGAATATCGATGCGCATTAAACGTTTCCCAACTTCGAGTCACATTAATATCGGTTATTATACTAAATTAGCGGCCTTTCCGATGGAACATAGCATGTGCTAGAAGCATTAACGTCCTGTTTTCACCAAAGACAACCAAAATGCCTAATGAGTTATCGTTCATAATTTCGATCGAAATATTAATGTGGATAATACCAATGCGAAATAATATGGGCCTATCTAGATGGTATGGTATGGTATAGTATGGTATGGTAAAGTTGGTTCGTTTTGGATTCCCCACATACATTCCACAAGTCCTTCGATGCTGAGCCGTTCCAGTAATTGTTCGAGGAATAATTGTGTCAGCTCCGGTGGTTCAATGATGACGGCTCCCAAGTCAATTAGTCTTATGCGCATTAGAGCGTAACATTTGCATAATAGGTGTACCGCTGCCACTGCGCATGACCTGCGCATATGTAGATGCTAGCCCTTAAGTACGTACGTTCCTATGGGAGCATTCCTGGGCACATAAGTTGAATGCGTGAACTTCAGCCTGAAAGATGGTTGGAGTATGACCAATGGCTTGGGATAGAGAGAAATCTCGTCCACTAATACCGAACACAGCACTCTTCTCAGCGTTTTCTGCGTCTGGGCCTCTGAGGTGCACTCATCGCGATCATCTTGATGGTAACATAGAAAACTGATGGTGGTTTCCAGGTTTGTGCTCGGAATAGGTTATCTAACCCAATTGTTATCTAACCCAATTCGATTAGATGGAGGTTGGATCATAATATTAATCTAAATAATCATCATTTACTGCTTGAAAAGTCATCGAAAAGTTATACTTCTAACTGTTTCATCATACTTCAGCAAAACGTACAGCTGCAAGGTGACAATGCAAGCTGGAAAGTCTGACATCAGGGTTGATGAACCAGTAATGTTAGACATTTTACCACTTCGACATAAGAATTTGAAAGACCATAACCATCAACAAGCTCCTTGTTACACATTGACGTTTTTCCTACTTGCGCGCTTATGTAGTACTTGGGATTGCTTCCCCAGTCTACAACACAATGTTCTAATCCAAAATCAAATTGTTTAAATTAAGAGACTCAAGGTATACACAATTTTCTAGTCTTTTCTTCCTGTCACAAAAATGAATATGATCGCCCACGTACAAACTCAATATAAACAAGTTGACTATCTCATTGCATTCATGACATCGTAGCAGACAGCAGCACTGTTTTCGGCCAGCCCTTGTAGTCGATACGTGTAGGTACAAAACTCACGTATATCTAGTGTTAAGTTGTATTCCTACACCAATGATGAGTTTTTGGCCTTCTTTAGAGACACACTCTGCAATAACTAAAAAATGTGTGTATGGTAGAAGTGCGTTTCTTTCCGCGCGGCTCCTAGACCATAATTGACCCTATGAGCTTTCCCCTCACTACTATACAGTTATATCGACAACCAGAGGTGTACAACTGGTTGCCGGGTCCCACCGTTTTTCGTCTCCCGAAAGACGGCGGACGAATTTTCGGCTGGTCTTGGGTGTGAACCCCGGACATCCTAGTCAGTAAGCCAACGCTCTACCACTAGAGCCATTCGCCCCGCAATAACTAAAGGAACTTTGGAAAGTTCTAGAGTACTTTGTTACTAAGCCATATCAGTCCTCCATATTTAGCTTTTTGGTTTATTCCAATATCTGATTGTTGGTAGAAGAAACACAATTTCAAGTAAACCTTGACATTGAAATGATTGAACCTTGCAGCAAATGTTACTTGATTACGAGTGATATACTATTATTTTTCATACCAGCAACTATTTAATTTAAAGATAATGAACAGAAATTAGCGATAAGTGAAAAATTGAATGTTAGTAAGTAAACCTTAACGTGCACTAGATGCCTCAATAATGTGTATGCAGTGTCGTAGCTACTATGGGTGGCACCCGGTGTGGATATCGTAGTGTCACCCTAAGTATGAAAAGCGCAAAAAAGCAAAAAACCGATAAACGTAAAGTATGATTTTATTTAATTAATGCAAATAATGTTTAATTAATGTTAATTTGCTACAACACCATTCAAACGAAGCAACTGATACGCTGGAACAGTTAATTTCAACTCTTCAGTGGTCGCCAAAAGTAATGTGTTTGGCTGCACAACCTCGAACAACGAAGCTACATCTTAAATTGACTTCGTTCTAGTTCGGAGTTCCAATACTGAATAGGTCAGAACATTCCAACATATCCTTTTCAAGTTCACCTCTCTGTGTAAGTTTTACATCGGTGGCCAACTCGCCAGCCATTCGTTTTTTACGACAAGTTCGACGAATGTCGTAGTCCTCTGATTTTTTTCACAGCAAGATCTTTTGCCTCTTCTACAATATGACTTCATTTTTCGTCAACATATAGATAGTGTTTCTATTTTTATAGCTAACTGATCAACACTCAAACCTTTACTTTGCAGTACAATCTGAGCACAATTTATTTCCGTTAGTACATCATTCAAAAATAAAAGTTAGCAAAGAAATATGAAATCACACACAGCAGGCATAATGTTATGTGCAGCACCTCTGGTGTCTAAATTTTCTTGTTTATTACACAATGACTAAATTTCAGCCACAATCCCATCAACATTTTCAGCAAATAGTTTTACTGCAGCATAGTGATCACTCCAACGCGTTGTTAAGAGACTTTGCTCTATATATCCAACAAAAAATTGCTCTGTGGTAAACAAAAAAATAAATTACAAATAAATCATAACCATATGTAATCATCAGTACTGCCATCTATAAAAATTCAAAATACAGTAGTGATCCAATTAACTGCCACTTGTAAACATTTTAATCTGCAGTAATTATTTATTTCATAGCTTACAAGAATTTATAAATTATCACAATTGATAAATTAAATCATTTGCTATGGATAACTTGGTTAAAATGGCTTCAACCCTAAGTGATTTATAGTTGAAAACCTTAAATGGTGGTCTGTGTAATTTTTCTTTTCACGGTCGGGTGTCACCCCAAAACTGGTGGCACCCGGTGCGGGCCATAAAAATCCTGGGGTGTTATCCATACATGATCTCCAACATCACACAAAAACAAAAGGACAATTTAATCCTTAGCACTCTATACTGTCCTATTAATGTAGGTACAGAAGTTATGCTTTTCTAGTTTTCAGTGCTTGTATGATCTAAACGTTGGAAAACCGCTGCACTTATTAATATAAATTTGCTATAAAAGTCTCCATTTTGTCACCAACTATGTATAATTTAAATGAAACGCTGTGTCTTTGAAAAAATGATACATACATAGGTATTAAATAATTGAGCAAATTCTAAGTGAACAACCTCAAATAACCCCAGGAAAATAATGCTAATTCGAGTTTCAATCGTAATATACGCAAATGACAGTCGTTAGGTGCAAATGACCGGCGAAATTTCCGATTTATTCGAAATACGAGAGATATAATAGCGGTGTATGGGCCAGAATTTTTGACCGCAGCCCGTTCGACTGGAGGTCCCATCCGGTGCAGTGGCGCCACCTGATTTGAAAATAATTAGCTATCAATCACGGGCGCGGTCACTGAAACTGATTGAAAATGTGGTGCAATTACTGCTCCATTGAACCCTGACGCGCAAAATTCAATTGCAGGTAGCGCACCGTCCTCAACAGTATTGGCCCCTAATCGCATTATTTTCCATTTCTGGGTCTACGAAAATGCGCAGTGCCGTTTAGTACGAACCGTTCGTTAATCGATTGTTAATTTACGCGGATGTGTGTATCCGAACTGCTACCGTGAAATTGAATGTGTGACACGGAATTACTAAAGATCCTGAATTTTGCATGTCCTTCCAACCCGTAAATGCTGTTCTGCGTAAACCAGAGCAATTCGAAGTGGTACAACTTGATTGGCAGTTTGTGACTGGTAAGTGTGAGATAAAGTTGTCCATACAATGCTTACTATACAAAGGCAAGTGCGAAATAATACACACATACCTGTTAGTAATTCAGTAAATACATTGTACATGATGTGAATACTACAGCCAGTAGGGTTGGACATTTATTACGGAAATGCGTTTATCTGCTCTCGGCTGTATTGGAAGGGTATTGTCACAAATATCCCTTAGGTAGATGTATAAAGCAACTATCGTGAGTATATGTTCCACATCACAAAGGGTTCCCTCAAAGCGTGCAGCTAACTCAGATCGGCTCGTCGTTGTATTTCGACGTCCCCATATCTACTGAATGGCGATCATGTGGACAATAGTCTGACAACAAGGTAATCCAGCTACTTAGTGGCAATCGACAGGAGAGAAATAGTTATTCTGTATCGTAGGAAAACCAAATAGTAATGCTACACATTCACAAGGATCTGAAATCCACCAAATTTTGATTCAGACAGGTGAGGAGGAATATCAAACTAACGAGTATCGCTGACGAAAATATGCATCTACCATATATAACTACCATCTAGATTGCGAATACTCTTTAAGCAACAAATTGGCACATCCTACAGTTCTTCCACTTGAGCCGCGTTTGTAGAGACTTTTGGTCATATTTGCACCTAAAGAAAGCGACAAGTAGAATTACTGCTGCGTTAAGAGATAGATTTGTTCAGTAGTCCAAGCCTCTTGATATTATGAACAATTTCACTCCTTCGTTTTCTGCTGTCTACACCTTATCCACTACTCATCTACTACCCGATGCGATTAGGAAATCTACCTTCCCAAAAGAGAGAAAAGAAACACGCATTACGACTGTATTTAAGAAGGCTTAACCTGCATTATAAAATTCTTTGGCTCGAGCTATACGAATTTGCTGAATTGTCATGATGTCCCGCCGCGCCGCTAAGAAACTAGTAAGGTGTTTCTTGATGTGGTCCATGGTTTAGTGTAGGCTTCTGTTGTTTCGTGCTAATTTTCCTGTGACTGGAACAGTTTGTCAGTCATCTAGCGTGTTTAGCAATCCTCCATGTCGTACAAACCTTATGAGGACGGCTCGCATTACGCATTTTTTTTATACGTGTCCACGTTTTCTTCTCCCTCATATTCTTCGCCTTGGGATTGGGATGCTGGTCCTATCTCGGGCTGATAGTATTGAGGTCAGTGGTCTTGTTTGTCAGTTAACTGTTATCTGTTTGTTACATTTTGTTTATTTTTAGAAGGGACTTCACTTTGAGTTTTAAAAGTTATGTATTTAAGTCATCTCTGTGGGTTACATATTTGTATCTGTGTAGTACCTCCGATGGAATGGATGGAGCACATCGTATCGTTCTGGATGTATACTATGCTCTAAGGTGTTGTCTATTTCTCGTTCCATTTTTTTGCACTTCTATGTTATATATCCTCAATTAGATCCAGGGCCGCTGACGTTGCTCCAGATCGCTTTTTAAAGGCGTATTGACGTGTTGTTCAAGTCTTCTGTTCAATACTTTTTCTATTATCTTTTCTTATAAATATTGCGCATTTCTTTCTGCAATGTTCTGGAGCATTTTGGAGAGGTTTTCAAAGTCTTTTATGTTTTTCTCATAATTTTGCTCAAATGCTAATTAGATTTGCCAGGATATTTATCGCTGATCACAGGAGAGTCGCCATAATAATCACTTATCCTTTCCTTGTCACTAACATAACAGTGTGCTCTGCTTTTTTAACATCTCTTCGCCAACTCAAACGGTTTAGTTCTTCGCACACTGTTACAATTGTCAAGAAACTGGATTGCCTCGACATTCGTGTGCTGGAGAAGTCTGTTCTAATGATTCTCTACAAACTTTCCAATTTCGTTGGTTACTAATTCCATCTCAAGATCCCTGTGGAGATTTCTGTTTCTTATATACCAAGGTGCACACAGGATACTTTGTTGCACGTTATTTTGGAAGCGTTGAATGATGGTGATATTGCTTGGTTTAGTGCAGCCCCACAGGTGGATACCTTAGGTGCACACAGGTTTAAGTATCTGCTTGTAAAGTAGGAGTTTATTATATGTCGACAAATCCGACTGTATTCGCTTATTGGTCAAAATTATGTGAACAGATTTGGTTTCGTTCAATGCAATAGTCGTTGCATTCAATCACTAATATTGTTCACAGCATTCTGCAGTTTTAGCCCTGCTCCTTCAACATTTGTATCTACTGTCATAATAGCAGTGTCATCAGCAAAAGTGGCAACGGTAGCACCATCTGGTTGTAGAAGATCATTGGTGTAAAGAAAGTAACGAATAATTGGGCCTAGTACACTACCTTGTGGTACTTCAGCGTCAATAATTTTAAGAGTTGCGTAGTCATTATTTTTCTTTCTACAGAAGTATCTGTTAGAAAGCTATGATTTTAATAGTTAGCTCTACTCGAAGGGTAATAGTACCCGTTCCAGCTTATAGAGTAGGCCTTCATGCAAAACTTTGTCGAAGGCTTTTGCCACATCCAGGAGTATAGAGGAGCATACCTTTTATTCTTATAAAACTTGTTCTATTATCATCGTTATTCTGTGCACCTGATCAATTGTCGAAGAGTTGTCAAGAAACGAAATGAGCGATGTTTGCTGGGTTCAAAAAATGGGTTTAAAACAAGTAAACAACAGTGGTGGCACCCTTACCGAAATAAAATACCCTAAAGGAGACATCATTGCCAAGCCACAGGCGGCTGTTATACTTCGGGTGTTTATAACGGTGGTCGCACAGAGATACAAACTTCTCAGGCTGACATCTTACGTGGTGTAGAATGATTTGACTAGTGATTTTTGCGGGGATTTTAGTCAAATTTCCGCATGACCGTAATACCCTATTGGCGATTATAATTTGCTTACCATATTTAATGCAGGCCAGGCGGCGCTCTATGAAGCATGTAATTTTGTATATACAGTAATATTGTTAATATAAAACGTGCATTAAATTGAATTGTTATAAACGACCGATTTTTGGTTATCGTGTTCATATTTTATGTTTTTTCTTGTTCCGGTCAGGAAAACTGATAAATGTAACTTTGCGAAGTACCTACCGGAAAGCAGTAAACACCAAATTACTCCTAATATCTCAACTTGATACAAACTAGCCTTATGAGAAACGATCCTTCGGCTACTTATTCTCGAGTTACTCCTTTAACGGTCAAGCAAACTTCCCGAAAACTCCGCTCGGAGCGCGCCCGAGTCGTTACGGTGTGTACCCCGGTCTCGTTAGACCCGCAGTGAAAAGTTTGAAAGGTAATTGAGCATAAAGTAAAGTGAAGAATGGGCCGCAATATTACTACCTCGCCACCTTCATATCGGGCGCGGGAAGTTCTTTTGAATTTTTGCGGGGCGGCGGCGGGGGCCGACGTGGGTTGGCTGCGCCCCCATTCCGCCAACCAACGCGTCCCTCGGGCGGGCGACCGTATCTGAGACCCATCATCGTTCATCATTTACGTCATTCGTAAAAAGCGAGTCCCCAGACACGGATTGGATCCCGAGTGGGTACGACGATGGTATTTCACGGAAATTTAACCGACTGTATCGAATCTCGGAAGAATTACCCCACGGCGTGTATATATATGACGTACGGCTTCCGTGAGTACTGCTGGGACAGATTGGAAAATAAGGGATATGATGAACGCACAGCGAGGGTATATGGAAATATTTTCTCTGCGGGAATTCCAGAAATATTTTGCAGGGTATTAGGGTCTCCCGCGCATGTATGGTGCATGAGAATTTGAACATGGGCGGCGATTTTACAATAGGGTATTAGGGCGTTTCTCAAATACCATATTTTAAGAAAGAATATTTTGAATTTAAGAAATAGCGCCGTTTGAAATTTGAATGAGAATTGCTTCTATACGTCACGGGAAGCAAATATAATGAGTTATTTGGCAACGTTGCTTCATTTCTCACGTAGTTATGTTTCGTTTTTGCGTTGGAAGCTTAAGCTGACAACCGCATTGTTATTACGAGTAAACTAGTGGTCTAGTAAACCTGTTGGGTAGATCAGTGAATCGGTAAATTGCAGGAATCGATAGACCGCATAGACAGTGGCTATCTAAAAAAACTTCTTTTGGAAAATTAAATTTTCAAGTTGATGTAAACTCATTTCAATGGCCTCTTATTAACCACCAAAAAAGTTGGCTCAAGTACAAGTGGGAGATCTGTTTATTTATTATTATTTTTATTATATTTATTTTTATATAATCGTATATTAAGCTTGCTCACAGACGTAAGGTTGACCTAAAAATATATGAATTAAATTAGTATTCGGGGTTACCTATAATCACAATACCGGAAACGTATACATCCGCAAAGGTTTGTTCCAATAATGAATTCCACTATAACATAGATAAAACAAATGTCTCTTTCTTCATATTCTTTTACTTGATGAAGCTTTGAAAAGATTGCTGTAAAGCAAGCATCCTATGTTTTGTTTCGAGTGAATGATCACCGTTAGAAGAAAAATCATACTAAGGACAACATTCCAAGTCGTTCTAGGCTTGTTTCCTGGCTTGCTATCAATTCCCATACTACTTGCACTTGTTCATTGTCCTTTTTCAGTATCCTTCCTTCTCATTGCGGCGAAGTTTTACATGGTGTTCTTCCCATGTTGAACTTGGCTTCACTAACAATTACTTTATTCAATTGATCTTGATATTATGTAGCTATTTCCATTACCTTGTGTTGTCTCTAATACATCTATATTGCTTGCATTCGGTCGCGGTAGAATGACTTGTGTCTGTATGCTAAAAATATTTAATAAATGTGGATAAACCAAACATAAATATGTTAGGTTATGTAGGGCCGCCATTTCCATTGCAGATGTCGCTGCCATTGCATACCATAGCGTTGGTAGCGCCATCTGTCGACTAATCGGCTAAACAAGGCAATTGCAATTAGAACTGTTAATCTTTAGAAAAACATCTGAATTCTTGTAGAAATGCATTTAATGGGCAATTTATCGCTCGAATGAACGGGTAAAAGCCAACGATACTTAACCCGGGCACCTTATACGTTAAATCACTAACCACAGCTCGGGTCGTAGAAAAAATGACATAAGGCCGGACGTAGTATTGAGTTCAGTGGCTGTAACACGTCGTAAAACTCACCTATGAATGATATCTCTGGTATAATTTATAACATCATACCATGTTATTCTTGTATGTATAGGTAGTTGGGTTCATTCGTACGTAATAAAGACAAATGCGAATTCTTAATAATTATTATACGTAGAACATCCGTTATAGGTTTCTCAAAGGTTGTTTGTAGGGACGGACGTTGTGCTTTTAACCTCCAAAGATAATAATCAACAAATTGCAGGTTATGGCAGCGTTTTTGTCGTTTACAGCTGGTAGCCAATGGCGAAACGAATCAAACAGCTCTGGTATGTTGAGGCGCGTTCGCCAAAATCGCTCGCGTTTTGGAAATTTCTTAAGCAAAAGCGCCCGAGAGGTCGTTTCGCGTCGATTTCGAAAACGCACGCAACATAGAATGGTCCATATAGGGCGACGGTCGCGCTTCGCCCGCCCGAAAAGGCTTCTCCAAATTTTCCATAAGCATTTAAGAAGGCACTTTTTCGCATGTGAAATGATGAGAGGAAACACGCCAAATCTAAATACTTAATATAGACTAGGTGAGATTGGTGCGATGTATAGACAAAATTATAGAGCTTGTTGTGTGCCAGGGTGTGGTAGCAAATCGGCAGAAACGCCGGTTAAAATATTATCTAAACAGCCAAGAAACGAAATGAGAGATGTTTGTTTAATAGCGACATGTGTTTAAATAGCTTCCAAACAAGTAACCAACAGTGACGGCAAAATTAACAAAAGTAAATACCCTAAAGGAGACATCGTTGTCAAGCCACAGTCGGCTGTTATACTTCGGGTATTCCCGAAGAGGTAAAAACTTCTCAGAATGACATCTTACAGGGTGTAGAATCATTTGTTTAATGATTAGTCAAATTCCCATATGTTCGTAATACCCTATTCAGTGCAATTAGTAATACCCTATTCAGTCATTTTAATGCCACACCTTATGTCATGAAACTTCTTGGCTAGACATTCATAATACAAAGACCGAGACCGTCTGTTCCTGGGCCCCGAGTAGAACCCTGGGTCGTCAGCAAATCCCCATTTGGACAGGGATGACGAACAATATTTGTACCGGGTGTCTCACGGCACATGATCTCGGAAACTGTAAGGGCTGCGATGTTGGTTAAATGAGACAAAAGTTGCTTAAATGTGAAACCTTTTCAAAAAGTTATTAGTTTTAAATAATTTTCTATGGATCACTAAATATTACGAAAAAAAGAAAAAACTGTCGTTTTATTTTTTTGGACCGCTTTTTTTCAGATTTTCTTTCAGCTAGGTCTAGCTGGGCAATATTATACTTTCCTATTTTTTTATGGACGCCATTAAGATTTAAATAGAATATTGGAAATGCGTTACAACT
Organism: Melinopterus prodromus; assembly: GCA_964023965.1. Classification (NCBI taxonomy): domain Eukaryota; kingdom Metazoa; phylum Arthropoda; class Insecta; order Coleoptera; family Scarabaeidae; genus Melinopterus; species Melinopterus prodromus. Next base: position 47,687,870 of record OZ030394.1, read on the forward strand.
ATGTGTATAAGTATCCTACACGTGTAGGAAATTATCACAAAATACATGAAAGGTCCCACGAGGTCCCACCAGTCCCCCGACTTAACCATCATGGATATTTTTTGTGCATGCAATGAACTATGATACTGCTTCAGGAGAAAGTGCAGAAAGCTAGTAAGGACATGCCTTTTCAGTAATTGTTAATTCTTGTTCAGAATAAATAATGGTCAACTATGTGAGTTGCCACTTGATATTTACAGATTTAAATACATAGCATTACTAGCACATACTACCTTGTACATAGCAAATACTACCTTGTAACGGCAATACATTATTTAGTATGATGTAAATAGTAAAAACTCCCAAAAAAATAACAAATACTTAACAAAGCAAATATTTGAAAGTATTTGATGCACAATTTGGTCGATATTGGTTCTACACTTGACCATTATAAGTTCTATTAGGTATTCCTAAAAGCCCTCTTCACTACTCCCTGAAGAACCTGCACTGTATCATAGTTCATTAGATACATATGTTATCAAAAGTTCTTATAGACGGTAGTATATTTTGTTATATTCTTGAGAATTGAGATATTGTCATCGATTGCAATTTTTTAACTAATACCTATATTTAAGCTGTTTATCTACAGCCGCCTTCTGGTAGTTTGATAACGTATTTATAAAAAAAGCATGGGGTTCATATAATCTGGATAAACAGCAAAGTTATTCAAGAAGAAAGAAATTGGCAGTTTTGATCTTTTATTTTAATATCTGGTGATGCATATACATTTTTAAAAGGTTTAAAAACTGTTCGGAATGGCTCCATATTTAGTTTTGTAACGAAATCTAACTAGAATGTCTCTAATTTGTACATCAACTGTTCCATGAGACATACTATATAGGTACTATCGTGGCCATATATTATGTCCCTTCTTTTGACGTCGATTTTCTCGCAGAACTAGGGGCGAAAAAATTTGAAAACATTCTGGTTCTGTCCTTGATTAATATGCTACAACTTATAAAAATTAGAAACCTGTTGGCGCTGCTTTTACCTCGTAAATTTTATTCGTTTAACTTTAGTAATTAATTACTCCGGAAATAATCTATAGATTTCAACGAATTAAAAAGTAAAATCACCTGCGGAATGCTAGTTTTCAATGTGCATTTTTGTAAAATCATTGGATTAGTGGTTGACCCACAAAAAGCTATATTATGCAATGCCAGCAATTCCGTTATTTGAAGAGCTAGAATAATGAAATATAGACTATAGGCTATCCAATAATTCATAGGTTTAAATTTTATTACATAATCATTGTTTATCTTGCATTTTGCATACAAAAGATCGTTCTGAAACTCCGCGTGAATTCCGACGCTCTACGGTCTTTGGGGTGCTGCGGGAAAGAGAGGCGTTAGCGGTGCTGTCATGTCGCAGAGAACCGACAGAGCTGAGAGAACCGGGGCCGCTTATTATCAATGCACGAAAAGAACGATAACTTGTCAAGGTAGTAATTTTAACTAACAATTAAATTCTTAATTTCTGCATAATTTTGATTATAATATGTAACCCGGTACGAGAGAAATCTCTTCTATCGATTGGCGTTTATGTGGTCTTCAGTTTTATACAATACGTTTGTAAACAAAATTTTGATGGAAGCGGATAGATCTAATAATATGGAGTTAGCAGATTTTCCAATTAGTGGTGAATACCAAATTAAGTTTGCCTGATAAACTCAAAAAATATTTAAAAAGTATGCTCGATTTTGTTATATAAATATTCAAACTATTATAACAGTTTTAACAGTTTATTTATCAATATTTAAATACATGCACAAAAAAATATAAAATAAATACAACTCTTGATATATTACATATATTACAAACTTATAAAACTTAGAAATATCAGCGTATAAAACTTAGAAATATCAAAAAACTTTTACAAAGTTTGCATCGTAAATTTGTAGACACATAGATTGTTTTGCAGATCGTTCATTCATTTTAAATGCTAATACCGAAACCCGATTTAAATTGCCAAGAATTTCCATGGCACTTCCAAATGCCTGTTCGTGGTTCTGTTATCTTAATGACTCATTTTGCCATTATTTTTTAATTCGGTAATCTGTCGCCGGATATCCAAATATCTTTGGCGAGACATAATCGCCGTGTCGTTATATGTATTGTGTCCGTAAACACTGTTCTCCTAGTAACTAATGCACGTGCGATCCGCCGCTACTTGCAGCGTCGCTGTCGATCCCTTCCCCCGCTCGCCCAAAAGACCGAAGAGCGCTGCGCTGCACTAGTCCAATGATTTTACAAAAATGCACATTGAAAGCTAGCATTACGCAGGTGATTTTACTTTTTAATTCGTAGAAATATATACATTATTTCCGGAGTAATTAATTGCTAAAGTTAAACGAATAAAATTTACGGGGCAAAAACAGCGCCAATTCGTCTTAATTTCGAAAAATCGGGAAAACGCCAACTTTCTAGTTTTTATGAGTTGTAGCATATTAATCAAGGACAGCATGAGAATTTTTTCAAATTTGTTCGCCCCTAGATTTCCGGGAAAATGGACTTCAAAAGGGGGACATAATATTTGGCCGCGACATATACATCTTACAACCAAATACTAGGGATTCTATAAGACTCGTGTGTCCAGGCGGTTTGATGTTTGTGCCTAGCTGACTCATGAAAATGGGTATTTAAACCCTTTCGGCACTTTATTGGCGCGGATCCTTTTTCGGATCCCTTTTCCCACTTCGAAATTCAACACTATCCCTATTTTATTTTTTTAAACCTACCATACGGAGTTACAAACACGATAATTAGGATTGACCCGAATGAAATTACAACGCAATCGAAAGAATAACAATTCCGCACAACATGGCCTCGTATCAAATGACCAGTAATTTAGTTCATACCGAACGAACGTTTATCCAATTCTGGCTAATTCGGCCCGGGACGTAACATCTGCTCTACCCATTACGATCGGCAAAGCCCCGGTTTCGATCTGAAAACCATAAAGTGCAATGTGCTCGCTATCGCAGACAGGCGCGCTAGTACGGCTGCCCGTAAATATATCAAGCGAAATTAGGCCTCGCAGCACCCACTTTTTAATAAAACACTCCGCACCAAAACACTCCGCATCTTCCCCTCTTCGGGCAACATGTTGCTTCAGCCGATTCAGTCGATGAATGCACAAGTAATGTAGGCAATCATCAGGCCGCCGTTAAGTGCTCGTAAAGACGTTCTACGTCTGCGTACGGATAAAAAAGGGAAGAAAATCGCCTAGGAAAGCCATTTCGTAATCGGATTTCTGGCTGACGGGCGTCGTGAGCATTGAGAGCATCACATCAACATACATTTCCACCAAGCGTTGAATACTCAACCGACATGCATTATTGCTTTTTGCTAAAAATAAGCGTGATTTGAGTTATACGCCTCCGGAACGGTAGACTTCCGTAGGAAAATCTGTCTACAGATCAGTGCATTCAAGGTAGCAGAGAAGTAATGGCAGGAAGTAATGGTAATTTATGTCGGGAACATCATTGTCGTAGGGGTATGAATTGCTGGGCGGAAGTTTGATACTGTTTCCGAGTGGTTATTCTTAAGAAATCGCTATTTGCGTCCACTCACAACTAACATATTTATTGGATCGGTTGTCGAGTAACTTCTCTTTTCTACTTTGCACTCCAGTGCACACATTGTAACACTGTTTTCGTTGTTAAAATTAGCAAATAGTAACACCGTTTTTAGTTCCTTTTTTGGGTGGTGTCATTGACTGCCACACAACCACAAACTGCATTTTTAGAATCGCTGGAAATCGCGTAAGCTGCGAAATATCTATAATTGTATACATATTTAAACATGCGTGTAGCGTGCTATAGTTTGTCTATAGCTCTGTTCATCAGAGTGTGCGAGCATGACGTTTTCGGTGATGTTTGGCGACTCTGTAAAATGGTCGTGCATGATTCTCGTCAACAAAACATCAAATACCCTGGATCCCCTTTTCAGATGCAATGCATGGGCCACATTTGCTTGAATAAGGAGTAATGCGAAGATCAAACTACATCGTAGATATGATATAAACTTTTAAAAATGTCCAACAGAGACATGTTACAGATTAAAATTTTGAAAACTGCTGAACGTTGACTTCGCAAGAAATTTATAATTATGTTCTTTCCAATTTGAAATGGTCTGTCTAGAAACAGTTATTTTTATTCCTTGTTGAATTATTATTCCTGAATGTATTTTACAAAAAAAATCTGATGTGGCCAGGCACATGACTTTATCATACTATGTACAAAATTAATAATTTTCTTATTTTGTATGTAGTATGAAACTAGACTTAATGTTTGGCTGTTTATTTTACAGGTTATTAGTGGGACTACCTTTTTTTATCAGGAATTGATGATTTTTTTTGTTAATCCAGGTGACTTTGAATTGGTAAGAATGGTCAAACAAGCAATAGTTAAACTAATTTACTTTCTAGTATCATGAATGTATATTTTGAATTATAAAATCAAATTAAGTAAATTAAAATATTATTTATACAGGGTGGAAATTAAGTAACGGAATAATTCCATAATTCTGTTCTGCTCCATAGTTCTGCTCTAGGAGTTAGTCACCGTAGTTACTTTTTTTTAACGAAATCCCCATAAATTGGCGGTCATAAAATTGAAATTCAATTCTGTGTTGATGCATTCGCATTTTTTATCAAAAAATGAACAAGAAAAACTTTAGCTTGTACGTTTCATTACATTAATTGTTTATCCAACCGTTCCAAATAAAAAAGGCTAATTTAAAAAATGATTACGAAAACTTATTTAAATTTCATTTACAAAATTACAATACAATGGATCACAGGTGTTCAAGTTGTAGACCTTCCACCACTTGACAACTTCCAAGACGTTTATAAAACGCATCCACGACATTTTGATGCTTTTCGGCAATTATTTGTTGACACTGTTGAAGGTGTTCTAAATTGTTAGGTCCATCTTTATTAACTTTATTTTTTAAATGACTCCACAGAAAATAATCAAGGGATGTAAGATCTGGTGATCTAGCTGGCCACTTCATTGCTCCCCTTCGTTCAATCCACGTCCCAGGGAATGTAGCGTCCAAATAATTACGCACATTAGAGGCATAGCGCGGTGGGGCTCCATCTTGCTTGAACCAGATTAATTGTAATTAAAAAACAATGGCCCAACAATTTGAGTGACATTTAAATATTTATTTTTTGGGGATATTGTGTATGCCCCTCTACCCCAATGCGGATTTTCTCTAGCCCAATATCGACAATTATGTCGATTCACCAAACCGGACAACGAGAATGTTGCTTTCTCCCAAAACACTATCCGATTGTCAAAAATTGGATCTTGGGTGCAAATCTTCATCATTCTTTCACAAAATTCCAGTCTGTGGTCAGTGTCGAGTTCGGCAATCCGATGAATAAGTTGAATTTTGTAAGGGTGTAATATTTCTACTTTTAATAAAATAAAAATGGATGTATGACTGATGTCACGATCTAAAGATAATCCACGGCTGCTTGAATGTGGATTTTGCTCAAGATCCAACAAAACATCCAGTTTTACTTCGTCCGTAACTTTTTTCGAGCGTCCAGGTCTGGATTAATCGCGTACAGTTCCTTGTTCCCGAAATTTGATATCAATTCTGCATACCGTCGGCTGGCTAATTCGTTGGTCTGGATATTTTTCTGCAAAGAGGTGGCACACTTCTGCATAGGTTCTAATTCTATCCCTGTAACCAGTCATAATGAGAACTTCTATTCTCTGCTGCTCTGTTAATCGTCTTCATGAAAATTTTCTGATGCAACATAAGAAAATGTTTATACTGTTGCAAGCAGATTACATTGTAGTATCAAAATAAAAAATAAATAATATTAGTTACCATTAAAAAAATAATTGATGCCGTCATAACTCTTACAAATTATGATGCATGAAAATCTATGACAAAAGGTTTTCCTTATTCGCCATAATTTTAATGGCTATACCCCGTTAGGACTTTTTCCATATTTTAATTGTTAACGGGATTATCGAATTATTCCGTTACCTTATTTCCACCCTGTATATTCCGTAATTAATGTGTAGCAAGTAAATAAAACTTATTACCCAATAAATTTAACAAATGACAATAAACAGTAATCACCTTATTATAACGTTATATTCCACTTCTAGTACGATAAAATTAGATTAACAACAGGAGAGTTTCGGTACGCAAAAATGCGGTGATCGCGTGCAGCGCGAAACTTACAAGTCTACGAGTTTCCTCTATATATAATCGAGACTCATTTTTACCACAGAAGGGTGCAACAAATCACAATTATACACCCCAGCGTGCGTGCGTATTGCGTGTGACTTACAGCAAGAAAAACTGCCCCCTCAACGCTTACACGGCGACCGAGAAAGCGTCAGATAAGATCGCGTGTTAACACGAAATTTGCATTGTCTTTCTTGGGCAGTAAAAAAGGAACTGAACTACGAATGCCGGTGCTCAAACTTTTCGAGGAGTTTGTTTATTTTTTCGCTGAATGTATAGTAAGAACTCCAGGCTGCGGGGTTGTTGAAAGATCAAAAGGGCCCCGTAAGGACTGTTTTTCATAACGTCGTCGCGTGCCTGGCAGCGATATCATCTGGAATGTGCTTAACACGATATTAATTTACAAGACCATAACTTAGAGCAGTCTTAATTAGGGCAATATAGCGCTATGTTCATTTAATTTTATCGCCATGTTGTGACCTATATTGCCGTTTCAATTCTCCTGGAAAATGAGCGCCAACGAGGGCCTTGTATGTTATTACCAGCTTCTGTATTACTCTCTCATGTCTCGGTTTTTGGTTTCCTACCATATCCTGCACTTCCTTCAATATCATTTAATTAAACGAGAGGTAGGATTGGCGTGCGGTGTTAACACTGGTAAAGTAAAACATGACGTGTTGTTAGACAAGGCGATACAGGATTTGGTGTGAGATAGTGGATGTGGTCAATAATTTAAATATCCAGCAGGAACCTAGTTTTCATGACATTGGATAAATTATCACTTGTATAAGAGTACTGCGGAAGACTTCTTAACTCGATTTGTATAGTCTATCACAGTTTGCAAGAAAAAAAATAGTTAAAATCTGGTTTTCTTTTCGAACGACTTGATATAGTGAAGAGAAATGGGAGACCAAATGCTGAAATAAATAAAATTAGAAACACAATCTAATTTCTAAAACATTCATAATACATAGATAATATAAAACACTTGTGTGATCCGATGATGTCTATTTATTAGTTCTTGTGGCTACCAGGTTTCAAAACATGCAATTCGTCGTCGGGCCACGCTACAATGACAAGAGGGAGTTCACAATTAACAATTTTCAAATGCAATAGTTCTTATAATTACTGTCGATTTACAGGTTGCAGATGCGAGGGTTATGTTATGTCAAACGGTTGTACATATTAAATCACTTAAACTAAAAACAGCAGTTGAGTTTCACACTTCACCTCTGTGCATTATAAATTTGATATGCAATTATAAGAGTTTTCGAAGTTTACCTGGCTATCATAAATTACGTTCTAGAATAAAATTGTCATTGGTGTAGATTGAATTGAATGTAGCAGCTTTTCAATTGTCATCGTCTGGTTCCGGTGTGTTTATGTATCTATCGTCGGGACGGTTTTCAAATAATTCTATAAATAGATGATTTCTATTGACTTCGGTGTATTCATTCACAAGCAGGCCTGGGTATGTTTTATTGTGTCGATATATTTCCAGGTCCTCAAGGATATTCATTTTTCTAGACTTATATATGTTATGAATAAGTGAAATGCTACTGTTTAATTACATTAAACAATTTTTTTCTTTTTATATTATTTATCTGGTGCTAACAAAAAAGAATATTCCCAAATTCCTAAATAAAATACAATTGTTGGTAACTTTCCATTAACATTGTGAAGTCGCTTATGTATGTAATATTTCGCCATTCGTCAAAACAAAACGTAGCAAAATTCTTAATTGCATTCCCAATAATCCAGGTAGCACCTAGTATCGATTGAAGAATTGCAACTCTGCAGAACCAGCGTTCAATGTGCAATTTGAAACCAGTGCCGCCCAACATAATTCGTTGTTTTTATTTCAGTCTTACATCAATAAAATTCATTAATGTTTAGCACCGCTGTAATAGTTTCTAGGACACTTTTTGTATATAAACCCAAATAATTTCTGAATAAAATCAGTATTAAACCTGTGTTTGTACTCATTCCTTAAAACAAACCATCTGGCCTGCCCGGAGTTTGTTCATGGTCCGTCGAGCCCCCTTACCCACACTACGCCAGTAAGACACCTTAGGCATTTGGAGATTGAGTCTGGTCTCCAGTAGTGTTCCTATTCCATCATACCTACCCTTACCCACACTACGCCAGTAAGACACCTTAGGCATTTGGAGATTGAGTCTGGTCTCCAGTAGTGTTCCTATTCCATCATACCTACAATTACCTGCACTACGCCAGTAAGACACCTTAGGCGTTTGGGAGATTGAGTCTGGTCTCTCAGTAGTGCTCCTTTTTACCCAATTTACCTAACTTACTAAACGATACCTAACAAACACAGTTTATCAAACGCGCGCGGAAAGTCCCTACGCACAGTCGGCAGAACACAAATCAACGGCGTGACTGCGCATCAGTCGTAATTACGTAATTCGGATCGCGTCGGCAGCAGTTCGTTCGCGTCCAAAACAGAGTTGAAGAAAAGAAGATCAACATGTCCGAAGAACTGGATCAATACTCCCGCATGCAGGATGAACTGGGACAAGAAATTAAAAAATTATCAAGAAACATGGCGAAGGATTCTCAGTCAAGGAAGACAAAGCAGTACATCCAAAGCCACCAGAAGAAACTGGACGAATATTGGGAGAAAGTGAAAGCCAATCATGAGAAGCTCATGGAAATTAAAGATGCAACACACCCATACTTCGTCCAAAACTACTTTGAACAGCTTAAAAGGCAAGTTCAAGAAACGCAAAAATATTTGAACGAATGCCCTAAGCAAGAAACGTCGACAGAAGAAGAAAAGTCGAGCCAACAAGAATGCCAACAGGCGTACCGAATGAAGAAGCAAGATATAAAAATCAAACAAATAAAGGAAGTAATCGGTCAAACGAAGGCTGAATTACTACAAAATAAAAGCAAATCAAGATATGAAAACCTCAAACAACGGTTATATAAGCAATTCGATGCAATAGGCGAGTTGAACGAAGAGATTCTAATACATGAAGACCAACACGATGACGAATACTTTTCAGACGAGGTGTACAAGAAATGTGTCGACCTGTACGATGAGGTCATGGAAAAATTGGACGAAGCAATCCACAAGGACGTACCTAACAACCCCACACCGAGCAACACCATTAGGCTACCACAAATTAAAATTCCAAGTTTTAATGGTTCCTACGACAACTGGCCCACCTTCCATGATCTATTCAACGAAATCGTTCATCTTAACAAGTCATTGACAAATGCAGAGAAAATGCAGTACCTAAAAACCAACCTGGAGGGAGAAGCAAGTCGCATCATACAGCATCTGGCGATATCAGATGCCAACTACTTGACGGCATGGGACATCTTACAAAATCGGTACCAAAACAACCGACTAATCCTGTCAAAACTCCTGGACAGGATTCTGGACATCCCACCCTTCCAAGATGAATCGTTGGAAAAAATTAAACAATTGCACGATACAACGTGTGAATGCCTACAAGCTATCAATAACTTGAAGGTACCGACCAACACCTGGGGTCCACTAATCATCCGCATTCTGGTGAGAAAATGGGATCCAGAGACAAATAAATTATACGAGCAATCTCTCGAGAACCCAAATGATATCCAGGAATACGCAGATCTAGTTCGATTCTTGAAGAAACGGTTCCAATCACTTGAAGCAATGGGGGAGTCTAAGAAGAAGGTGACGCCGTACCAAAATAAAAAATATCAAGACAGAATAATAATCTGCAAATATTGCCAAGAAGACCACTTCATTCACAGTTGCCCGAAGTTCAAGACGCCTTTAAAGTCTGGACAACACATCCCAATAAAGAAAACATGGTCGCCAACAGCAAAACTATCCACTCACGTTGGTACCCAGGAAGGAACAGTACTACTAGCAACAGCACTAGTTAAAACCAAGAAGGTATCTGGTGAAGGAGAATATCTTCGTGTGCTGATTGATCCAGGATCCCAAGCCTGTTTTATAACAGAACAGGCAGCTCAAATGCTAGGACTCCCAAAACAACGTATACATGCAGAGGTATCCGGACTAGGTGGCGATGACCCAAAAATATCAAGATCAAAAATTGATGTGCAAGTACAACCTCGCTTTCCAAGCAAATTCTCCCTGACAAGTACGTTTCTCATCCTCTCAAAAGTTATTCAACCCCTTCCTAACAACGACCTTCACATCACCGTGTCAAAATCCTTCGAAAACAAGCTCCTTGCTGATCCTACCTTTGATATACCTGGACCAATTGACGCAATCATCGGTGCCGAGGAGTACGGGAAGATCATACTGGACGGTCTAGAAAAGTCAGAAGACGGTATTCTTGGACAGAAGACCGAACTAGGCTGGATTTTGTCAGGCAGCGTGAAGCAACCATCTCAAGCCGACATTCAAGTGACAAGTCTGGTCAGCAGAGTAGATGAAGATAAACAATTAACTAAGTTCTGGGAAATGGAAGAAGTTACGGCAAATAAACCATTAAGTCAAGAAGACATCGGATGTGAAGAAGAATACGAACGCACGGTAAAACGAGACAGTGACGGCAGCTACATAGTAAACATTCCGTTCAAAGCTGATACTGACCTAGGCAACTCAAAAAATCGGGCCGCCGCAAGATTACTACAATTAGAGAAGCGTCTCTCCAAAGATGGCGAACTTGCACAACAGTACAGCAACTTTATGGCGGAATACATTAACCTGGGTCACATGGAGAAAGTAACATCCGGCCAGGGCAATGGCAAATATTACATCCCTCACCAAGCAGTCATCCGACCATCAAGCTCAACAACAAAACTACGCGTGGTGTTTGATGCATCATGTAAAACCTCAAATGGAAAGAGCTTGAACGAACTAATGCATACGGGTCCACGATTACAACAAGATCTGGTTGACATCCTGCTACGATGGAGGAAACATCGCATAGTATTCACTGCTGATATAGAGAAGATGTATCGGCAGATTCGCACCAACCCACAAGATCAAGATTATCAACGAATTCTATGGAGATTTGATCCAACCAAGCCAATAGAAGAACTTCGACTAAAAACAGTAACATACGGTACAGCATGCGCGCCATACCTAGCAATAAAAACGTTGCAAAAACTTGCCAAAGACGAAGAAGACAAGTTTCCAACGGCGTCCAAAGTTGCTCTTAAAGACTTTTATGTGGATGACATCTTATCTGGAACCGACACAGAAGAAGAAGCTACCAGTCTTCAGCACGAACTAATAAACATGCTTCAAGCTGGTGGGTTCTCATTAAGAAAATGGTCCAGCAATTCCGAAACAGTGATAGAAAACCTACCTGAAGAATTGAAAGATCAAACAGCACTGGAAATATCAGAAGATGGGTTAAAGAAATCGCTTGGAGTATACTGGGCGCCGCATACAGATCATTTTCGTTTCAAGGTAGATATATCAGTCGATAGACCAATAACGAAGAGAACGATCTTATCAGAAGTAGCCAAACTATTTGATCCATTAGGATGGTTAGCGCCAGTTGTCATCAATGCCAAAACGGTAATTCAAGAGTTATGGCTACACAATTTGGAATGGGATCAACCACCTCCCGATGTCATTCAGAAGAAATGGAAGGAGTTTCAATCCAAACTAAAAAAATTAGAAAACATTTCCATGCCAAGATGGGTTCATACTACGACTACATCAAACATAGAACTGCACGGCTTTTGCGATGCCTCTGAAACGGCTTATGGAGCTGTGATCTACGTCAGAACGACGGATAGTCAAAGTAAATTCCAATCAACCATTCTGATCGCAAAATCAAAGGTAGCACCTGCCAGAACCAAGGCCACATCACCGCCCTTCTCACATACAGGTGTAGATTATGCTGGCCCAATCCAACTAAGAACGACAAAAGGCAGAGGGCACAAGTCATACAAAGGGTACATAGCAGTTTTCGTGTGCCTCGCGACAAAAGCTATACATCTAGAAGCCGTCACGGATATGACCACGGACGCATTCCTTGCAGCGTTTAGAAGATTCATCGCAAGGAGAGGACAATGTTCGTACATGTTTACCGACAATGGTACAACGTTCGTTGGAGCAAGCAAGATTCTGGAAAAAGAAGTATCACAGTTAACAAAATCTCCAGCAGTCCAAGATAATTTGGCGACCCAAGGCACCCAGTGGTATTTCATCCCGCCGGCAGCTCCCCACTTCGGAGGAATATGGGAGGCAGGAGTGAAATCGATGAAATACCACTTTAAACGAGTGGTTGGAGACGCCACTTTAACCTATGAAGAAGTAACAACATTACTACACCAGATAGAAGCATGTCTCAATTCAAGACCCTTGTGTACATTGGGTACTGATGGCAAAGACCCCCTCATCTTAACACCCGGTCATTTCCTGATTGGGAGGCCTCTTCTATCGTCTTCAGATCCCATAACAACAGACATCAACACAAATCTATCATCCCGATGGAGGCTTCTGCAAAAAATGAAAAAAGACTTCTGGCAAAAATGGTCATCGGAATATCTAAGTAACCTCCAGCAGCGCTACAAGTGGAAAACACCCCAACAAAATCTGGAACCAGGCAACATTGTCCTGATAAAAGAAAACAACATTACTCCAACCAAATGGCCCTTGGCAAGGGTATTGGAAACCCATCCAGCAGGCGATGGTACTGTGAGAGTGGTATCATTAGAAAAACCCGGAGGGACCATTACCAAAAGAGCAATTCACAACCTCATTCCATTGCTTCCCTCAACAGAGAAGCCAGATGAAAAGTCAATGCACATAAAGTCTAATCTGGCCACAGTAGAGAAACAACACAAGGAAGTCCCGGCTGCACGACCTACAAAACAATTCAAACGAAGAAGCTTCTCAGTGATATGGTTCCTCATGGCGTTACTAGTAATATTGCCGAAACTAACTATAGCAAATTACACAGTGAAATATCCAACACCAGGCCTGTATGTGGAACACATTGGCCAAGCAAAAATTCAGCGAGGTATTTTCAAGCTGGACATTGACTTTAGCAGACAGAAGATATTTGAAGAAATGAACACCACATCTACAGCAGTCAACCAATTCGAAAAACTCTGTAATGAAACGAAGAAATTATCATCATCTACCCAATGCATCAGCTTTCTACACCATCTCAAGGAACAAGAGAAAGAAGCACACTGGATAATAGATGGCATTGACGCAGTGATCAAGAGCCGACAACGAAGAGGTCTTCTAGGAAAGTTACTGACTTCAATTTTTGGTGTAAACGACGAAGTGTACACCAACATTGAAGCTCTGGAGAGAAATCAAAGGGAACTCATCACAGCTTCAAATCATCAAACTAAGTTCATGTTGTCTGCGTTGTCTACCTTCAATAAAACCGAAACACGAATCAACGATAGCCTAGAGAGATTTCGACGAAAACTGAATCAAGGACTTCAAGCAATAAACAATAGTCAAGGATGGTTCCAAGCGATCGACATCAACAAGCTCAACATCAATGTCCTTAATGCGTATCAACTGGCTACTAACGTGTTAACAGAAATCTGTGACTACTACACTCATTTATTGAATGTAAACTTGGGCAATGACAACGTGTACGATCTGATCTCACCATCTCACATTCACCGCATGATCAACGACGCAAATAAGAAGCTTCCCTCAAATCTTTATATCATATCATCCATCATCAAAACAAAAGTGGTACATGAAGATGATGTTATCAGTATCCAGGCCTTCTTCCCAATGGCAGAGGTAAACCAATTTGACGTGATCAAGGTCAACGCCATACCACTACAGATAGAAGACGGCTCTTACTGGGTATTTGATATTCCAAACGATATCATTGCCATCGACTACAATAACCAACTATACTTTCAAATGACAGATGAAGAGTATCGAAACTCAATCGCATTGGATGACACGAATTATCTCTGTTCTCCTACAACAGTAAAGAATATTGAAACTAACAACAACTGTATCATAGATGAATTATTCAATCGGCATGAGAAACAAAGCTGCGCTGTTGTGGAAGTGAAACTTCACTCCGTGGTTTGGAAACAACTGTACATGATTAATACATGGCTTTTCATCTCCGTAACTCCACAACGGATCGCAGTTACCTGCAATGGCGTGAGAGAAGATGTCGAACTGAGAAAGACCGGAATCATTCAACTGTCACAAGACTGCATCATCAAAACAAAACATAACATTATCACCCCAAAGAAGGACGACAGTCTTACGATACTTGGCAGCTACAACAAAGGAGTAGTATTACCAGGAAATTTTACTCTGCTAGCAGCCCAGAAGCATCGATCACCACCAATTCAAGAGGAACCAGTATTATCCGTCTCCGATGACTTAAAAGAACTAAAGACGGATGAAGACGCCATACATCAAGAAATCTCGAACGTATTGTGGCATAATGTGCGTCATCATGGCGTGATGGCCAGTACTGTCACCACCACTACAATACTAGCCCTATGTTTCACCCTGTGGGTTGTAGTGCGTTCATTAAAAAGAAGATTTAATAAACCGAATCCATTGGCCACCCAGGACCAGGCCATCCTAATGAAACCAGTACCACGCCAAAGACGATCCTTACTCACCGACGTGGAGCCATCTTCAGTACACCATCTGGTACAACCACAGCGTCAACACCATAACAGTGAAGAAGATGTCAGGTCACTCCAACCATTGTATACAGAAGTCCAAACTGTGCAGTGCTGAACTGAGAGTGACGATACAAGAGACCTAATTGTGTTGCTTAATATTACCATATTAATCGGTTAAGTGGTCACTTGACCTTAGAGATAGTTATTCCGGCGGGGCAATTTGTTTAATTACATTAAACAATTTTTTTCTTTTTATATTATTTATCTGGTGCTAACAAAAAAGAATATTCCCAAATTCCTAAATAAAATACAATTGTTGGTAACTTTCCATTAACATTGTGAAGTCGCTTATGTATGTAATATTTCGCCATTCGTCAAAACAAAACGTAGCAAAATTCTTAATTGCATTCCCAATAATCCAGGTAGCACCTAGTATCGATTGAAGAATTGCAACTCTGCAGAACCAGCGTTCAATGTGCAATTTGAAACCAGTGCCGCCCAACATAATTCGTTGTTTTTATTTCAGTCTTACATCAATAAAATTCATTAATGTTTAGCACCGCTGTAATAGTTTCTAGGACACTTTTTGTATATAAACCCAAATAATTTCTGAATAAAATCAGTATTAAACCTGTGATTGTACCCATTCCTTAAAACAAACCATCTGGCCTGCCCGGAGTTTGTTCATTTTCTTTATTTATCTGATGTTGATGAGCTCTTGTGTGTGTTTGAATTCACTTCAGTTTTAATTTTTTGTGTGTTCTTTAAAGCGTTGGAGAAGACTGCGTCCGGATTGCCCAATGTACATTTTATCACATGTTTCACATGTAGTTTTATAGATTCCGCATTTCTGGAGTATATCGATTTTTGGCTTAGAGTTGATGATTTGATTTTGAAAGCACCGATTTAATTCTATGTGAGATATTGCCGTGATAAGTACGAGAGATATATCTGTTGTTATTACTGAAATGTGCCGACTGCAGATCTTTTATGTTGTATCTATTATTAGTGCCTATCTGAATATAGGTAGCAATTTCTTTCTTAAATTGGTCAGTCCTGTGGTATTTTGCTTGCTCTATGAAACATGTATTGAAATGCTGCCAATTTGTTACTGTTAGAATTGAAAGCTGTTTTTGGAATAATGATATTTGTATATGTAGGCTTACGGTAAATGTAAAAATCAATTTGTTAGTGCTTAAATCTCTCCTAATTAACAAGTCTAGAAGTTGTAGTGAATTGTTGGATTCCCTTTCTAATGTGAATTCCAGGTTTCTCAAGTTGTTCAATATGTTATGAAGGGCAATCAGCTGTGCATCATTTCCCTGAAAATCACGAAAATAGAGTCTTTTGTAATGAATTCATATTTCTATGAGAACAGGTGTTCTTCCATTCTGTCGACGTAGAAGTCTGCCATCATAGTGCACAAACATGCACATGCAATGTGGACAAGATAAAATGATGAAAATACTACGCTGTGAAGAACTTAACTATGCAACAAACAACCATTTTTTGATATTCTTCGAAATGCCTTGATAGGTCACTGTAATCAAGTTTGAACTCGGAAGAGTATGTCCTGTCCACTCCAAAAACGCTAAAAATTGTGATACACTGCAACGATTGAATTATTAACTCTAGCTTTTCGAGAAACGCCAGTCTCCTTTAGTTCACATGCTATTGATGACGAACATTTATACATCATTTACAACGACTAATTGGACGTGTGTACGATGCTTGCTACTATTTACTTATTTAGTGAGCAGAGATTATTATTAAGTGAATAGACTAACATTTTAGAAATTTGAATGCGCATGCGCGACCATTGGTCGGCTTTATCTGGTTTCCCGCAGCGCGGGAAAGTTTATTCGTTATTTGATCGTCTGGTTGTGAGCAGTGAAATGTATATACTACGTATAACTGGAAAGGATCCGTAATGGCCAATAAGTGAGGCAAAAGCATTTGGTATGCAACCCGCAGTGGTGTGGGCTAGCCATCTCTTTCTATCTCATACGGTACTACGGCCGTATACGTTTTTAGTTAAACATTTTTTTGTACTATCATTTTTCAATTAAATTGCGACACATTAATTAATTAATTAACACTAATCAATAAAACACTTCAATCTTAACTTTTGCAGAGACTACAGTAAACTAGATACTAACAGCAGATTTAATAAAAGGTATATTTTATTCATATAATTTTGCTAAATAAAATTTACTGTCTACGTATAATGGGAAAAAACGTATAGGTACTCTCAAATTATGTATTAGTAATTGTTACTAATTTAAACATTTTCAATCCAATGACTCTTTGTATTACTGAATTGACCAAACGCATCCTCATATTAAAAGTGGTCCACATAATGCTGATTTTATTTATTTTAATGGTTAATACTAATTACAAATAAAAAATTAACTTACACATTTTAAAATTTTTATTTATTCGCAATGTTCTTATACCAGGTGACCCACGCCATAGGTACTCCCGTTTATTTTTGTTGTTTATAAAACTGGACGAATTAAATTTGGGAAGCTGTTAATAGACAAAAAATGCCATTCTTTTTTCACTCTTGAGGTTAATATGACTTCCGGTTTTTCCGGAAATGACGTCATCATTGAAATTTTAAATGTCGATCGTCAATTTTTATCACCAAGGCAACGCAAAAATAGCTTTTTTGTGTATTAATCTATGTGCCTAGGAATTAGTGAAAATTGTCGAAAATTGTCAAATGAACACTAACTGAATCGATTTTGGCCATATTGCATTACTGGCGCCCTCTAGCGTGACATAATTGGTTTTTGGCCTGTGAGTCATTTTTTTTTTTCACGGGTACCCATTGGCCTTACTCTGTATATTCGATAGAAAACATCTTTCCGATTACAATGATACCAAATACTTGATACTTTATTGAAATTCTTAGCGTACAAATCTTGTTACCCGTGAAAAAAAATGACTCACTAGCTAAAAAACAATTAAATCACGCTAGAGGGCGCCAGTAATGCAATGTCGGCCATTTAGTTAGTGTTTATTTGACAATTTTCGACTATTTTCACCAATTTCTAGCCCCCTAGATTAATATACAAAAAAGTTATTTTGGCGTTGCCTTTGTGATATAAAATTGGTATACACCAGGTATATATGGTAAAATGTTTGAATGCAGTATTTTTTACAAAAATGTATAGTTTTGGAAAAAAATCAGTTTTTGTTGATTGTCCTCAAACGTTGGAGCAAACATTGGGGGTACGAAATACGTAAAAATGCAATTATCCCCAAAACACACCTAAAAATGAATAAAAATACAAGAGCATACTGAACCAAAAATAACTAACAATTTAGTCGGACACTTGTTATTCCAACAGCTGTGGAGGACTGGTGCACCTTAATGATTTATTTTGTTTGCATTTCGCCAAATTTCTGTACTTCTAAAGGCCACCGCGATAAAATGTTTATACACAATTATACTATTAAATCTGATATCTCTACTTAATATAAATATATAACACAAAACTCAAATGCGAGCATGTAATATATTCCAATAAAGTTTGAGTTAATAAAATAATTGTGGTTACCAAAACTCCATTTTCCACTCAGGCATTTCTAATAATATACGATTTTATCACAGTGAAGTACAGAAATACACGCCCTTTGGCAACAGAAACACTCATAAATTAATCAACAATTTGCGAACGGTCGAACTGAAACTCGAAGCCCGGCAACCGCAGCCGCGGGATACCGATATATAATTTGCAACTTCTTTTCCATAATTAACAGCAGCCTCCTCATGTTAACGTGTGAATTGTATTTTCCAAATGGGTGAGCATCTCCCCTCCGGCTAGCGAGAGCCGATTACACGGTATCAATATTAATTACAAACCCTAACGCAATTTTACGGCGCGCCTGTGGCCTTATACTGCCGCCCAAGTTATTAGGCACCGTATTAGCCACTGATTAAATGGATTATCTCTGCATCTCATGGCAATTTACGATACTGCGGATTCCTTGTGTTACCCCGCCATACACGCGTTTCAGTATTTCCTTGCGGCTTACAATTTTATACATATAGGCTGTTCCTGAAATAACTGCTGACTTCGAAGGAGCGAAATAATGTTTCAGTGACCGACGAGCCCAGTATTATCAGACAAATAAAGCTATTCACTATAGAAAAATTCAAACCCAGCTGGATTTTTGGAGGCACCTTTGATTGGACATAACAAGTAACATGCAAAAATTCCCCATCGATATCGTGACAGCGTTGCGAGTTATTCACGGCCAAAGAAAAGAAAAATATGTCCGAAATCAAGCATATTTACAATCAATCACGTATTTAAATAATTGAAAAGCTTTATAGCAAAACTAGTACGTTCATAAAATTAGCAAAAAGAAGGGAAAAATCCAATACTCCGCACCCTATTGGGATCCGGTGCGGATAGTGTTGAGTTTCAATATTCTGTGGCGTCCACAAATTTTATTACGGCAAGGTATTTACCATGTTTTCATAAATACAATTGCGTACAATTGCGTGTTATGTTATCGACTACTAGAGTTGGAAGAGGGAGTGCAAGTTGGTTTGGACATTCCAACTTTAATAACATCGAGGTAGCACCGTGGGGACGGGTAGCATGTATATTTTAGTACTTTCAAATTAGCAAAAAAGACGAGAAATAAATCCAATACAGTCCCTTATGGGATCCGACGCGGAAAGTGTAGAGTTTCAATAATGCTTTGCATCCGCAAATTTTGTTACAGGCTGGCACCCCTAAAACTCACGACCTAATGTACACATTCGTTTTTTGCATGTAACTGCTGAAAGGTCACAATTTTTTTAAATTTTACCCCCTGAATAAACAAAATGTCAATAAAATTCTGCAGAAAAAAAGATATTTACAACTTTTTCTTGCATAAAAATGTTTATCTTCAGCCGTGCTGAAGTTAAAATACCCCCACCGTAAAATATATTTAAAAAATGAACCGATTTTGCCTTACTTTTTAGGAGATAAGCTTGTATACCAAATTTCATATCAATTACGTCAACATTAGGGCATTTATCGTGTATACAGATCGACAGACAGGAGGACATTGTGGCAAACTCAATATACCCTCACCCCAGTAAATTTGGAGGGTATAACAAGATGCGTATTACATAAGACTATTCTTACTCTTCTCATGTGCATTTCTCGGAAATGGTCAAGTTTAAACTGCATGCTGTTTGTTTTCTTATTATAAAATATGATGCGCTATCATGCGTTAAAAGAGGCTCATGTTATCCACCACATTTGTCACTCTTACGTTCTTTTGACGTTTTTCCAGCTGTATAACTTGAAAATGCCAAGTCGTACTTATACTATGTATATGACGTAGCCAACTGGTTATTTTAAGCAAAAGGGTTTTGCCTAAATAATCAATCACGTATTTAAATAATTGAAAAGCTTTATAGCAAAACTAGTACGTTCATAAAATTAGCAAAAAGAAGGGAAAAATCCAATACGGTTTCCCTATTGGGATCCGGTGCGGATAGTGTTGAGTTTCAATATTCTGTGGCGTCCACAAATTTTATTACGGCAAGGTATTTACCATTTTTTCATAAATACAATTGCGTACAATTGCGTGTTATGTTATCGACTACTAGAGTTGGAAGAGGGAGTGCAAGTTGGTTTGGACATTCCAACTTTAATAACATCGAGGTAGCACCGTGGGGACGGTGTATTGCCCTTGGTTGATAGGGACGCAGGTTCTTCAAGTTAAACGCAGACCACAGTACTAACACATGTTTATTCTCTGAGACTACATATATTAATCAATCAATCCGTTAAACCTAATACAGGAAGCGTAGGTCTTACGTTGCTATTTGTGCTGTCGCACTCTGTTATTTCCTATCCTTTATTATACCACTACACCTCCCTGTTTTTTTTTTTTTTTTTTTTTTTTTTTTCATTACAATTTTTATTACAATTTTTGCTTATTTCTACTTAATTCTACAATACAATTTTACATCTTAATTATAATAAGGTTTGGTTCTATTTTTATGAACAGTCTTTATTTTTCCCTTTATGTCTAATATAACATTGGGTGGATTGTCTTCTATCACTGTATAGGGACCGTTATAAATTTCACTTAGTTTGTCACCTGTTTCATTTTTCACTAACACTAAATCGTCCTTTTTATATTTAACTGGGTTAATGTTCTTATCATACGCTTTTTTCCTACTCACTTTACTATTAACTAAATTATTTCTAGCATCCTTATGTGCTATTTGTAGTCTAAATCTTAATTCTTGTGAATAATTATCAGCATTATACAATGGATCTACATTATGTTTCACATTATTTGGAATATTACAAATATGTCCAAATACTAATTCGAATGGGGTATACTTAGTTTCTGAATGAACTGTTGTGTTATAAGAAAAGCACCAAAAAGGTACCCATGTGCTCCATGATTCACTTTGATTTCTAGTTTGTGTTCTTAAATAACTTCCTAATACTTTATGTGAATTTTCGAGTGAACCTATACTTTCATGATGATATGCAGTAGCTTGTAAATGATTGATTTCTAACAGTTTACAAATTTCATTCATAGTTTTGGATATAAATTCAGTTCCGCGATCAGTAGCTATTTCCTTCGGAATTCCGTACCTCAGTATAAAGTTATCGACAAAGCTTTTAGCAACTGTTACGGTGTCTTTTGACTTTAGAGGATATGCTTCGACGAATTTTGTAAGTTCGCATTGAATTGTTAAGATATAGCTAAAATCTTGAAAATCTTTTACTATTGGTCCTACAATATCCAAATAAATTTTCTCAAAAGAAGAATTTGCTGTAGACGTAATCATCATTGGTTCTTTTACTTTCTTGCTATGTTTATGTCTTTGACAACTGTCACACTTTTTTATAAATTCAGTAACATCCCTAGTAATACCTGGCCAAAAGTAGTATTTTTTGATATTGTTGGTCATTCTCTTTATACCCGCGTGTCCGCTTGTGGGAAGTATATGAAAATCATTTAAAATTACTTTCTTTGTGTCTGCATCTCTTATTCTTTTAACTCCGTTTATTATAAATATTCGGGGACCGGTCCACTTGGAGTTACTTTTTATTGCTTTAACTAGTTTTTCGATACTTTTCACATTATTCTCACTTTTAATAAATATTAATTCCGGAATTTTTATTTCTTTGCATATATTTTCCAATTCTCTCAACAGTACGTCTTGCGTTAATGCCGATCGAGTATTTGGATTATAATAAAGTGTATCGAGAGATGGGACATAATAAAATGTATCAGCTTTTGTGGACACATATTCTAATTTATTTATTTTGTTAAACTCTGTTTTAGTTAGAACAGCTAGTTCTGTAGAATCTTGGGGTTTCTTTAAAATTTCTACAATGTTTGGTTGATCAGACCTAACATTTGTATCAATCTCATTGTCATAATTATTATTGTTATTTATTTTTGACTGTGCTCTTGTTAGTACATTAATAGTTTTCTCACTCATGCTTTTCAATTCGTCTGATGTTAATTTTATACGTGACAATGCATCTGCAGTTACATTATCACTACCCTTTATGTACTCTACATGAAAATCGTACTCTTCTAAACGTAATCGAAATTTGGTGAGACGACTTGAGGGGTTTGTTAAATTGAACAAATATATTAACGCTTTGTGGTCGGTCAAAACTTTAAAGTGCCTTGCATATAGCTATGGCCTAAAAAAAGATATTGACCAATAAATCGCTAATAATTCTTTATCGATCGTAGGATAATGTAGTTCGTGTTTATTTAAACTACGACTTGCAAATGCAATAGGTTTATTGTTTTTATTAGATAAAACTGCCCCTATTGCTGTGCCTGAAGCATCTGTTTGTAAAATAAATTCATTATCATTTGAAAAATCTGGATATTCTAAAACTGGTGGTTGTGTGAGTGCATTTTTAAGAAAATTAAAAGAATTTTGACAATCACTTGACCATTGAAATTCCGTATGTTTTCTACTTAATTTGTTTAATGGAATTACAATTTCGGCAAATTTTGGAATATATTTTCTATAATAATTAGCAAATGCTACAAATCTTTTGACTTCATCAGCATTTACAGGTGTTGGATAGTTTTGTAGAACATTAATTTTCGCGGGGTCTGGTTGTGTTCCATCTGCTGTTATAATGTGACCTAAATATAATAATTCCTTTTTCAAAAACGTACATTTACTGGGATTTAATTTAAGATTTACTTTTCTTAATCTGCTAAATACATCAATTAAGTTTTTACTGTGGTCATTTAAATTTCTTCCAAAAATAATTAAATCGTCCAAATATACAAAACATTTGTCGTAGTTGAGACCTGACATTGCTATTGTCATTAATCTGGAAAATGCATGGGGACTTGTTTTTAAGCCCATCGGTAATCTAGTCATTTGATATTGGCCTTTATTTGTGGAAAATCCTGTATATTTTCTGCTTTCATGATCTAAACCTAGTTGAAAATATCCCTGACTTAGGTCTAAATGTGAAAAATAAAGAGCGCCTGATAAAGAATCTAGAATATCGGCTATGTTTGGCAAAGGAAATTTATCATCTTGAATTTTTTGATTAAGCATTCTGAAATCTAGTACTATTCTCCATTTTTTGTTACCACTGTTGTCCGCTTTTTTAGGTACTAATAATATCGGAGAAGACCATGCGCATTGAGCCTCCTCAATAATATTATCTTTAAGCATGCTTTGAATTTGTCGATCTTCTTCAGCTTTTTGAGCTTGAGGTAATCTATACGGTTTTACATATACTGGAGAGGTATTTTCTTTCAAATGAATACTTTGTGTATATAGATTTGTTGTTGTAAGTTTATCCTCTGGTAAGTGAAAAATATCTGAAAATTTTGCACAAATGTTCTCTATTGATATTTGTTCTTCTTTATTTAGATAGTTAAGATTGAGAAGTTTGAATAGTTTTTTAACTCTGTCTACTGTAATATTACCTTTAGTAAATGAACGAATTTCAAAATCAGATAAGTCTTGGACCTCAGGTTTGAAATTTTTCAAATGAACTTCTTCGTCTCTAGTAATTAATATTTTAACGGGTATTTTGCCTTCATGAGGCGTTGCTATAATTCCTGCCATAAATACTCCTTCACATAATTCTTGCGTTTTAACTGTACAGTCTTGGGTTATATTTGTATTTAAATAATAAATCTTTTCGCATCTTGGTGGTACTGTAATAATATCTGTTGAATAAGATTTTAATGGAATTGTTACTGTAGTGTCGACATCTGTTATAGATAAGTTGCAGTGTTCATAATTAACATGAGCCTTATACGTTTTAAGAAAATTACAGCCAATAATACCATGATAATTGCAAATTAAATTTTTAAAAATGTAAAATTTTTGAATAAATATTCTGTTATTAACTTCCAATTTTAAATACGTGAATCCCTCTGAAGTGATTGTTCCACCTATTCCTTTTATTTCAATTTTATCTGTTATAATTTTGCATTTTTTTGGTAATTTTTGATAATCGATTGCACATAAAGTTGCACCACTATCTACTAGAAAATTTAGTTTAAAACCTTCGACACTAAAAGTTACCCAATCCAAAGATATATCACTATTATTGTAAAATTTATTAATTATTGCTGTCACGAAAAAAATGATTCATTTCAGATTCTGTATTGTTTTGTTTATTTTCAGTACAATTGTTAATTTCGGCAAAATTTAGATTGTGTGGTCTAAATTGTCCACCTCGTTGATTTGGTGTATAGTTGGCGCGAGTGTTGTTATTAGACCCACGATAGTGACCTCTAAATTGCTGACGTTGATATCTCGGGTTCGTTTTTCCGCGAGTAGAATTAAAATTTCTATTTATCGAATTGTTATAATAAAATTTGTTTTGATTTTTATATCCGTTATTTTGGTAATTACCTCTGCCTCTACCGTTATATTTCGACATGAACATTACTTTTTCCGGTTGTTTTACGTCTTCGTCTTCCGCTGCTCGAATTGCGTCTTTTAAAGCATCATAGTTTCTGGCTGCTATGATCGTGCTCAATTTAGAATTATTTAAGCCATCGGCAAACCGCTTTATCGCGTTTCGCTCATTGATAGGCCTCAAAGTTTTAAAACATTGCTGATTGCCATCAGCCTGAGCTACAGTTAAATTTACAAACAGTTCCTCTAATTGTTTTCCAAATTCCGCTACTGATTTGTTACCTTGACGTGCTAGAGCTAATTTTTGGCTTAACGCTGTGTCCGACTGTTTAGTTATAAGGTGTTTTCTTATATCCACCACTAACAGATCGATTGATTCGTAAGCAATATTTAGTCTAAGTTTTGCTTTTGCAGATAATCTAGTTTTTAATACAAAATTAAGCAGTTGCTGCTTACCATCATCATTAAGTATGGACTCGTAGTAAAGTATGGCATCTAATAACTCCTGAATGCACTTTTCGCTGTCGTTCATCATTGGTATTAAAGTTAACGCGGTTTTTACATCAAAATTTGAAGTCATGTTCACTAAATTATTTGCTGGTGTAGTTAAAGATAAAATTTCAGAGTATACTCGTTTTATTTTTTCGACTAATTGATTTATTACTAATACATCTGAATCTTTTATCTCTGAAGTTTTAACTTTCTTTTGAACTATTAGTAATTCTGATTCAAATTCTTTGTATACTAGTTCAGCTGTATCACGTTTTCTAACTAAAATATCCCCTACACGCCTATCTGCACCTAATTTGATTAAATATGTTCTAATTCCTTTAATCCTATTATATATATCACCTAATTTAAAATTTTCCATTAATAATTATAAGTAAATAGTATGAATGTAAAATAAAACCTAGCATTCTTAAAATCTATGTGTTTAACATGTGTATAAAAATTTTGCAGTTGACTCGGCATAAATACCTCGTTGGCAATTTGATCGACTTTGGTTCGATGATGCGGCGTCCGGTTGACGATATGTAACTGATGCAAATTCAGCAGTTCGTGGAGCGTTGGCCTCAACTTGTTGGATTACAGATGTATGGATTATAATGGATTATTCTATTTTTGGTTGATTTTTTGGCTTTCTTTAAACCACCTCCTGGGACCTGGATAGTTCGCTGCGCGTTATCTCCTGACGAATCATCTTTTTCATTCTTCGTTTACAGGTTTTAATGGTATAAACGATAATGGCTAGAAGTACAAGTAGAATAAGTAAAACAATACAATAATCGGCCTTCGAAAATGTGATATCTGCCTGTCCGCCACCCGTCTGTGCTATGATAATTTCTTCCTCCTTCTTTGTTTGATAGTTTCCCATTATTTATTGGTCGATTTCGTTTTTTGATTTTTTCTTATTTCTTCTGATGACGTGTATAGCCTGTGATCTTCGCTAACTTGTATGCAGGATCGCCATGTATTGCCCTTGGTTGATAGGGACGCAGGTTCTTCAAGTTAAACGCAGACCACAGTACTAACACATGTTTATTCTCTGAGACTACATATATTAATCAATCAATCCGTTAAACCTAATACAGGAAGCGTAGGTCTTACGTTGCTATTTGTGCTGTCGCACTCTGTTATTTCCTATCCTTTATTATACCACTACAACGGGTAGCATGTATATTTTAGTACTTTCAAATTAGCAAAAAAGACGAGAAATAAATCCAATACAGTTGCCCTTATGGGATCCGACGCGGAAAGTGTAGAGTTTCAATAATGCTTTGCATCCGCAAATTTTGTTACAGGCTGGCACCCCTAAAACTCACGACCTAATGTACACATTCGTTTTTTGCATGTAACTGCTGAAGGGTCACAATTTTTTAAAATTTTACCCCCTGAATAAACAAAATGTCAATAAAATTCTGCAGAAAAAAAGATATTTACAACTTTTTCTTGCATAAAAATGTTTATCTTCAGCCGTGCTGAAGTTAAAATACCCCCACCGTAAAATATATTTAAAAAATGAACCGATTTTGCCCATTCACGAACTTACTTTTTAAGAGATAAGTTTGTATACCAAATTTCATATCAATTACGTCAACATTAGGGCAGTTATCGTGTATACAGATGGACAGACAGACGGACATTGTGGCAAACTCAATATACCCTCACCCCAGTAAATTTGGAGGGTATAACAAGATGCGTATTCATAAGACTATTTTTACTCTTCTCATATGCATTTCTCGGAAATGGTCAAGTTTAAACTGCATGCTGTTAGTTTTCTTATTATAAAATATGATGCGCTATCATGCGTTCAAAGAGGCTCATGTAACCCACCACATTTCTCACTGTTACGTTCTTTTGACGTTTTTCCAGCTGTATAACTTGAAAATGCCAAGTCGTACTTATACTATGTATATGTCGTAGCCAACTGGTTATTTTAAGCAAAAGGGTTTTGCCTAGGTATAAGCTATTTTGCTGGGCAAATACATATGGAAACTTTAGTTATATTTTTAAAGCTATTTGCCTAGGTAAATTTATTTGCCAAGACCGTTATTACGAAAATAATATATTTTTTTTTCAATCGTGTTTGTTTCAAAATTATGTGAGATTATGTGCAACACGTGCATGTTAGTTCTCAAATACGTCATAATTTATGTTTAGTCGTTGAATACTTCTCAGTAATATCGTATTCTAATCATCATGATTCTAATTAAGGTACGCCTGATTTGTTGAGACAAGCGTCAATACTTATATGGATTTTATTCCACCAAAACAAGTCTTTTAGGTTAGAAATTAAGTTAATAACGCTGTCAACAATCACATAACCTCACATCATTTGAAAATCGAACAGTATGCTGACTATGCGCACTCTGTTCGGTAAAACCAGTCGCTTACGTTATCATATTGTTCTGGGTATGAATCAAATCGGCACAGAAAAAGAAAAAAATATTGGTGCAATGTGTATGGCAATGCCTGTCGGCAAAGAGTTCTTCTTATGAGCATAACCAACAGAGAGGAAGGAAGAGAGACCCCCATTAATTGATTACGTTACGGACTTCTCTACCCGTACGGAATGCATTTTAGCGTAGCGAAACGAAGCCGATCGATTTCTATACAAAATACTATTTGCCCAACAACGGCTTGGGCAAATACATTTGTCTAATATCTATTTGTCATGGCAAATAGTTTTTGCATAGGCAAAAGCGTTTTGCCAGAAATATCCATCTGTCATCTGTCACTCAATGTCGTCTGACACATAGAAATCAAAGTATTGTTCAAAACCCCAATTCAGTCACCTTTGACTATGAAAAACGCACGACGCAGACACGATATCGATAGTGACTTTTTGATACTATTTCTGAAATGCTAATGTTGGGATATCAACATCTACGCTACGTCACCTATGACTGCAATGAGATATGGCATAATTGTTGTAAATATGCAAATTGCCTGTTTTTCGGTTGTGATTTTATGTTATCGAACAGGTTGTGATGTCTTGTCACAGTTCTTTAGGACAGGTTGTAATTTTTTTTTGAGGGGTAAATTTGGAATAGGAGGGTGCGGTATGAATTCGTCTTTATGAGTCCCGGGCAGACACATAAACCTACACATATAAATAACAAAACCCCGAAACTATGTGACTAAAAATGACATGTTAGACATTTCCTTTAAATAGTACTTCCCATGACTGAATTTAAAGATATTTTCGTGTTGTCAAAATTTCTGAAGCCACTATTGGAGATTAAAAACTTATACCTTAAATAAAGCTAATCTGCAAGGCCGGCTGCAAAAATTTTTAACAACCGGGCACATGTACCAAGTGATTGAAAAAATAATTCAGGAAGGAATAACTTTTTAATATAAATGAGCAGCAAAATGTGTTTGTGTAGTCAAAAGCCTAATTATCAATTTATTTGCGATCTATACAGTATCTTGTTACATTTACTACTCGTTAAGTTTTTATATCAATATCGAATAAACTGGCAAGATACAACATTAGCATATCCCAAATCAATAATGAAATCGCCTAATACAAATCCGATAAACCGATATGAAAATGTAATATTGCGGCGCATATATAACTAACGCCATTTCCGGTGAACCTAGTGCTAACTAATGGCCACGACTACGAAGCTATCCGCCAGGTCATAAATCAGTCTCGGGGCCAATAAAATCCACGGCAAACATTAGTATCATCTTTCCGCAGTCTCTCCGGTTTCGCGTTTATCTAGCGGGGCCCCGATGGTGCGAACGTACTAATTTACCGCCCCCGAGGGAGCCGCCAGCCGCCCCCCATATATAATCAATGTAGGTTGCCGGTGATGGCCGCCTTGTAACGAGTCGAGTCTAAATCATTACTGACGCGCGCCACTGGAGTCAGTGGCGGCGGCGGAGGCGCTCCGGTGTAATAGTTAAACGATATTGACTTCCCGATGGGGGTGATTTGTAAGCTTCGGGAGATAATAGCGGGGGTTTTTATGAGGGCGGCGGCGGCGTGCCGCCCCCCGCCCGACCCCCGGCGGGCCGTAAAGGAGCTACGCGCGCTCGATCTATGGCCCCCATGGCCCCCGGCCCGAGGCTCACGCTGTATTTTACGAACTTTTTCCCTGAGATTGGAGGAAGATTTATTGAATAAAAAAGTAGTTGCGCTTGCGGAGGTGTGGGCCCGGAATATTACTGAAAATATTCCCCGTGTTTCCCGTGTTTTAGGCCCCTCGCGATCTTTTTATGTGCGTCCGGAATTCAGCCCCCAGTGTTATTGATGCGATGAAGTCTGGGCATGTTATTTTTTATTACGTCGTTTAGATTTGCAAGGGTAAATTTCTGTTGGCTTTTGTACCTGGAAGCTGGGAATAGCAATAATATTAATTAATTAATAATAATTGCTTCTAGCTGTTGGTTGCAGCTAAGGGGTTGTGTTGGCATATGGTTGCATCTTATTTGCACTCTCAGTATGGACATTGGACTCAATTTTTTTCTTTGTGTGCTTCAGGTCATATTCTATCTCGTCCTTTCCATTCATCACCTCTCCCAGTCGTTCCTTCAGCAGGCGCACTCGCATACTTTTGATAATGATGGGCAGAGCTTAACAAAACCTAATAAAATTCGTCCCCAATAGCTGAATTTTCCGAAAATTAAGTTTTCGGGGGGCGGACACGAATTTCTTTATTTTAACTACTTTAAATAACTGATCAAGTTTCGGAAACAAATAACATAAAATCATAAATATCAATACAACTTTAAAAAGTGGTTTTGTTTTTATAAAATATTTTGTCCATCGATTAATTGATAAACTATATAATTAAATGATAAACTATATAATATATTAAACACTGATAAATTATAATTAAATAACGTTAATGACGTCCAAAACTGAAGAAAATAATCAATATTCTCTCAGAACTCTCAGAAGTTATTGGCCAATTCTGGCCCATTCTGACTAATTTTAACCGAAAACGTTTCTATTATAGAAATAATGTTTACTCACAATATCCATTCCATTCGTTCTGTTTAGTTTTTATTGTTTGCATTAGGGCCGTCTTACAATTGTACATATAAACAATAGAATAGTTATTCCCAGAATAAATAATGCCGTGGCACCTCCCATCGCTTAAAATATTTATGTTTCCATAGTAATAACAGATTATTCTCGTATTTATACCAATATTTAGTTATATCATAGTATAACGTGTTTTGTAAGATCGGGCCTTAGAATATTTCCAAACCTAATTCGTTTGATCAGATACACGATTGGACATCAACGGATAATTTCTTATAGTAATAATAACCACGTCAGGCGACTACAAAAATATCTTCATCGTACCATTACGGCCTCGGGCAGGTGAATCTCACTTCTGATGTTGTAACAACACGCTATGGTAATCCTTATGCTATTATTATTGCAACGCTATAATCATAAATCTCATATAGAACACTCAAATACTTGCGTAACATGAATAGAGTTACTTGCTGCAAAAAAGAAGAAGATGATGTTCTTTAAATGCACGTTTGCCTAAACGACACATTAAAAGTCTATAATCTCTTACTCTCCATTTTTGAAATGTTAAGGTTGATGGCTAGGATCGCCGTTATATATGGGAAAAAATCAGACAAAAGTTATTTGGTTTTAAAAGGATTGAACATTGGTTGAAAACCGGTTTCGTTATGAGTTCATAACGAACCAAAAGTAGAAAAAAGTTGCGTTCGTTATAAACTCATAACGAAACCGCTTTCGGTGTCGTTATGAAAACACTATGTAACAAACTTTTAGTAACTTTTAATTTTCCGAGATTGGTGATTTTGACGTCTAGTGTCCAATAAGGCTGACATCTCAATGGCTATTGACTCGCGTCAAAAGTATTTGTGAGCTTCACGCCAACTACCAACTGTTGAATGTAAAACTATTCTAGAGTGTAAGATGACAGTCGCAATTTTCGAAATTTATGTAAAGTAATGTCGCAAAGTAGGAAAAATAGTATATAACACTCGTTTTATAAGACGTATTGGCGCACTCGTTCCATTCCAAAACAACTCGTGCGCCAATTTTTGTCTTATAAAACTTGTATTATAATATACTATTACCTACGACCGTATGTGTAAACGTCCCTTACGTCACGGACTGCTTCGCTAGTATATTGCTTATAACAAACGTGTGCGTTTGGCAGTGCGTTTGTGTTTTTTACGCACGACATAATGTCATAATGACAGATGTCGCGCGAATATTTCGATTAATTGTTTGTCATTTTTGGTAGAATTCATATTTATTGAAATTTTCGGTGGTAGGTAAGTTCAATACTCGAGCTGTAACATATATTAATTACATGCTCGTGAACATTTATGTTGAATTTGTATTGGAATTTTCTATCGACACTTCAGACAAAGTACTGCGTAGTTGCAATAGATGTCGCGCGGATACCGTCAAATATCGTCAACCGTCAAACATCCTGGCCTTTATTTATTTGACATTTTTGATACAATTTATGGAAATTGTCGGTCGTCGGTAAAATTATGTACAATACTCGAGCTGTACTCGCATATTACGTGCTCGTGAAAAATAACAAAACTCGCCGCTTCGCGGGTCGCATGTTAACTTTCCACTCGCACGTAATATGCTAGTTACAGCTCTTGTAATGTAATATACTATTATGTTTACCTCTACTGTGATGTACTTTGCATCATTCATTGATTAGATACAAACAAAACCGCTCTTACAAATGGACGATTACAGGTATATTAAATTGCGCTCTCTGATTTTAAACACCATTATTAGCTAAAAAATTACTTTTATGCCAACTTGTATAAACAATGTCGAGGACGTCGAGATTGCCCAAATTCACTCCTACATTATTCTTCTTGGAAATATTTACCGATTGGATTGTTTGGACGTTTATGTGGAACAATGGTGAGTTAATGCAGTTACATTAAACCACTATGCCGACTTGATATGCGTATAAGCTGTAAGATACAGAAAATAATTAATATGCATGTAATCGTCATATACACCAATAGTTACTGACCTATTTGCTGATTCGTATAATAAGTTTATCTATGAATTGAATGGTACTATAATTAAGTAGTTTATGAATCTGTGGGTTATGTTTACCACGATATTTACATTTCTACTCATCGTCTTCTTCTTTGATGAAATATTTGCTGATATGTATGTTAAGGAACAGACGAACACTCGTGAAAATAAATAAACTATTACTGCTACAAATGAATTTACTCCGCACAACCTTTCGTACGAAATACAACAACTGAACTGTTACAAAATTGCGTCATCCGAATGGTAACAGGCATGATATCATCGAGCAGGTATTTAAAAACTAGTATCCCTAAGTTAAAGCTGGGGTTCACGTATTCAAGTGGCGGGAAACATCTAACATATATAATAACTTTAACGATAAATTGAACAGCAAACCGTGTCGGAAATCGTACTATAATTAATTAGGTTATTTATCTGTGCGTTATGTGGAATGTTTACCACGATATTTACATTTTATGTCATCAACTTCTTCTTCTTTAAAAACAGGGAATTTGGTGGTGCGTTTGGCGCTTTTAATTTGATTAGGTTACCAACTTTCGCTGCTAACTTCACTTGGCAAGAGTTTTACAAACCCCGTTTCAAGGTCGGGTCTCCACTACTAGAAAACGATAGTTACTTTAAATTTAATGCATCGAGCGAGGGACTTAACATCCTTACTCTTCTAATTTAATTTTAATAGTCAGAACACATGATATTCCTAAAATGAATTTATTCATAAGATAATGCTAAACTAGATTTACGATACACATCATTAATATTGAAGCAACCCCCCCCCCCCATCAGTAACTACTAACTACTCCGCCGAACTCCAACCCCAACTAAGAGCCAGAATAGCCAAAGGCAGTCGAATAGGGGTTGCATTATTCAAACAGGCATTTAATTGACTTCCCGTGTCATTCCTAGCAACACCGTCTAACAAAATAATGTACGTACGTAGTATCCGCGGCCGAGTGAGTCATCAATCTACCCCAGTCCCCGATGACTCAGTCAGGCGAGCGTCATCTGTACAATTAGCGGAGGGGTGGCCGGCCGGCATAGTGAGGGTTGGTCCCCCTCCGTTTTGTTTGATACGCATTTATAACTTTTGTGCGTACACTTGATTTCTGTAAGCGGCAATGTTTAACGCCACTTTTCCACTTCGTTATTTTCACACTTCGCCGACCTTTCTAGGGCCCTCAAGATCGGTACTGTAATATTTATATTACTGCGAGATCCCCAGGAATATCTAAGAGACTGATAGGTTGATGGTGAATGGAAACGTTACTGAATTTGTTTACCGAAATAGATAAACTGTCATTAAAATTACTTCCTTTGCGATATCAAGAACGTGGTAATATAATAATTTAAAGAGAATTCTATAGCTGTAAGAATTATTTAGGATTAGGAGAATAACATCACTTTCTGTAATTTGTATTTTGTATATCGCATTTTTATATGTCCCCATTTATGTTTACACTTATTCAACTTATTTTAAGTTATTTTTATTATTTGAACTTGCTTTTAACCTACTGCAAAGAAAGGAGTAGGCTATCAATTCCATATGAAAATATGTACGAATATTTTTTATGTTTGTTTTAGTGTAATTCTGTAATATGGCGGTCGATTTCGATAGATGTAATGTAACATTTAGTCTATTTTCCTAAATGTAATACTTTCATTGCAATGTAATACATGTTATATGACCACTATAGTTAAGTTTATGAGTAGGTAATACATTTAATTAAATATAGAATTATTTTTATATTATTAAACATGAAAGTTTTTGATAATATGATACGAAAATATCATTTTAAGATACATTATATATTCATCTACTACACATATTAATTACGTAAGTAAATCCACCAATCAACTTGGTGCTATCATGGAAGGTAGACTATTTCAGTATATTAATATTATATCATATAATTTAAATTTACATTTAGGACGGAGCATGTGTTTTGCAAATGTTTTGCATCGTTGGTTAATGTTTCAATTATCTTTCATGAGATCTAATACAGCCTTGACAACCAAAATAATTAAAATTATAGTAATAATTTATACAGGCTGTGTCACATCCCTTCCGCAAGACATTTATACAGAAAGTAAATTTGTTTTTCAAGTCATTAACCATACCTTATTTTAAACGGCTCTAACCTTTGTAGGAACAGAGAAAACCAATAAGTCCATATGACACTTATTACTTTCTACTTTCTGGAAAAAGCAAAACATTTTTGTTGTAGCTCTTTTGTTCATTTGTTAATTCCAATTATTATAATTTTCACTTCAAATTAATAATTTTTGAGCGTTTTATTGTAATATAAAATTTATTATATTATTTAGTTATTAAAGTTATTTAATAAAAAAAGAACAAAATTACATTGCAATTTAGTAATGACACTTAGT
This sequence comes from Melinopterus prodromus, assembly GCA_964023965.1. Taxonomy (NCBI): domain Eukaryota; kingdom Metazoa; phylum Arthropoda; class Insecta; order Coleoptera; family Scarabaeidae; genus Melinopterus; species Melinopterus prodromus. Next base: position 47,722,542 of record OZ030394.1, read on the forward strand.
TATACATTAAGCTAATAAACAGAAACACATAAATCATTATAAACCAATTCAAAGCATTCGAAGTAAATTACTCAAAAAATAAATTTCCGATATACGAGTATGCAGCGTCAACGGACAATTTTTTGCGCTTAGTGGCCGAGGAGAATAACAGAAAACTCGTACATGTATCACTGCTGAAATCCGGATAAGAACATACTTAATTCCATCAGTGTCTAAACGTCAAAGCGCAAATTATTACTTTCATATGGACCTTTATAGTAGGCTATTTGGAAAATATGTGCGCAGAAAAGATTATGTTAGATGTGTACTAATTTTTTTATTATCCTATTATATTACTTAAGAATACTTACACGAACGAAAAATCTACAACAATAAACTTTACTATTTACCTATATCGATAAAATACATTGTTTCATGTAAATTTAAATTTTTTTTCTCACAACGTCCGGGGTTTTTATTTACACATTTTTGCAGCAATTCTAACATTTTGTTCTACTTGTAAAACTGTAAAATTTTGTTTTAAGAAATTAGCCGAGCACTTTGGGAACCTTTTATTTTTTATTGTATGTTATTATTATAGTTAAGCATTTATCATTACAATCAAATGTTTACTTGAAAACAGTGCTTACAGTGTATGCTTTTATTTGTAAAATTTACGTTTTTATCATTTTAGTCATTTGTTCCAAAGTATGCTCCGAGGTACAAAAACCGGAGACTTAATAATTTGATAAAATTTTATGCTAAATAACTTTTGCAATTTCTTACCGATTTTAATGATATTTTCAAGATAGAGTAACTTCTTACAGCTGTTATACCGGAAGAAGCAACGTAATATTTTCTTTTGATAATTGCTGAAAGTACTGAAAATACATATATTCAAAATCAGTTAGTTTATTCAAACTTCACAAAAATTATTGTTCACTTAAGCTAAAATTTCAAAGATCTACTCGTAAATCTACATATTATACAAAAATTTTGCATTTGGATGAATGAAAACCCAAAATATTGCAAATTGATACGGCTCTGTAACAGACTACTTGAAAATCTGACCAAAGGGAACATCATGTTGATTCTCCTGGAAGAATTAGTTCTGCGAATTTATTTTTCAAACTTGCGAGATCTTGTAATAAACTTGATGAAATTATTACAATATACGAACAAGTGATCTAGTCCATCATTAATTACGAAAGTTATTAAACATCAAAGATTAGCCAAATATTAGCTGTCCGGTTTTTGTGCACCAGAGTTTAATAATAGTAAAAATATAATACAAAGTTTAAGCAGAAAAGTTGCAGAAAAGTAGCAGATATGCCAAGATCAGCACGATTTGGAGACGTGCTCTAAAACAACTGTACCAGTGTCCATCTTGACCGTTGGTGTTGTTTCTGAAATATACAAGAAACATTATTTAGCTTCCAACCTTATATGGAATGAACTCATGGATACATGTAGAGTTAAATCTTTGGAGTAATGAATAAAATCGACTACGGTACCTAGAATTGATAAACGTATGGACAATAACAAAGAATAATGAAACGTGTAATAAAGTCAAACAAAAAACCAGCTGAGAGAGAGCTGAGATACAAGTATGGGTAGTGAATAAAAGAAAACAGTGTCGTTCGTTATACAGGCCTGATTCATAATGAGTGTAATAACGTTGCCAACATGTGCAAGTAATTTTGAAGAATCATGTCACTACTAAAAACTATTGGCTTTAGAAAATATAATTATTTGCATTATTTGAAGAATCCTTGAAGAAAATTGGTGTGGTCTAAAACTTGGTATAATATTCAAGATGACAAAATCTTCGAAATTGCCCATTTTCGAGTCTGGACTATCAATATCTAATTTTCTACGTGGTTTTCCTTCATGCTCTAGTAAAGGCTCGTACATCTCCCCTATTTTTTCTCCACTCCGCAAATTCGCTCAAGGAACTACGTAACTTTGTTCGGTCAACGTGTTTTTTTTCCTCGGCGCGATTGAAGGGCCCGGGAATTTTTGTCCGGCTAAAAGAAAAGTTCCACCCGGAAACTTTCAGGAATCGAGAGTCCGTAAAGGACGAAAGCCATCAGGCAGGAGGCAATCCAATAGAATAAACTCCGTCCATCACTCTCTCCGAGAGTAGCAAAAAATTACAGCCAATAACCGAGAAGGTGAAACGAATTCAACAAATTTTTAACAACTCCGACGGAAAATCTGCCTTTGGATTCGGTTTGACGTAATTCCAGCGGAGGGTAGATGTGGGCGTCCCAATTACCCTCCTTTGGGATTTTTAATGACGCCGAACTTTGTTCCTTTCCACCGAAATTTCACCCTCGTCGCGGTCGTCGCAGACAGCGACCGCCAGAATTATTATCATTCCAGATGGAGCGCGCGAGTTCAAAGAGGATTTACAGCGCGTCTGTTCAAGTTCGAAGGTAGGCAGCCCGGTAAGCCCACTAAAGCTCTTCTAATTGCAATCGTGCGTGACGTTCCACTTCGATCTTCACCCACGTATCTACTACCCAAACTATAAAGTTTCTGTAGCTTAAGGGTTTCGAGAAGATCCGCATGCTCCACAGAAGTTTTCTTATAAGTACTTTTAAATAATTAATCTCTAAAAGTTAAGATTGGACAATTTTCCTTATAATAGCTGCATTGAGCAGTTTTGAATATTGTGTTCAACAGAGAGTCGGCAAATAAGTCACGCTGTTAATCGGCTATGGGGAGTGCATAAGTATTCCGCTACATAAGTTGTTATATAATATTATATGGATCAAAAAGAGATATGAAAATATAAATTTGAAAACTGCTATTTGGGAAATTAATGCTGTGATATGTAGTTACTAACAAGTTGATTTGATATTATATTTTGATAGAAACATTAAAAATCAGTTAAACAGACAAGCAAACTAAAATTAAATGTATGGGAACATGATACAGTTGAATAATTAGTGACCTTAGATTTGTATTTGACCAGCTGCATTAGATAAACAACATACAGCTGGAGATATTTCTGTGATGCCTGTCTTGAGTTGGCATAAAAAGCCAGTTTTAATCGAATTCATTTTTACTCGTATCAATATTTTGCTTTATCAAGACATTTTTGGCATGACCATAGAATTCATTCCGCTGAACCATTGCATCGATTATGTTTTAACTCTTCTGATAAATATTCAGATTAAGCTACATAAATATAGAATGTTTCGATTCACTGATACATGAGGGTTTTGTTTTTATATGGAACCACATCGGCTCATACACTTTTAAAATAAAAGTTGTTAAAGTAACTAGATTTGAAAGGTAATGAGAAGCCATGGGTTTAGTTGAAATGGATTGGGTTGGTGGTAAATTATCAGTAAGTCTTCCAATTCTCGTCATCTTTTTGAAGCGAATTCGTGACTTTTCGAATGGAGTGGGGATATCACCGGTTGCCCGTATCTTGCCCGTATCACACGCCACGCCCATACGTTCCCATACGTTTGATTGAAAAGTATGGGCGTGGCGCGTGCGCTATTGTTCTTAGCAACAACCTAGATACGAACCAGAGGGCAAACGGTGATATCCCTTCTCCATTCGAAAAGTCACGCATTCGCTTCAAAAAGATGGGTCTTTTAAGACCCATTATAATAACTGTTCTAATGAGTAAATAAATGTACCCCTACGGTATGAATGTTGAACTTGCTGTTAAAAACAATTCCAGTGTAGTCCGTTGTAGTAGGAACCCATGTTGTTTTCCGTTATAAATTCATTTTACCTTCATAATGTGTATAATGTATAATGCTATAACGTTTTTTATTATCTATGACATATATAATAAGTTTATCATATACGTATCTTTGATTATTGAATCCCTAGCTGATATACGCCGAATATTTTTATGATAGCAGCTTTCTACAATAATGACAGTGCTTTTGAATAATCACTTCTAGAACAAAATACTTAAAATCATACACACTGACGGTAGTTGACAGTTCGCCTCACTACATTGAGAAATATGTTTAAAATATTTGATATAAAATGGAATTTCTGTCTTAGATAAAATTGCTTGTTTATTTATAATAAATAAACTTCATGCTAGAGATTTGTACCATCCTTAATATTATGTGCTCGTTAAATATTATACTTTTATATTAAGCATACTGTGATTTTATTCTGCGAGACATGTAACAAATACTGTCTGCAAGTATTGGTGTTACAATACTTGCAGACAGTCTTCTGTCAAAGTTTTGAATCTTTGTTCACGTCTGGGCAGTAGAAGTTGTTAATATTTTTTGTACAAAATTTGTACTCAATACTCGTTACACTATAGAACACCGACCTTCCAGCAAGCAAATTTGATTATTAAAAAAATAGTTTGAGGTATAAATACTATCCACCCTATTATACGGCAATCGCGTAAAGTATGGAAAAGTGACCCGACTGCCGCACAGACAAGCCACTGGCTTTGTGCACATGGCAACATCCCAAAAAAAAAAAAAAAAAATTATACGGCAATCGCGTAAAGTATGGAAAAGTGACAAAATTCTAAAACTGTTTGTTATTTGAAAAATCCTCGGACACGTCGATTTTTACCTTCTGACCTTCAATTATTTTCGACTTATGAGGTCATGACAGTTTTTTAAATGGAAACCGCACATTTTTTACTGGTATTGATAGATCTATTAATTGTCTTAAAGGTAATTCATAAAATTTATCGCCAATTAAAAATTAGGGTAAAATTGATAATTTTTGTTTGTTTATGGAAAGCGAATAGGCGTTTTCGATTGATTTATTTGCGCTAAATGCGAATTTGAGATAACTTAAAGGCTCGCTGTGAATGCTTCAAAAACAATTTGAAAGAAACTTTTGGATTTCAGGTAAAAGCGCAAAGATTAAGGTTTACTATGAGACAATTTTGAGGTTTCTATGACAATGGCTTCAGCTGGTATAAATTCTTAAAAAACCAAAACCGCGTTTTTTATATTTTCCACACACTTTTTTCGAAAAAGTTGCGCGTTAGGAAATTTTAGAGACCAGATTCCTTTTAAAAGCAATTAATTCTATCCAAAACGCAATTTCATATTCAATTTACAAAAGCTATTTTACCTAATATTATCAATATTTTATAGTATTTTTTGGCGGTAGATCTTGCACAGTTCGTAATACACGAAAGACAAAAGTTTGATATTTACGATATTATAAATATATGAGTTTTCATTTAGTATTGCAAAGAACTGTGTGCTAATATTGTCTTTAATATTTTGAGCAAATCGTTATTATCGTAGTATTTGAAAACCAAGAAATGTTTTGTACAATAGATTGCGGCCTCCAAACACGCTATCCATCGTGTTATAATATGTTACCATTGGTATGTTGAGATAATTTTCTTAAAGTTTGATATATTTGATTTATTGTTCTGTCAAATTGCTGTGGTACATAGTATGTACTTTGTAATTGTTATATTCTTCGGAATAATAATTTTTTTTTGTGATGGACCGGTTATGTCACGATAGCCAAATCAATGATAACCAGTAGCGCTGACACATCCGGTACTAAACATTGTATGGTACCCCATGTTTACTACTTTGAGTTGCTATTTCAAAAAATCCGTATAATAATAAATTCATTGCATAATATTGATGTTTTTTTTTGTTTTACGTTCTCTATTAGTATTAGTATAATACAAGATACAACTGTTAAATGCTCTGTAAAATTAAATAATAAATACTAACAAGTCAAATAATAATGGTTGCAACGATGCGAAACACGTTGACCGCTGCTTGGATTAATTTCATATTTAATCATTGCAGATGTAAAGTGCATTTTCCCTATAGAGATCCGATTACATCCGATAACGACCGATTACCCAGTATTCACGCATTTGCCTAGAAACATTAAGCAAAGCTTTCAGTGCTTAATTAGTTAAGTGATATGATATATTCCCATAGTGCGGTGTGAAATCTTTAGCCAATACGCCATCAAGAATCGAAAAATGAGAAATTTAATGGATGACTTGGTGTTATACAGGCTGCAAAAGAAAAACCTTCACCATTTGAATCGGGTAGTTAAAATTAAGTTGCTCGCCGCATGTTTTCGTATTGTGTAGTAGCTAAATGTAATCTTGAGAATTGTTATCTGGGGTTTCGCTTGATAACGCTTTGGAAACCTTGGTCAGACTAACCGATCGCAATCAGCTGAATACCGGGTTCAACTTAACATCCCAAAAAATATTGAGTTTTAAGTTCGGTATAATAATTAATTAATTATTTATTTTAAACTGGTGGGAGGTAACTATATTAAGATTTATTTACCAAAAACAGTGATGCGGTTTTTTGTATCCAGTGCGCCATAGATGATACGATGTCAGACATAACTTAGTGTTATTGAATTTCTTATTATTGTATATAATGTGTATCCACACACTGTCCCAGTAGATTTAACGTGATACTGTTTCACTGAATTATTTACAATGTTTTCGACAAGCAGATGTTGACTTCTTGGACGTGTACTAGACTTCACGCGACACACGATTCTGCTTAATATTTTAATGGATTGACTTTAGAGTTAACTCCAAAAAGTAGAGTAACCGATAGCCGTTTCACCTTTCAGGAAAACAACAACTTGTTAAAACGGGTTTTTAATTTTTTTTAACTGTGAAATTTATATTCTAATATAACAAATTGAAAATGTGTTGGTGCTTGTAAAAATATTTTTTTCCAATTATTAAGAACCCTAATTTAACAAGATGTTAAAAATTATGCAGGCTGATCTCAGCGATTTGTTTGATTTATTTATTCTGAGCCAGCGTGATGAAAAGAAAATTTTGTTGGTTGCGGTTACCAGGATCCAGATTAAAACAAATATTGGAAGTAGATAAGTAGGTAAGTGTTGATTTATTGGCGGTGATTACGAATCCGAAGTTGAAAGTTGCTTATCAAGTTTTTCCTATGTCAGGCCATATATTTGGATATGGGATTGTCATAAAATATATATTGTTATACATCGAACAAAATTTACCCGTCAGAAAATCAATTTGTTATAACAATGCATAATTCCATAATATAGACATGTCCGAGGATTTCTTAAAACAACAAACAGTTTCAATTTTAATATGATTGATTATAAAAACGAATGACTTTATTTATTCTAAACTACACGTAAGAGACACCAACAGTTTGCTTTCGGGTTGTCCGTGGCCATAGACCAATAGAAATATACCGTCATAAGTAAGGAAGTACAGGAAAAGCTTATATTGGCTGCACAGTGCACAGAGATAATTTTTATCTCATCAACATTCGCATTTGAACTTACCGTTATATACCAGCATGCTCCCCGCTTATCAGCGTCTCCAAAAGACCTGTTTTGAAAAGGTAATGCGTTTTTCGTCAAAATAGTATTTTACTTCGCTACCGATACTCAAGCTAATACCTTCCAAATTATCTTAAAACATGAATTAGGGCGCATATGGTACGCCTCAAGAAACCAGACGACCCTCGCTTCTATATTCCAACGTTTCTGTTCCAACCACACTCACATCAAATGCAAATTAAGGTAGTGCCGGGTTGGCACTACCGCTGTATCCCCATAGCATACCTCGTCCGTTAAGATAGCCATCTATTAATTCTAATCGCCGCTGAAACCTCAGATAGCCTAAACAGCATCCGAGAGTTCTGCCTTAATTGCGGTGGTCTTTAATCAGTTTATAAGCTACGCCGGTTATAAGAATGGGGGTCGGCCGAACGACGGCCGAGGCCCCTCTCGTGTAATGTTTGGAGCCTTGCGGAACCCGTATCGTCCTTGTTCCGCTTCGCGAACTTTCTTGCCCGATGGCGGGCCGCCCGCCGCTTGCCGCCGCCCCGCCAACTATTCCAACAGTAATCAAATAACAATCAAACTGGACGAGAGGCGGACGCAAAACGGGCGGATCCCGCATCGCATCACGCTTGCTTGCGGTTTTGTCAATAGTGGTGCCCAATTGCTACAGCTTACCGAACAGCTTCCAGTTCCGGCGATGCGGAACTTACGTACCCCACGGATATGCATCGCACTGGGGTGGAATACGAGCCGATTGGGTTAATTTAAATTGATTTTGAGCGCTCGTGTTTGCGTGTCTGTATGCGTGGAAGCCGGCTTCAGTTCGGTTCGTGTATTAAATTTGGCGATCCCATGATACCATTCAGTGCAAGAGCAAGGAGATATTGAATTCGAGCTCAACAAGCGTTGGTAACCATGGATCATGTAACCATGAGCAAATATTGGTGGGTTGTTTTTGTGTAGTACCGTAGCATTTGAAATGGCAAAACTAAGTATTCTTCAGTCTGCCCTCTCTCCCTCATCTGTATGTTAATGTTTCTTGCATCTGGAATTTTTAGTGTTTTTCTTAGCGGAGCTTTTTATTCTGTTCCTTTTTGGCATCCTTTATTTCGCTTGAATGATTTTCTTTTGTGCTTCCTTCTTTTTTATTAACAAATATTCTAACAAATATTCTCTCCGACCATTAGATGAATATGTTGCTGAAGAAAATTCGTATTTTACTTCATTTGGGTGTTTCAGACCAGAATAATGATTTTTTAATGGAGATGGCATAAATTCAACTGTTCATCCCTAAAGGTGGTGTATTAATACCAAAATCGCTACTCTTCTAGTCTAATAATTAGGGATTATTGATGTCCGTAATTCCGACACGAGTGTCGGAATTACGGAATTTGGACGAAATGCGTACAATTAATTGTAATATAGCAAACGATGATATTTTCTTTGTTATTTTATATGTTATTTTCTTGTGTAAAGACAGCGATAGAACAATATGTATTACTTCTAACCATGTACACAATTCCGACACACCTGTCTGATTTAAGGACGTACTATATTTACATGTACCTAATTCCGACATCCCTAAATATGTAAATAATAGTGGTTAAACGAGTAGTATACCGTGTTATTATGAAAATATAAAATATAATTGTCAAGATCAGTCAAACTTTTAGGTTATATTCTGACTGTTAGAACATTGATAGTCACAAACGATTGTGGGTTGACAAGTGTAATGTCAAATCAACAAACCAGATGTCCTAAAATAATATTCAATGTTGCAGATTTCTTATTTTACCCAACTAAACAGAAATTTGTCATAATCCATAAATACACAAATCTACAACTAACATATCTTACCTAAAGCAATCTTATGACATTGCACTCTTTTTAGTATAGTAAATATTCCTCAACTGAATAAAAAGCATTTTCCGTACAGCATGTTGACTCATGGCTGTGTTTACATGTACTATCTCTAGATACTTCGTAATTTGAAACATGACTGTGTTCAGTCTCTTACTTACGGAGTATTTATAAGGTAAATAATTATAGTAGACTTCCATGGTCTTGCAAAACAAGACAAAAAGATGGCAAAAGGTTAAAACGTCATGTTTCTTTTAAAAAATAGATATGGTACTGTCGTTGCTAGCATGACTCGTGTTTTTGGGACAGCTGTTTTGGTCTGGTCTGATTTTTGTAGCCGAGAAGTGATCTCATTGTTTGACTTGGCGTTCTCAGTATTGGCCGGGTGCGCGTCGACAAGCCCGTGTGTTTCACCGCCGGAATTGTCTGAGATAGCCAGGAGGTGGCGCTGTTCTAAGCAGTTTTCTCCCTAGTAATTACCGACGTGGTGTAGTTACCTGTAGCCAGAGCGCGTTTACGAACGCCAACAGCTGGCAGAAATAATAAAGTCGACTACAGCGCCTTTCCGTGTAGCGGTGACCGAGAACAGTTCCGGCGGAAAATAGTCCGCCGGGATTCCCCAACGGGCGCCTAAATAGCTTTTGAAACCCCCACTCTATACTGTGCACGGGGCCAATAGCAGATTAATATTTTGGGCGAGTTGGTTAATGAACATGAATAACAAAGGATTTCTGATTGTTCCTTGTTCAGAGAATTAACATTAATCGTTAATTGAACAACTAAAAATACCAGAAAATTACATACTAATATATTATTCTTTTGTTTCAGGTACGTATCAATGTTTCCCATATGTATGCTGGTGAGTTATCTTGATAATTAATGTTTAAGCCAGAATAAATAGACTTTCTTAAAAAAATCGGTAGTTGTCTATGGTCTTCGGTTTAGTGATTAATGTTTCTAGTTATCATAACTTATTTCTAGGTTTTATACTTTAGTAATTTGACTATCAACAAATTACGTTGTGATAACTACTAATGATTGCTAGCTTTATGCCTTAATAATTCACCAAACCACATATTTCCGTATCCTGTCATTGTTGCGTATTAGCCATACGACCATTTTTTCATTTATTTCGAGAAAATAATGCGTTACCTACACGCAGAAAGTTTGTGCCAGATAGCAGACCCATGGCCCAATGTTGATTAGCCAAAAATAAGTAGACTTGAGCATCAGTTTGGTCATTATGGTACCATTTTTGTCACTATCTACCAATTGCCCTCCGGCCTACTGTGAGTGTGAGTTGACAAAATATACAAACGTACTGTCAAGTCTGTCAAAACCTACTTGGATGACAGTTATATGACAGTTCGCCTCGCCACCATTGACAAATACATTTAAAATATTTAATTTAAAATAGATTTTATAAGTCGTAGATAAAACGTCGTATTCGACTCGCACACAACAGATCCTTAGGTAGACGAGGTATGTGTTCGTCAAATAATATGGTATGGTATGGTAGAGTTGTGTCCTTTGGCATCTGTGCCTTTCGATATACTTTTACCTAAAAGATGTTTTGTAGTTCCCTCATACATTAGAGTCCTTCGATGTTAAGCCTTTTCACTAAGTCAGTAATTGTTCGAGAAGTAACTTGTGGCAGCACTGCTGGTTCAATGATGGCGGCTCCAAACTGGTTTTGTCTTGTGCGCATTAGAGCGTCACATTCGCACAATAGGTGTAGCGCTGTCTCGGGGGATCCCTCGCAGAATCTACAATCTGCGTTGTTTGCCCGTCCAATCTTTGTGAGATGATATCTCAGTGGACAATGTCCTGTAAAGAGACATTAGCTTTATCTCCCCAGTTTTGTGCCATCTTCCTGATGTGGGTCTTTGTGATACCACAACAGGGTTCAGGTCCGTAGAAGGGGGTCTTAGAGCCTTCTCTGGCTAAGATGTCGACTTGTTCATTGCCTTCCATCCCAGAATGTCTTGGAACCCACATCAGTGAAACCTTGTTCTCTTTTGTTAGTTTTTCCAGGGATAGTTTGCCGTCACAGACAGTTTTGAATTTGTAAGCTTTTGATTGCAGCGTTTTCAATGTCACCTGATTGTCCAAGCATATGTACATGGTTGCCCTTTGTAAATTCCTATGGGAACATTCTTGGGCACCTAAGTCGATTCCGCGAACTTCCTCCTGGAAGATGGTTGTAGAATGGCCCATGACTTTGGATAGGGAGAAATCCTGTCCACTAATGCCGGCCCCAACACCCTCCTTGGTTTTTGATCCGTCTGTGAATCATCGGCCTAAATCTAAAACGAAGAAGACGAAATAATTAGAATATGAAAGTATTGAAAATACTAAATTTATCAAGTATTCCTACAATGAAATGCAAAGATCAGCGACAACGCACCATGCATGTCGATTTGAGAGTAGAACGGAAATGAAGGGGGAGCATTATCGCCGAGTACATATAACAGGTATGCAACCAACGCAAACGTTACAAACAATTACAAGATTCTGTTTCATCTCACATAGGCCAGTATGTAGGACATATTTAAAAAGGAGTTGGAGTCAAAAGTTATTTTGATCAAAGTTAATTGACATATAAATTTGATAAGTTTAATACAATGCTGTTGTACACTAATTAAATACTGAGTAAGGACACTAATTAGGCGAAAGATAACTGAAGAACAACGTAATTTATTAAAATATTGACTGAGATGACCTACTTTACTTCCCCGACATGCTTTTGAATGTTCCATCGGTAACAGCTTCTATAATTTTCCATTTTGACCTTTACTGTGGTGGTGTAGAGGAAACAGTTTCAGGAAATATATAAATAATCTTTCTACTTGCAGTTGTTTATTAAAAAGTATATGTACTATCTAAAACAAAACTGATAACCGAATTCTTTCCTGTAACTAATAATTTAGTTATTATCCATAAAATGATAATTCAGTGCAACTACGCATTCCCAATAAAGTGATTTCTTTGATTCTAAACGAGTTTTTTTGTTTATTTTATCTATGTGACCCCATTCTTAAAGCATTCAAAATGGAATTCGATTATAACCATCAACCATATATTTTTCTATCTTCTCGTCCTTGTATCTCTTGGATGACATATGGAACACCAAGCTTGCTGAGCAGCTCAATATTCCTTGTCATTAGATAAAAATTATTCAAACACTTTATAATTTTAGAGCGAACAATATGTTGACTATATGTAGACTGACCATACATCCAGGTTTGGGACATCGGTCCCGGCGTCCCGGCCGGTTTGGTATTATGTCCCGGCTAAAATTCTTTACTGGAATTTATATCAGTAACAAATCACTTACATCTAAAGATTGATTGATTATTGTCAAACTAGTGAATCAGGTATTATTTTTGATCGGTAGAACACATCTAGCTTTGAAACTTGCCAATGGTAGAATTTTGGAAATCTAAAAAGCCCTCAAATCATATGTTATTTGCAAAGGAAAATGCTTTCATGTTACTACTTTTCGATACTTATTGAGATATAAACAAAACAATGATGATTTAGGGGCAACAACTCCGTTGCTAACAGGCAAAAGAGCGACTAGCCGATTAGTATTGTAACAATATTGTTTAAATTGTTTATAACGTTTTAAAAATTACTGAACGACGATATTCCATACGTCAAAATGTGGACTACCTATCTCAATTAGTTAGTCACTATTTCCCGTTCTGTAGCAAACAACCTTTTAATCACCATAATTTGCATATACTTTCTTATGCTACGAAAACGCAGCAGAAAAGTTGTTATAACTTTTACAAAAATTAAATGTATAGGAAATAGGAAAACAAATATCTTTGCTTTATATGACAAATTCATAGGTAATCAATCGTTGTATTTACTCATTTACGCTGAGAAATTTTCTTTGTGGCATACAACCCCTAAATCACAGTAGTTTTGTCTACTACTTATTTGAGTATTGCGGTACAAATTACATATCATTTACAACAGAAAAATGTTTATAACTTTTACAAAAACTGTTTAAATCCTTTTCTTAGACCAAATTGTAGGTAATTGATTGGGATTATACTTTAAATGGTTACATTAAAAGCTGAAAGGCTTCCACATTACGATATTATATATGACACCAAGTGGAGGGAGTTGACATTTTGGTAGGCTGTGATAACAACATGTTTATCAGTCCTATACATGAATGCAAAATGTTTTGCTCTGAGGTGAAGAACACCAAAATACCGATATTGTACTTATGTTGTGTGGTTTCAACTGAACATTATGACATTCTGCTTTAGCAAAATGTTATAACTTTTCTAAATGTTGTTCTATAATTATTTTCTGTCATGCGTCAAATTGAAGATCATTAATGGGGGTTAAATCCTTTGGTAGTCGATTTCGGAACATTTTTTAAATACATGCTATGATTGTTACCATACACAATTTAATAATCTAACAAATGTGAATATGTATAAAAAAAAACAAACAAATTTTTTAGATGTAAAGGTGCCAGTGCTTTAAACTTGCGACGTTTTCAAAAAATAATTATTAAAATATGAGTATTTCCAGCGGCTTCCGAGATGACGCACTATTACAGTCTTACCTAACACCAATAGTAATAGCAATATTGTTCTAAAAATACAATTTGTAGAATTCTTCATTTGTTTTTTTTATATGAATATAGAAAATATAATAATATTAAATGTACATTCAGCGATAAATACTAGAGTTTCAATGAATAATTGCACTTATTCCAGTTTTTCTTTTGTCACAAAATGTTATATGGACATTTCAACGCGCTTTTTGTTTGTAGATGACGAACCGGGAACGTCTCCATCACGTCTTAGATTTGCGTTACGCAGACTTCTTGGTTTGGAATCTATGAAAACAAAATGGAAACGATATCTCACATCTCTTGTGACAAAATCAGTGCCACCATCACGTCTTATCTGTGCACAGTAATTTTTGCTGTTTTGTGTTGAAATATATGCATTTTGTATTCAAATTTACTTTTGTGGGATATACCAATTCTTGATAATTCTGGTATATCTGATGTTCGGATTATATAAAAGACGAAATACATAAGAAAACATATGAAAAGCAGAAAAAAATGACACAAAAAAATTAAAGACTATATAAAAAGCCACCACAGGTTTGAAATTTAATAATTATGGTAAGCCTAACTATATGTATGATACATCGTATATCTCATTATGCTTAGATTTTAAACCATTGGCTTTGAAATATTAATCTTGAAACTTCATCGCATTTCTTGGCACACCCCAGTAATTCTATTCCGTAAACACGTAATTACAGTTTTAATATTTTACAGCTCAGAAGTGGGACACAGTCGGCTTATATCCAAGATAGTTACCTACATAATTGTAACGTGCCACTATAGGGATTTTTCCTATTCTACGTTGTACTTACACCTATCTAAATATACCCCAGCAACATTAGTTTGCTACACATACCGATTTGGCGCGACACAATCTCAACTAAGAACAATTCCAGTTAGGGAAGGTTGTGCTTTGTTCGGGTCGGTGGCTGGTATCGATCCTCAGCCGGTGGCTCAACATGTGAACGCGGGTAAGCGAGAGAAAGGCAAAGAAGGACGAAGCGGAGAAGAGAGGAGAAAGGAATAAAATGCGCCGCCGAGGGCAGCACAGATCCGGGTCCATATCTGGGTACCCGTCTCCTAGCGTCGCTCGTAAACGGCAAAAATTGCGGGGTTATTTCCCGAAATACCCGCGTTTAAACGTCGATAAACGCGTGTTTACTGCCGAAGGTATTTGTCAGGGACCGGAGTAACAAACAACAAACACCGATAAACGGGGCGCACCGAAGACACAAAAGATAGGATAAGGAAGGGGTGCGCTTGCCTTCCAGAAGTTGAGAAGTTGGCGGTAATTAGCGTTAATGCGCAGAGGAGATGGGAAACTGATGAGGCTGCGAGGATCAGAGCTCCGTCTGCTACGGACAGGATTACACAATACATTAGGAAAGGCCTCGACGTCCTAGGGGCTGCAGGAGGGGTGAGGGGGCTAGAAAGACGTGCTCAGGGACGGAGTCACGGAACCGGCAATAAGAGTGGTCCGGCACGTAATAAACTCCAAAGGCGAACCGAGGAAACAATGTGTTAGTTTTCTGTTGTTCTCCGGGCTCGGTTCTGGGATAGCCCAGGAAGGGTAGCGAAGAGGTACATTAATAAGTTAAAAGCTTTCCCCAATTGTTACCCTTTATAAATAGAACTTCGGAGAGGTCACCGTAGATTTTACGGGACTTTAAAACGCGCACCAAAACGCTCAGTTTGCTACAGCATGAGTTTAACGTGGATTCGTACGTCTGTTCTTGCTCCGGCTGAAAAGTTACTAGCCAAGTTGATACAATATTGGAAAAGTTTCTGGCGAATTTACATCTGTGACAAATTGAACGTGAACTTAACCAACTCAGAGTTTCTTCATTACTTAACTCGAATTTGTAATAAGAAATTTATCGAGTCCTGTGCAAAGGAAACTTCCTGCGGTACTGGTCGCTACTAGCAGGATATTCACCACAGATGGTTTTGCGGATTAACATTTGCCTTTACTGTATCCATCGGCATATTATTTTTGACATTTGTTATCATATTTTTGCCAAAATCCCTATGTGAGGCTCATTTTTACGACCATATTGTAAATGTAAATTATTAAGATTTAAACACAAACATCATAAATCCATATCATGCATATGAATAAATATAGAATAGATCCGCGTTTCTCAATCTTTTTACTCTTGCGCAACCCTTTAAATTGGGTTGGAACCTGGCGAACCCCAACAAAACAATGTCCTTGCCAATGTCATTTCGAATATCTTTTTAGGCAGAGTAAAACGGGTAAAGCATTTTTTCAAGTAGCCAGTTACAACTATGTAAAGCAACGCAGTTCAGTGATTGAAAATTACTTACTACTATGATTTTAAAGTACTTTCCTGTAAAATTAAAAAAAAAATGCCTTGTAAAATTGCGGCGGTACTGTTGCAATTTCAGAGTAAAATATATGTGGAATATGTGAATTCTGTAAAAACAATACAGAAATATAGCTGGTATCCAATAACCAGCGATCTTACAGTGAATTATTCTTTTACAGCTTTTTAGGTAGTTAAAGTAGAGTAAGAAGTAAGAAGTAAGAAGTTTGAGCAATTTTAAATATTTAAGTATTGCTTTATTCTTATTTATTTGTTAAGGTATTGAAAAAGTAGATGTCTTTTTGTCTGAACAATAATTACGTGATGAGAAAAATGCTTGGCTTAAACACCCAACTGGAATATATTTGTACACACTAATTCCATCTATAACAGATATATTTTCTCTGAAAGTTTGTTAACTAAGAAAAAGGCTTGCTCAAACATACACAATGTTGCAAACTGCACTAATTTAGAGGTAATTTATTACCCGAGATAATTAAATGTAAGAACCAAATTATAAACAAAAAATGTGAAGAACTTTTAAATTATTTGCGTTGTCAAAATTACTCCTTACTTCAATTTCATTTAATTATTTTTTGTTTAGTTTAGTTATTCAGTTATGAAATTTAAAATTTTTCTTTGGTTTCCTGTCCGCATAAATTTTCACCTACCATTACAAATCACGCTGTATATTAATTGATTTCCTATTAATGGGACCGACATAATTTATGTCATAGAAGCCCAGAACTGCCTGATGATAGGTTAGTAATGTTATCTGGTATGTAGGATTATATTGAAATCCACCACCTACAATTCTGTTGTTCTCCTAAAGTACCATTATGAGCAGCAGATTTAAATTATAAGTTTATTTTGTTACACAATTAGAAAAGCAAAAATATTGAAAGCAAATGTTATATTTTGACTAATAGCTCTGCCAGGTTGTTGTTTTCTAGAGGTTATTTTGTTTTTGTGTAACAGATAATTGTAAGAATTATAGAATTTCATTGCCCGATGGATGTAATATCGAAATGACAGTGGTTTATTGGGTTAGAAGGCCTTCAAATTAAAATTCTTCATGGATTGACTTTGTTTATTAATGCAATATTTAAAATAATAATCCAATACTATGATACATAAAAATGACACTGAATAATGTGCCCATGAACTGGCGACCGCCACCGCTATTTGTGCTATTTTCCCGCGGAACCCCTAACGACATCCCGCGGAATCCCGGTTGGGAAACGCTGGCATAGATAATGAAAATATAGGACAGAAATAATTGCAAGGAACGGGAATAAATAACAGTCCCATATGGGACTAACCTTTTCTGAAACCGGTATACTAATGTCCGGAAAGGTTGAATTATTGAAATATTGTTGTAGTCTGCTAAGAAATAGCTTCGGCCAAATGACAATAACTAGATTCTGTAAGAGGACAACAACCCTAACCTGAACATCCCAAAATGACTACCAAAATTAATCCAATCGAAAATGTTATGTCAGAATTGAAGCTGCAGCTTCATAAAAATGCTTATGAGTAAACAGTTCAAGTTTTGTACTGCAGACTGTAGGTAGTAACCATACCTGCTATCACCGTGTGGATATATTATACCAAGGACACGTCGTAGGATACTGTGTGCATTTTATACAATGATATTCAACAAACGTAAAAATTTCTGATCTGTTGTAGGCACATGATTGGCAACACGTGTGACCACGTGGCCAGCTGTACCTATACCTCACTGGAATATCTGTACTGTGATTTGTAATGTCAGCCAATCATGCACTGACCCACGTCTAGAATCGCTGTACCATCAGTTAGTTGTCTGCTTCCGTCCCTTGTAATTATTCTCTTGTTGCAATGAACTTACCATGCTTTTCTGTGATACCACATGCGAAATTTTGGATTTAGTTGTTGATACCAATATATTAATTATTAATCTAAAAAAACGTAGATTTTACGCGTGTTGATTGGTGTTTAAATTATTCTCTAAAAATAAGGAAACACTGGTATGTGGTAGATGGGGGCGCATACCAGGCTCGGGCTTCCCCGTTTGTGCTTTTCCCTTCGAGGATGGCAAACTTCCCAACTCTCACTCACAACTTTACTGTTCTTACGACAACCAGAGGTGTTTGACTGGCTGCTGAGACCAACAGGGTAATTGCTCTTCCGAAAGACGACGGGCGGATCGTCAGGTGTCCCTGGGTCAAGTCATTCTGGTCAATAGGCTAAAGGCATTGCCTCACTAAGCGGCGAACCGTCCATCGTCGATCGTTTCTTAGTATGCCGCACTGTATCTATTGCAAAGGTTGAAATAGGTGCAACGCGGTGCCACGTACTACCAAACGTTTGACGCTGGAGGGCTACCACTAGAGCTATTCAAACAACCAAGAGCCATGCGTCCCACAAGTAAACAGTTAGACCTTTTCCCTTAAATGCCAATAGGGAGTATAATGGTTTTTAATGAAGGTTCCTATATCAAAATAACTGTAATTCGTAAATGAAGTACAAACTGGGAATTAGGTTCTACTTTTAAAATAAACTTTTGTTATATCATTCTGCAGTAAAGTTTTCTGCAGACAAGTTTTTTGAACGTATTTGATAGAAAATGACAAAACCGAAATGAAGATAAAAAAATCTTATTCTCCGATAATCCTGTAAAGGGTAAAACCAACTTACACTTTTGAATATGTAGATGACAAAAACTGTTTGGATTGGCTATTACGAATTACCTTTAAAACAAAATAATCCTTTCGCTGGAAATTCTTTTAGGATGCGACCTCAGCTGTTACTGTTGCGTGTAAAAATTGCATTTTCAAATTAGTTTTTTTGAGTTTTTTGCTTTAAATTTCTTTAATTGAAGAACCATTTATTGCAACCTTAAAATATCGCATTTAAACTCGACGAACAATTTCGTTAATTAAAAAATATATATATATAATTGTTTTACTCAACACAACCCTAATTCTTTGAAGTAAACAAATCACGTTTCTTATAATATACAAATTGTAAATTTGTTGGATACTAATAAACGTGCTTTCTACCAAACAAATATCTCAAACAAATGTGTTTTTAACCGCAAAGAAATATTTCGTTGCTTCTATTGAAACACCAGATTTGTTTGAGTCAATGCATATTTATTTGAAGTAATCAAAAAAATTGATATGTGTAGCCAATATTCTCATTGTAATACAACTTAATCAATCTTGAAAAGTTAGGAAGTCGTTATTTGACTGAAACATTTTCTTTTTTCAAAGCGGCAAGTTAAAAGTTTTTATTGATCTGAAAATACTTCGCGGTATTTTTTGCAGTTTTAAATTAATATTTAGCGGTTGATACCATACACCAATAACGAAAAAAATACTTAGAGCTGAAAACCTTTTGGTTCAAAAGGGCCCAAAGGAACTGGTAGTTTATTCTCAGTCTTTTTCAAGGATTTTGCAAATGAGCTGCCATTTCTGTAATTTCGTCAAAATAGTTAAATAATAAATTTAAGTAGAGGAAATTTTGAATAATTTGTGACATTTTTTGGTAAAATTAATAGTTTATCTGCAAGAGCAAATTCTATTTGATCGAGATCGGTCGCATCTGCATTGACATGAACCTACATAGTAGCCTGGATACCTCAAATATTTTTTTTGGCTGTCACCACAGAAATGTCTATGGCTGTCATGTCACACTCGAAAACAGCTGATTTGATCAGAGATTGGAGAACCGCTATGGAACGTTGTCGCTCTAGTGCGGCAAACTACAAAATTCAAATAAAATAAGATCACCAATTTGATTGTTGGTTGATAAGAAATATCAGCCCGTTGTTATATCTAATTGTAAAAACGATAAATTAAGTAAATTGTAAATAAAGTATAGCATATTTGTACGGATGTGACATCTACAGTGTCTACAATTCTTTTAATACGTATTTCTCAAAAAGCAACAAAAAAAACGTTGATCACTCCTGCCGAAAACTACATAGCGCGACTCGCTCACATGCGACGGCGACGCTGCGCCATCGGTGACGCGCCGCATCACCGCTCGTCGCGCTATTCCGTACTTTCGGCACTTATCGAGATAAATAACTATTATTCTGATGACAGTAGGTAGTGTCAAATGCTGATGCTTTGACAATACGTACTATTGATACTATTGACTATCAAAATATCTGTCAAATCCTGGCTAGTTTAATTTTAATGCAGACACGATTTATCTCAATCAAATATATTCTCATGCAGCTAAACTATTAATTTTATATTTTGTATGATAAAGTCATGTGCCTGACCACATCAGATTTTTTTTCTATTATATCCATTGTTCGGGCGATTCTGTAATAATTATATAAAAATTGAATTTTTTTACATATATAAATTGAAGTAATGATTGAATGCAGTTATCTAGCTAATATTTCAACCTTAAAAATAAAACAAAAATGAGTGCGATACAATTACTAGGACCACAGATATTGAATTTTGAATATGGCAAGGTTTGGCATATCATCCGCAAATCATCCAATCTTTAAGCCTTCATATCTCTGACAACATTTTTTTAAATGAATTCCAGATGCAGGTATCGACTAAATTTCCGAGAAAATGCAATAAAAAAAGTTTGGTGTAATTTAAAAAAGTGAAATTTTCTTCTGTTAAGTAAAAACTATTTTTATTCTAATTCAATTAAGTCAAAAAATGAATGTCTTTGAGCGTCTCTCAAATATTCTTTTTTACAGCAACCAACATATTAAAATCATTTCGTGTCCCGAGAAACAATTACTGTCTTGAAGTTGAAAAATTGTAGGCCGTATTTCTTTTTCTTAAAATCTGGTTCTACAAAAAGCGAAATTTCGAATTGAGTTATTAACATATTCTGTGCAAAAAAATCCCCAAAAACTAGACTGAATTCGAAATTGCTGACTTAAGATTCGGATTCAACGAAAATTTTATTCGATTTTTGCTGTTGACTAGGGTAGCCAATAGCCATGTAGTTTTGATCAGGGGTTTGGAGTGGAGCGGCAGCCGGGAGTGGGAGAAGGACAGCGCAAGCAGTTTGAGAAGCCCGGGTTTAGATTATTGTAGTTTTAACAAATTAAATAACTGGAAATGTTTGTTACAAGCATAATTAATTTTTTTTATTTTACCAGCCGGGAGAGACTTAAAAAACAATAATTGGAAAAATACTGTAATTTTAATTGAACAGCCTAAGTGGAATTTGAACCAAAGTTTTTTTGAATAGATACTGTACCATATGACCATATCCTAAAATCCACGCGAGCAAAGCGTTGCGCCACTGCTATAGTACAACATGTCATATATAATTTATACGCTACAAAGACACAACTGCCCGTCAACAGTAATACGCAACGGTCACATATTATACATATATGATATGCAGTTGTAATATTTCATTCAACTAAAGAACTAACAAGCTTTGTTTAGCAACATTGTTGACGGACTGAAGCACCATAATACGTGGAATTTCGTTTAATGGTGTCCGTCTCGGGCGCGATATTGTTATCTGCTAGTTGTTAAGCCGTACATCCAATTTTAGATGATGCGCTTAAGTAAAACTTTTAATGGGCTAGTAGAGTGGGATTCCTAACGTCCTTATGAGGTGGGTGGGGTTTAACGATGCCCCGTGCACGCTGCATTGCTCCCATAAAGCAACTTAAGAGGCCATTCCGCAGCCACTGTACCCAACAACGAGAATTTTCACTTCGATATAGTCCGTTTAATCCCGGTTTACACACACGCCGCAATGGCCGCCCTCGAATACACGATACCACTCACCATGTTTAGTTCGGACGTTGTTAACCTGCATCATCGACTCCTTCCGCTTACGGCGCTATCGGCTATTTTGCAGCGCAGCTTTGGTCAGTCTAAATTATGAAAATGGCAATAACTTTGCAGCAGGTGCGTGACCTACCAGATGTTGGATTTTAGTTTTTCGTTTTATTATTTATATAACGGCTTCGTTTTCTTAAAAAATGAGACTTATTTTACAATTTCTGCCTAAAAAATGTGAATTAAGTCTATACCTTTTCAAAGTTCAAATCGGCACTAATCAAAATCAAAATGGCACTAATCAAAATCATATTGGCACTAATAAATATCATAATGACAATTAAAAAAATACAAATAACAATTAACAAATTCACGTTGAGAATTAACAAATTCATGTTGTCATTAAATAATTTTAAATTAGCAGTATCATACGATTAAATAGAACTACGTAAAGAATGGTATTTATACTATATTTTAAAACAATAACATGGACATATTAAATAAACATTTGCTAAATTAATTAATTAGAAAATAATATTCTCCATATTTAATGCTGCTGGAATATATCGTTGAATATGGGCTATGAATCTTGCACAATATTTTCTAACCGGCGCATTCTGTATTCAGATTGGGAGATATTATGCCGATTTTCTCCTGCTACAACATCTCTTACGTTATCTGCCAAATCTGATTTTACTAGTGTTTAATACAGATCATGCTTGCTCAATCAGATTTATCATGGGACCGTATGGACTGAGTTTATTAATCATCTATGGTGACAAAATTCCTCTTCTGCACATCAATAGAAGAATAACAAGGTGCATTATATATAGCTATATATATATATATATATATATATATATATATATATATATATAAAATAGAAAGAAATTGTCGATCGGTAATTAGTCACTAGTAAAAAATTATTCGTCGGGTGCACGATCCAAAGGAGGAAAGAAAGAAAACTCTATTCTTATTTTGCAATATTTCGAAACTATATTTGTTTCTTCTTCAAGCAAATTACTACAACAAATACAAAAAACACCATTACAAATACAATACCGAAGTTCGATAGTTATATACTCACAACTGAGTTAAATAAAGCCATCAGACATTGGAAATAGACGAAACCATGCGACACAGAACATTTCACAAGAACATCTATAAACGTTGATAGTTACATTGTGACTGGACGGCAAACAAGAACGAATGACAAGTCTCCCACGTGTTTTAACAACACGAGGACAAAAATGTTACCACCAGTTCAGAAAAAGCCAACTGAGGTTTACTGATCTTAAAAACATATTGATGACAATTCGTGGGCAGATGTTTTTGATTGGTTAGAGCTCAGCTGGATAATAAAAGAGTAGATGTTGCTTATATTATCAACGTCATTTTTAAAGTTAACGGCATCGTCAGTAGTTTTAATATGAAACATCTCAAGGAATAGCCGACCATAGTAATTCGCTTCCACATCCAAAATCCTAACACTGTCAAAATCAAAAGTGTGGCCGTGGTTCAAGGAGTGGTTGGCTAAAGCACATCTCGATTTACGAGTATTACAATCACTCTTATGCAGTGAAATCCGATTTCTCAGCCACTGAGAGGTAGTGCCAACATATCTGCCCTCACACTGATTACAATTAATGCAATACACAACGTTAGATCTATAGAGCAACGGATCTTGATCCTTAATACTAGTGAAAACTTTTTTTATTTTCTGGGGATAATGAACCACTATTTTTTTATTCTCAGGTAAAACACAGGTGAACATTTGTATTAATTTATTACTAACCATAGGAATCGAAGTCAATTTCAAAAAATGCGGCTGAATTTGCACTGGTTCATCAAAAATGCTCATAGTGCCATTAACATTAGTGTTAGTTGAGAACAAAAGCTTGTTTACTAATTTGACAGGAAAACTATTGTTAACAAATACTGACTTTAACTTACATAATGCTGCGTTATGAAACTCGGGGCTACAAATTTTTTTAATTCTGTTTTTCATACCTGTTATTGTGTTTATCTTATGGCTGAATGTGTGGTTTGAAAAGAAGTTAATATATCTCCCAGAATATGTCGGTTTCGTATACCAATCAGTGACCAACGTGCCACACTCCTTACGCACCACCCTACAATCCAAGAAAGGGATGAAGTTATCAGTCTCAGTCTCCATTGTAAACTGGATATGAGGATTTAGGCTGTTAAAATTGTCCAGAATGGTCCCGACCCCACCACGAGGGACACAGGTGATAATATCGTCCACAAACTTATAAATGAACGGGAGCTCAAACGGCAGCATGGGAATAACACTATCAAGTACAAAGTCCATAACCACAATGGCCAAAATGGGACTAATTGGTGAGCCCATCGGCGTACCAAATTTTTGAAGGTAAACCTTGTTTTGAAACGAAAAGTAAGTGTTAACAAAAACAAATTCCAATGCTGCCATAAACGAATCAATAGTGAAGCTACAATTAACGCCTATGATATCCCAGCTGTCTCTAACAATTGACAGGACCAACCCCAAGGGAATATTAGTAAATAAGTTAACTACATCCAAAGAAACAAGTATATAATTGTTAGGGACTGTTATATTTCTGATCCTTTCAACAAAATCAAAGGTGTCGCCCACATTGTACTGTGTCTTGTGTCGGAAAGAATCGCTCAGGACCGAGGCCAAAAAAACGGATAACTGATAGGTAGCTGAACCACAAGCAGAAATTATCGGTCTCAACGGAACCCCCACCTTATGAATCTTAGGAAGAAAATAACACTTACTTAAGCTGGCATTTTTTATATTTAGTTTATTGTAGAGACCGTTGTCAATGTGATTTTTGTTCTTTAAATCTAGTAGAAGTTTATTTGTCTTTCTTTGTAGAACTTGCAACGGGTCTTTATTTATAGCCTGATAAGTGTGCCTATCATTCAACATGTCTAAACCGTTTTTAATATAAGTGTCTTTATCCATTAAAACCGTCACAGAACCTTTATCTGCTGTGGTTACCAAAATATTGCTATTACGTTGAAGAAAGGATTTGGTTTTTTTAAATAAGGTATTGAGGTAACTGTTCAACCAAGTATCAGTGCGATCAGTGAGTAAAAAATTTGTTAAAATATTAGTGCCTCTTGCCCTCAAACTATCTCTATCAACCACCGGACAACACGATAAAACACCCTCTAATTCCATCAATAATCTCCTCACATTAACATTGTGTCTGTCAATCGGGAGACAGAACTTTGGTCCCAGCGTCTATTTCCAATGTCTGATGGCTTTATTTAACTCAGTTGTGAGTATATAACTATCGAACTTCGGTATTGTATTTGTAATGGTGTTTTTTGTATTTGTTGTAGTAATTTGCTTGAAGAAGAAACAAATATAGTTTCGAAATATTGCAAAATAAGAATAGAGTTTTCTATATATATATATATATATATAGGTCTATCCATTCGCACGTATTTCTAAAACCAAAATTTTGCATGCCGGACACACTTCTTGAGTTTGCCTATTCATTAAATATTGTGTAATTATATGTTCATGTTTCACAAATTCATTCCACTGTTCTCCTGTAAAGGTTACGTTTTGTCGCCCCCTTCCAAATATGCGCACTGCTGGATCTAAACCCGATTCCATTTTAAAACCTACTGCCAAAAATTTTGTGTTACTCCAAAGAAACGGCTTGGGGTTTTTGGATTTTGCACGTTTAGATCATATACGGTCCCTTCTTGCATCATGTTTTGCACACCAGATCCATCAGTACTAGGCGTTGGTTGCACTTTCACATCATTGACGTTGTTATATAATTGTGATGTAGCCATGCTAAGATCTAATGGATTCAGTGTTGCGAACTCTACTTGTTCCCTTTGGGGTCCATTAGTAATAAATTCGTTGGTTCCGCGTGTGTACTACGTTTTGTCCTTATCTTCTTTGGAGCTTCAAGTACTCTACCACCCAGTCCTACTAATATTCGTTTCTATTGATATTAGGTTTCTTCAAGGTTACCAATCTTCCAACACTGCTTCACTGCTTCACCGGTTCGCTGCTGCTGTATACTGTGTACACCACAACTCCCACAATACCTTTTATACGCGAACCCTACCGTCGATTGGCATTCCATTTGGATACATCCTCATTTTTAACCTTACACCGATTCGCGAACATCCAGCTTGACCTTCATTTAAGTACTTTTAACTTTTAAGTTTTAACGTCAAGCCGATTCGGGAACCTCCTCTATGACTAAAACCTTGAATATCTTCAGTGCAAGGTTATGGTTGAGGAGGAGCCGACTTGTTAACATCCTCATTTTTAACAACAAGCCGATTCGGGAACCTCCTCCATGACCTTGGCTTTAAATACCTTGAGTCCAAGGTCATGTTTAAGGAGGAGCCGATTTGTGAACATCCTCATTATTAACAGCAAGCCGATTCGGGAACCTCTCCATGACCTTGACGTTGCATACCTTGAGTACAAGGTCAAGGTCATGGAGGAGGTTCCCGAATCAGCTTGCTTCCTCTACTAGTAATGTTCTTACATAATCTAACCTTTTTGTTTTATTGTCTATACTGTTCTTCTTGGGTCTCGACGTACTTGTTTTATTGTATACATTAGACCGTCGAGATGTTGACGAATACATTCTTTAGTGACATTAATTTCATATGATTGTCAAATCTTTTCTTTTAATTGCTGGAGAGTTTTCTTTGGATTTCTTTCATTTTCATTTTCAAAAAAAGACTATGTTCGTCTGTGATTTTATCTCTGCCTTTACCTCCATGCTGTTTCTCTGGAAGGTCTTCATTTTTTACTTATCTATACACCGTTATTTTTGAAACTCCGAGATCATTTGCACGATTGCGCCAATCCCCGTTAGAATTATAAACTGCGCAAATTTGTATTTTTGAATTTACGGCGTACACATTTTTTATATAAGGCATTATGAGAACGTGGAAGGGTTCTTTTAGGATGTTAATTTGATTTGACAATGGAATTATTTAATGTCGACTTGAATTTGTTATTTATCAACTTGATTTTGATTAGTGCCAATTTGAATTTGATTAGTACCAATTTGATTATGATTAGCGGCAATTTGAACTTTATAAATTATAGTTTTTTCAGATTCTACAGAAGAAAATATTGCGTATTGTAAACTCAAAAGTTTATTTATTATTTTATTATAAGTTAATAATTGTGGATTGCAACCTCTAATTTCTTTTATTTATAGAAAATAGTAACATTACGATTTTGAAAAGATCCTAAATTTATTAATTCTCATGTACGTCCTAATTAAGGTTGTTAAAACATATATTTTCATATTTAGCATAGTGAATATCTCATCAAAATAAGCAAAGCAGTTCATATATACATGGGGATACTAAAATTAGCCCAACAAATTAACTAAGTACAAACTACCAAGTAACTACATAAGTTTTTTCTTTATCATACGTAGTATGACAAAGTATTGTAATGGTACAAAAGAAAAAAATAATGGAGATTTGAGCGGAAATATGTTCTGTTCGGTTCCCTGAACATTTTACCAGGGTACAAAAAATGTCTGTGTGTGTGTGTGTGTACTGTGTACTCGTTTTTTGGTGGCGACGATTCATATAATCTAAAAAATTTTAATTTTAATTAATTCGCTTTTTATTGTATTAATATATGTGTCAAATCCTGACTAAATTGCTTTATTTTAATGCAGATACGACCAATCTCTATCAAATAGAATCTCACTACTATTAGTTTTATAATTAGTATGATAAAGTCATGTGCCTGGCCACATCATTTTTTTTATGTGAAGGAAATATGCTTATTACAAGTATGTGTTATCTTAAAGCAAACTATGTTAAGAATGTAATTTTCTTAACATTAACCAACCACTTCTCTATGTGTGGGTCCTGGACGTATGACGTCCAGTTTGCAGGGGCTCTAGTTTGTATCTTCCTAGCGCTAGCGTTTGCGTTAGAACGTTTGACGTAATAACGGTTCCATTCCTTGGATATTCAAGCGATTGGATTCATCGATAGGCTTACGAGTACAAAACGGCGAACTTCACGCTGTTCTAAACCACACCTTTTAACGTAATGAAACGTCCAATGTTAGCGGCAGCCCTCAGCTCGACGATAACATTTGACGAACGCAAGACGAAGGGCTGCCAACGTTGTTGTATTGTTGTGCTACTTGAAGAAGACAAAATGCAGGATAGATGATGATTAAACGTATTAACGTTTTGCAATTATACGTTCTGTGTTTAGAACTACACACTTCTAAATCGTCAATTACATTTTGAACATATATGCTAGAAAATTTAGTAGAATATGTGCTGGTAAAGTTTGGAAATCTATGGGAGGATGGTAGATAGTAGCAGCCGATATACAACAAAACCATCGTAGATACTTTAAGCCATTCGAATTGCCACAAGTTATGCGCTTATGTCTACGTAAATGACTGATATGGATATGGTACATTACATAATCATTTTCTGTATCTACACTTACGGGATTGTTTCTGTTGCCAGGTAAAGTGATGATGAACTTGTGCCAATCTTAACGTACAAGACAAATGAGAATTCTGTTCCAATCTTTGATTTTTAACAGTAGTACAGATATTTGCAATAGGATTCCAGCAACCACATGACCAAGGGCTTGTCATTATTACGAGTCATTCGCAATTACGTCACTGTATCGAAAAGAAACGTAACACATTATAGGTGCTTTCTACTTTCCGTTTATGAAGTCCATTCAAACCGACCAACTGTTTACGAGCTAATAGAAAATTCAGCTCCATATTTTTCAGTATGTAGGTTTGCTCATCGCTTGCTTGTGAAATGGCTAGGAAACACTTTTTCCCTAAACAAAAACATAATACAGTCTAAAACTAATATTGGCAACTATTAATTGTGTACTAGAGAAGATGTTTTAATAATTACCCGAAACATATCGGCTGTGACTAAAGATAGAGATACAAAATCGAGGCTCAGATTCGGTGTCAGGCACATCAGATTCTAAACCGGACAGTTGGCAACCGTAGTGGGCTGACCACAACTGTTTACAGAAAGTTAACCTTATTTTTCTCGTGTTAAAATTATTGTGTATATATTTGTTATTTTACCTTTAAATATATTTTGTCGTATTACAAAATCACAACACTTGTTATCAATCAGCCTTTATTTCATAAATTTTTTATCGTTCATCTATCTCCGCTTATTATAAAAGCGATGGGTCAGCAAATACTCTTTTATTGTCTTTTCGGTGTCCATTCCAAACTTTATATTTTTAAATTATCTGGTTGTTTAATATTTATTTAAGATAACTCTTAACAAAAAATTATGCACCATTTTATTTAATTGTCTATCAAAGTTTTGTGAGGTTTCAATTGCTAACACTAGTTAGAAATCAGCCTGTATTTTATGATTTTTGTTGATCTTTCCCCACATGTTGCCAATTCCAAAAAGTAACCGAACATTTTTAAAACTGGACATTTTAACATCAGTGGCAAATTATATCGAGGTGATGAAGAAGGTCAAACAATATTTTGTTTATGACATAGTCAAGTAGAACACATGGCAGAGAGCTTCCTGTTGAAATTATTATGATTCTATGAATTTTTACGTGTTGCTACCTCCAGTCAAAATAAAGAAGTATTACATTGCATTTAATAAACTTGCATGGGTTTCTCCTTTTTTTATAGAAAACCATAATTAAAAACGCAGAAATAGTAAATATTTCTTTTTTTTAAATAGGCTTTATTCACCTTTCATGTCTCTAGATTCAGATATTTGGCAGAATTTTATAACAGAATTATTTGTCACGTTTCATTTATTATTGTTGTTAGAAAAAAATAAGTTGGAAATATGTGAATTTTCGGACATCTAAATTCAAACGTTATTTAATTTTTTAAGTTAACTATTTTGGACTCTCAAATTTATATATAAACAAATATAAAATCATATTTTAAGACAAAGGCATCAAACCCCATGAATACCTACCCTTAGGTCTTGCATAATTCTACCAAAGGAGCGACCCTAATCTAATAAAATAGCAGCACCCATTTGTTATTGCGATGGTCTGCGTAGCTTGACCTAACCCCGTTTATTCACTTCACCAACATGTTGACATTGATTCAGTGCATAACACGCCAAGTAGGTTTAGTAGATACGTTTACACGCAAGACCTTTCCTGTACTAATAATATTCAGGTCGTATCTACAAAAGGTCCAACATTTGTTATTCAGTCTCCAGAGTAATTGTTCTGGGATGATTTTCAGCATCATATTTATGAACAAATTACCTTCCGTCCATTTTTGTTGGTATTTTATCGACAAACAATCTGTGAGCCTTTTATCATAGTTTTTATTCAATGCATCTAACTAATAATTACATTAATTACATTACATTAAATCAGAAACGTACCAGTTTGCACCTAAATTCATTTATGAAATACAGCTAGAACAAAAAGTATTTGGTCATCAGTTCATATAGTCATCATACTCTATAAATATAATTAAACATTAAATCTCGCTATCATGTAAACATTATAAATGAATTAATTTAATAAAAAATTAATTTAATAAAACTTTCCATCCTTTCTTGCAAACTGTATATTCATCTAATAAAACAACGGTTTCGTTTGCAAATTTTAATTAAAAAATCTAGCGATCGATTTCGACTTTTACATCATCATCAGGCTATCTGAAAAGGACGTCGTGTTAATCACATATGTTAAAAACATATACGCCAGGTACTCACTTGTCAAACATATTGCAATTTAAATCTACTGTGAAGAAATGTGAAAATACTTTGCTCCGTTTTGGAATAGGACAGAATAAAATCATGGAAATGAACCCAATGACCCCCAAACTTTACAGTTTAATTAAACTACACAAACAAAATAACCCTATAAGACCAATTGTCACTTCATGTAATACTTTAGCACACAGATTAGCAAGTAACCTCAATTACATAATAACAAAACAGATAAATTTTAAACCAACGTATGAAATGAAGAACACTAATGACTTTATTAATAAAACCAAAAATATAAAACTTGTATGTATGTATGTAGGTTTTAGAGGCTGGGAAGGCCCAAAGCACCTAGGCCCCACTGGACCCTTTGTGCAAACCTCTTATGCTCACTCTGGACTCGTAAGCCATCCCAGGCTCTGGGCAAAGGCTACGAGGCACGGTAGAGGAGCATTACGAATACTGTCCATGGTAGGCCATGGGTCCCCAAGAGCACTTACCCTATGGTCTTCTAGGGCGGGGCATTCGCACAGTATGTGTCTTACCGTCTCATCTTCCTGCGAACAAGCTCGGCAGGTGGACGTGTCAGTCAGTCGCATATTGAACATATGCTTCCGTACTTTACAGTGACCAGTGAGTAGTCCAGTAATAAGCCGGAGCTTACCTCTGGTCAGTTCAGAGAATTTCCTGGCTAACGTTGTGGATGGATACCTGAGAGTCTCCTTGGCCAACGAACAGCCTGGCGTGGTGTCCCACCTGTGAGTGAAACTGCTGTGGGTAATGTCCTTCACCATGTTCCTTAGGGCAGTGTTTGAGGGAAGGATGATGGGTTCCGGTGCAATGGCTGTGTGACCAGCAGCTCTTCGTGCTAATCTGTCAGCGCACCGATTGCCTCCATTGTTTTTAGAGTGCCCTTTTATCCAGCTGATGGTGATGGTATTTCTCCTGGAAGCCTCCACCAGGGAGTTGTGGCAGTCCAGTACGAGCCCCGATGTGAAACGACACCGTTCGAGGGCCAGGATGGACTGTCTACTGTCAGTGAATATCACTATGTTTTTGCCTGACTTGTTAGATTGACTAATGATGTCTGAGGCTGTTTTGATGGCGAAAAGTTCCGCCTGTGTGACAGAAGGGAATTTACCAAGCGGGATCGACCGGCGAGCCTGGAAGTCGTGCGAGAAGATGCCAGCGCCTGTACCGTTCGGTCTTTTAGAGCCATCCGTGTAGATCTTTAGGCTTCTACTGAGATCAGCCTCAAGGGCTGTGTTGTGGGTCAGATATGGTTTCCTGAAAACATAGTGGGGTGGGATGTAATCTGTAGGACACTCCAAAAAGGGCTTACCCTTGGCGACCTTCCTCCATAGTTCGATCCTCTTGCCACCAACATGTCTGTCCCAGGAGTACCCCACTGTGCGGAGTCTGGATAGAGTTGCTAGGGCCACTTCTTCTACGAAGATGTCAAGGGGTGGCAGGTACAGCATGTTTTCCATCGCTACAGTAGGGGTTGAATTCATTGCGCCCGTGACGCTTAGGCAAGCCATTCTTTGAATGCGATTCAGTTTGGTGATCGTGGAGGCCAGCTTGACTCTGGGCCACCATGCCACCGCTCCGTATGTGAGCATGGGTCTGATAACTGCCGTGTAGATCCAGAGCGTGAGCTTAGGTGAGAGGCCCCATGTACGTCCCATGGCTCTCCTACACTGACCGAAAGCAATGCATGCCTTTTTAACTCTATTGGTTAAATGGTTATTCCATAGCAGCTTTCTGTCAAAGGTAATACCAAGGTATTTTACTTCATCAGACAGCCGCAGTGTTGTATTACAGAGCTTTGGCAGCCTGAAGTTTCCGGGATTCCGGTTTCTCGTGAAGAGCACCATCTCTGTCTTGGCCGGGTTGACCGACAGGGAGTGTTCTGCGCACCATGTTTTGACAGCATTGAGTGCTCCCTGCATCCTATCGGAGAGGGTGTCAAAGTGATTGCCTCTTACGAGGATGACGAGGTCGTCAGCATAGCCAGTTGTGTGGTAGTGAAGATCGTGGAGCCGTCGGAGAAGGCTGTCCAGCGTGAGGTTCCACAGTAGTGGAGAAAGAACTCCGCCCTGTGGGCAACCACCCGCAACCTTCCCCCGGAGAGTGGCCTCGCCCACTCTTAGATTCACTACGCGCTGTCTAAGCATACAATTGATCCAACCTCTTACCACAACCGGTACCCCACGCGCGGAGAGGGCTCCGTTGATGCTTCTGAAGGTTGTGCGGTCGAAAGCTCCTTCAATATCAATGAATACGCCCAGGGTTGACTGCTTAGCGTCAAAAGATCTTTCGATATAGCTGACAACGCTGTGCAGCGCTGTGTCCGTGGATCTGCCCTGGGTGTACGCATGCTGTTGTGGGTGCAGTGGCTCTGTAATGAGCGCAGTGTCCCTGATGAAACTTAACGACAATTCATTTTTAATATCATTTGATATAGTCAATCTCTACGCTAATATTCCAACAAACGAAGCCATCAGCATTTTACAAACTATTTTATCTCATCCTAATATTTTCAAAACTCATAACCTCTTAGATAACAACATTAAAGACTTGATTGACCTATTTAAAATTGTTCTTAAGCAAAACTTTTTTCAATTTAATAATAATATATACTGCCAAAATGATGGCTTAGCAATGGGAAACCCAATTAGCGGCTTGCTTGCTAGCATATTTGTTGACAATTTAGAAAACAAAATATTCCAACTACCAGAAAGTAAACACATAAAATTTTGGGGAAGGTATGTGGACGACATTCTGTGTATTTGGGAAAACGATCAGAATTCAATAGACACTTTTTTAACAAAAATCAACAATATTTCAAAATTAAAATTCACTTGCGAGAGAGAAGTGGACAAGAAAATTAATTTTCTCGACTTGACCATCACTAGAAACACAAATAATTTAGAGTACAATATTTTCAGAAAACCAACAACTACAGACATAATAATACCTAAATACTCACAACATCCACATACCATAAAATCAGCAGCATTTCACTATCTCTTTCATAGATTGATCAATACCCCTTTATCACAGACAAATTATGCTCGGGAGTTTAATACAATAGTACAAATAGGGAATAACAACGGATACAAAACCCAACAGATAACTTCAATATTCACATCAATAAAGCAAAAACATCTGATTCAAAAAGTTTACCCCCACAAAACCCTCCCACTTAGATACATTTCAACATCGTACGAACCCACACTGCATAAGTACTTAAAGAACATTTTGCGGGAATATAACACTAATATAGTTACATCTACAAAAAACACCATTGCAAATTTTCTTACTAATAATAAGGAGAAAACCCCTGCAATTGAGAAAAGTGGCATATACAAACTGACATGTTCGGACTGTACAGCTCAATACATCGGACAGACGGGACGAAATTTAAAAATCAGATATAGAGAACACAGCAAACAGAAAACATCCACATTTAATAAACACCTCATTGAACACAATCATAAGTCTGATGTAAGTAATATGCAGCTTTTACATAATGTGAATAAGTCAACAAAATTAAACTTATACGAAATATTTGAAATAAAAAGACATATTAATCAGGGAGCCGATATAATAAACGAAATTACTGAATTTGACGACACTTATTTATTCGACACATTTATTTGACAGCATGCGACATTGCTTACGCATGCACATCTTGCATACGTTGTATGCCTCAGTAGGCCCTGCGACTCGTTGGCGTTATGTTGTGCTCGTTGTTTGTTGTTTTTGAATTTCCTTTGACAAGTGAGTACCTGGCGTATATGTTTTTAACATATGTGATTAACACGACGTCCTTTTCAGATAGCCTGATGATGATGTAAAAGTCGAAATCGATCGCTAGATTTTTTAATTAAAATTTGCAAACGAAACCGTTGTTTTATTAAATGATTATAAATGAATTAATGAATATCACCTGAATAAATTTCAAATCATTACAGTTGTTATGATTGCCAGATTGTCAACATTTTCCCTTATTATTCTGTAGCGCTGCATGTACGAAAGGATGCAATGTCCTGACCCAGTTTTGCAGCGGGTTCGTCCAGGGCCGGCTTAGTTTACACATTGGCTTGTGCGCGTAGATGCCGTTATTCCGCAAAATTAAACAGCGACCGGCGTTTTGTTGCTCGAATCTTGTCGCCGCTCCGTCGTTCGGGTGAGTTGGAGGCCCGGAATCGCAGTCGCGAAGTTATTGTGCAGCTTCGCGTAACTTTGATTCGGCAGATCAGGAATCGATAAATACTGGCGCGAGGACCTCGCTCCGGCCGCAATTTCCGAGTTTTACGGCCGCGTACCGCCACTAGCTGCAACAAACCGACAAACTAGACGCGCGCAGTGCATGCCCCGAATCGCTTAGTGCCTCCAGTTATGTGGGTTAATGTCTTAGAAGGGATTTCCTCCGCGAAATATAACCGTAAATCGACGGCTAAATTCATTCGTTAACTTTTCCTGAACTCGCACAGATTGTTAGTCTGGCAATTCGTAAGAGAATTTTCCGCTATGTCGTTCCGCTATATGATCATATGATGATGCTTGAATTGATATATCTGGTTAATATTACTGGTGTAGTTAAACTTGAGATGGCTTGGGAGCAACTAGGACCCTATTTGACACGAATGACCTCGGATGCCCTATAGCTAATTTGTTTTCAGATTAACGCACCTACAAACTGGTATTTTATTTCATTTAAAAAAAAATCTTTTATTAACATTTTGTATTGTCTATGGAAACATTTATATTGCTAATTAAACTATTCAAGCAGTCATATTAACGACATCGATAGCACAGTAACCGTTTTTGTGGAATGTACTCATTTTAAAAACGATGGAAACTGAAAAATATAAACTGCATGATGAAAATTGCATCAAATATGTGAAGTTGTCCGGCGCATCCACCAATATGTAAAATAGATTGTTTAGGTAGAAATCAGTTACACAATGTATAAACTAGTCAGCTGTATTTATTGTAATAAAATGAAATGTATTATTAATTAAAAGATAATAAATATCTGAACAAATTATACATTTCGCGTAATAACATTTTTTTATTTATCAATTTTATTCAAATTGCCAAGGTCGGTACGCCAATGTAAAGCATGTAATCGAGTTTTCGCCAAGTTCGACGCAATGTGACAGTCTTTGGAAAGATTTTTGTCATACTAATAGCAACGATTGCGTATGGCTTGGTGCTAGTCAGAACGCATAATGCACATTTTTTTTATATAATAAATAAATAGATAATAAATAATAATAATAATACTAATATAATAAATAATAGATAAATACTAGCGCCAGGAGCTCGCTCGAGCCGCAATTACCGAGTTTTTCGGCCGCGTACCGCCACTAGCTGCAACAAACCGACAAACTAGACGCGCGCAGTGCATGCCCCGAATCGCTTAGTGCCTCCAGTTATGTGGGTTAATGTCTTAGAAGGGATTTCCTCCGCGAAATATAACCGTAAATCGACGGCTAAATTCATTCGTTAACTTTTCCTGAACTCGCACAGATTGTTAGTCTGGCAATTCGTAAGAGAATTTTCCGCTATTTCGTTCCGCTATATGATCATATGATGATGCTTGAATTGATATATCTGGTTAATATTACTGGTGTAGTTAAACGTGAGATGGCTTGGGAGCAACTAGGACCCTATTTGGCACGATCGACCTCGGATGCCTTATAGCTAATTTGTTTTCAGATTAACGCACCTACAAACCGGCATTTTTTTAAAAAGTCTATTGGTAACATTTTGTATTGTCTATGGAAACATTTATATTGCAAATTAAACTATTCAAGCAGTCATATTAACGATATAGATAGCACAGTAACCGATTCTTGTGGAATTTACTCATTTTAAAAACGATGGAAACTGAAAAATAAAAACTGCATGATAAAAATTGCATCAAATATGTGAAGTTCTCCGGCGCCTCCACAAATATGTAAAATAGATTACATATTTAGGTAGAAATCAGTTACACAATGTATAAATTAATCAGCTGTATTTATTGTAATAAAATGAAATGTATTATTAATTAAAAGATAATAAATATCTGAACAAATTATACATTTCGCGTAATAACATTTTTTTTATTTATCAATTTTATTCAAATTGCCAAGGTCGGTACACCAATGTAAAGCATGTAATCGAGTTTTCGCCAAGTTCGACGCAATGTGACAGTCTTTGGAAAGATTTTTGTCATACTAATAGCAACAATTACGTATGGCTTGGTGCTAGTCAGAACGCATAATGCACATTTTTTTATATAATAAATAAATAGTTAATAAATAATAATAATACTAATATAATAAATAATAGATAAATACTAGCGCGAGGACCTCGCTCGAGCCGCAATTTCTGAGTTTTACGGCCGCGTACCGCTACTAGCTGCAACAAACAGACAAACTAGACACGCGCAGTGCATGCCCCGAATCGCTTAGTGCCTCCACTTATGTGGGTTAATGTCTTAGAAGGGATTTCCTCCGCGAAATATAACCGTAAAACGACAGCTAAATTCATTCGTTAATTTTTCCTGAACTCGCACAGATTGTTAGTCTGGCAATTCGTAAGAGAATTTTCCGCTATTTCGTTCCGCTATATGATCATATGATGATGCTTGAATTGATATATCTGGTTAATATTACTGGTGTAGTTAAACTTGAGATGGCTTGGGAGCAACTAGGACCCTATTTGACACGATTGACCTCGGATGCCCTATAGCTAATTTGTTTTCAGATTAACGCACCTAGAAACAGGTATTTTATTTCATTTTTGAAAAAAAAAATCTATTGGTAACATTTTGTATTGTCTATGGAAACATTTATATTGCTAATTAAACTATTCAAGCACTCATATTAACGACATCGATAGCACAGTAACCGTTTTTGTGGAATGTACTCATTTTAAAAACGATGGAAACTGAAAAATAAAAACTGCATGATGAAAATTGCATCAAATATGTGAAGTTCTCCGGCGCCTCCACCAATATGTAAAATAGATTGTTTAGGTAGAAATCAGTTACACAATGTATAAATTAGTCAGCTGTATTTATTGTAATAAAATGAAATATATTATTAATTAAAAGATAATAAATATCTGAACAAATTATACATTTCGGGTAATAACGCTTTTTTATTTATCAATTTTATTCAAATTGCCAAGGTCGGTACACCATTGTAAAGCATGTCATCGAGTTTTTGCCAAGTTTGATGCAATGTGGGCGGCCTTTGGAAAGATTGTTGTCATACTAAAAGCAACTATGTATTACGTATGGGTTGGTGCTCAGTCACAACGCATAATGCACATTTTTTTGTTTAAATAAATTACTTGTATCGTATCAGGTGTCTAGGAATTCAGCGTTGCTATCATTGATCCCCGGTGTTGTTTTATTGGCGACTGCTATTGGTGGTTCGGTCTTTTGTTCTTACATTATTGGGTCCTTGTTTGTTGTTTACCTTGCTGTGTGTCGCTGTTTTTCCTTCCAATAACTGCGTGATCTGATCTTTATAGAGAATTGTTGCTGGCTGTTGGTTTATTGACATATATTTCGCCTATATCAGCTGCTTTGGTTGCTCTTTTTCCGTGGTTATATTGTCTCACCGAGGCAATATTTTAGTTTCCCTCGACCTTCATTCTTACGAACTGTTCCATAGGTTGTAGGCCACATAGAGGATGAGAACGTTTATCAAAACTCGGCTGAGTATAATAATACTGCACCTGTGAATATACGAAAAATGGTAAAAAAAATCTAAGTAACAATGTGGTTGTTTTGAGAAATAAAGGTTGTGTTAAAATCCTGAAACCAGGTGCATATGATAAAATTACACCTGCAAATACATATAAAATGTTTTAAAAACATCTAAATGCCAATGGGATCGTATAAAGTTATTATATCTGTATATACAGGGTCCTGCAACTAAGCTCCCGTCTTCTGTAGCTCACTTACTCATTAAGCTAAGAGTTTGACATTTTGCAGGCTTACCCTGTACTTCAAGGTACAATTCAAGAAATTATTTTTTATTATACAGGGTGTTCTAAAAATGTGCAACGCCATGGTAATATATTTTTTTAAATTGCATGCTATACATTTTTCTACACATTTGGAAGCCTTTTATGGTTGCCTACATATCACCAAAATTTTATTGAAATCGGTTGAGTGACCGCAGCGGAAAAAAATAAAAACCAAAAAAAAATTATTTTGCATCGTAGGCTTTAAAAATCAATAAAAACCACAAAATGCACCTCGTTAATAAAATTTTGCGACGAGCTTATTAAGTTAGATGTAATAGTCTCGTTAACCAAGTGACATTGATCCAAATTATACAGGGTGACCAAAGTCGAGTGTCAAACTTGTCAAACTTCAAAGCGTGTTATTGTTCTTATTTTAAATTGGAACCCATAAATTTTTTTATGTGAAATGATGCAGAATTAAAAAATAAATATTGTTTCTGAATACAACCGCATCACAATTCCCAATATTTTAAAAGTTATTCGCCAAAAACTCATTTTTCAACGTTTCCAACGGCAATTTTAGATAATAAATATCGTACGTGGCTTTGAAAAACAATTTATTTCATAAAAAATAATAGACGTATTTTAGATTTGAGTGTACTTAATTAAGTAGTTAATCAAATGCTAAATTTACTGCATAATTTACCTATAGCGGTAAGGACGGAAATGTGGCTATAGGTAAATTTTGCAGTAAATTTAGCAATTGAATAACTACTTAATTAAGTACAGTAAAATCTAAAATACCTCTCTGCGTTATATTTTATGTAATAAATTGGTTTTCAACGCCACGTACGATATTTATTACCTAAAATTGCCGTTGGAAACGTTAAAAAATGAGTTTTTGGCGAGTAACTTTTAAAATATTGGGAATTGTGATGGGGTTGTATTCAGAAACAATATTTATTCTTTAATTCCGCATCGTTTCACCTAAAAAAATTATGGGTTCCAATTTAAAATAAGAACAATAGCGCGCTTTGAAGTTTGACAAGTTTGACACTCGATTTTGGTCACCCTGTATAATTTGGATCAATGTCACTTGGTTAACGAGACTATTACATCTAACTTAATAAGCACGTCGCAAAATTTTATTAACGAGGAGCATTTTGTGGTTTTTATTGATTTTTAAAGCCTACGATGCAAAATAAATTTTTTTTGGTTTTTATTTTTTTCCGCTGCGGTCACTCAACCGATTTCAATAAAATTTTGGTGATATGTAGGCAACCATAAAAGGCTTCCAAATGTGTAGAAAAATGTATAGCATGCAATTTAAAAAAATATATTACCATGGCGTTGCACATTTTTGGAACACCCTGTATAATAAAAAATAATTTCTTGAATTGTACCTTGAAGTACAGAGTAAGCCTGCAAAATGACAAACTCTTAGCTTAATGAGTAAGTGAGCTACAGAAGACGGGAGCTTAGTTGCAGGACCCTGTATATATATATATATATATAATTTCAATTTCAAAATTTAATGACTGTTAGTTATTAAACGAGGAAACTTATAGTGGGAATTCAGTCAAAGATTTTTGGTTTTTAAGTTTTTATTCCTTAACCAATATTTCGGACAATATTTTGTCCTTCTTCAGGGTTCTAAAAAGTTAACAATACATTAAAATTATAAATAACTACTTATATCTAATACAAACCGGAAAAGTTAATATATAAATATAAAATACATGAAACGTGTCAAAAGTTTAGAAAAGTTTATAAACAATTAAAGCCTACCTCAAAAAATATATAAATAGGACAATTGACAATAAAAGCTAACCTCAATAAATGAAAAATGTCATAAACTATGCCAAAAATGTCAGAACTGATTTAAAGTTGTCGGATGGATGTCTTTAAATTTCAAAATGTAACTATAAATTGTGCTTAGATTATTGATATCAGTTCTGGCATTCATCGCGCTACGGCAATCATTAATATGACACATCTCAATAAACGATCTTTTGAAAAAATTGC
The DNA here is from genome assembly GCA_964023965.1 of Melinopterus prodromus. NCBI lineage: Eukaryota > Metazoa > Arthropoda > Insecta > Coleoptera > Scarabaeidae > Melinopterus > Melinopterus prodromus. The sequence goes on from OZ030394.1 coordinate 47,763,118, forward strand.
TGTCAGAGTCTAGCACTTGTATATTTTGATAATCCATATGGTGTCCGAAAGAGTTCACATGTGTTGCCAAAGCACAAGCGTTAGGTCTTAGTCTAGAATCACTTTTATGTTGAGAAATTCTACTTTTCAAGTGTTGTGACGTCTGTCCAATATATTCTTTATGGCACTCTCTACAAGGAATTTTATAAATAATGTCCGAACGTAACTCAAGCGGTAATCGATCCTTGACTTTAGAAAATAATGTTCCTCCTAATTTCTTCATAATTCTGCGACCAAAAAATAAATTTTGATCTCTGAATATTTTAACTAGTTTTGGGGTGAGTCCAATATTATATATATTATTATATTATTATTATATTTATATATATATATATATAACTCGTTTTTCTAACGCTTATTTCCTGGTTATATGACGTCACAGAGATTCGGGGGACACTAAAAAAATTAGCTAACCTGAAGACTTTAATTATAATAATTGTCATTTCCGGAATGTACCGGACGTGTCATAACTGCACTCACTTTTAGAAATTCAAAATAAAAACCTAGGTCGTGTGTGGCATCATTGGATATATATTTAAAAATTAAACATCTTTCGTTGGCAAGAAACCTTTCTCAATCATACGTAAGCCATATGATACCGGATAATGGGGAAAATTATTTTTGACATTTGACTGTCCAAAACTAACTTAACGAGCTTACAATCGCGATCATCTGCTGCCCTAAATCATTGATCATCGTTATAATATTACTTGCCTTCTCTACTAACAAAATACAAAAGTATTACCTGTAATTATCATCATGATTACAGTTAATGCATCTATGCCATAACTGATTATGGTTTCCTTCATAAACCGTATTTATAAACAATGTTTTAGCCAAATGTTGTGTGTTATTAAAATATCTATCCAATGATAACAACACACGACCTAGGTTCTGGTTATAAATTCCACCCCCATGCAGTTATCACTAGTTTCGATATACTGTGGAAACCAACACTGTTAGATACGTCAGGTATTTTATGTTACGTAAATTATTTTTCTGAGGCCCTACGACGTCATATAACGAAGTAGCATATGTTTATGTCGACGAACTTAGTAACCCCAATAAGCGACTCTGCCAGTCGACACTAAAAAAGATTATAAGGCAAATATAACATATGACAATCATATCTAAGTGGTCATGTAACTAAATAAGTAATCAGGAAAATTTTGCAAAATTTGCTTCTAGTTATTGCAAAAAGCTGTAAGCTTAATTAAATTTCAAAATTTTTATAAATGGTATTTAATAAAACATCAACCACTGTGCAACGTTCCGAAAATGGTATAAAACTCGGTTAACGATTATAAACATTCTTGAACATCAAACTAAGGCAAAGGTAGTTGCAGTTTGCCTTTAATTGTTCTGGTCAATGTTATTAAATCTAAAATATGCTAATTTGCTAGCCAATAGTTACGATAATAACTAAACGGTGGCCCTTTTTCAAAACATCCTACAAATTAAGTGAGTTAAATTTAATAACTTGTTCAGAATGAAAGGGTTAAAACATCTCAACTATTGGGCCTTATTGAGTTTTGTCATATACGTCCAGCGACGGTTTTACTGGGTCATAAATTATACTTTTTACTCACATGTTCCGTAATTAACCCAGAGAGGTTACAAGAGCACATTGCTTTTCACATCATTCTTCCACCTAGTCGTCAAGCACCAGTGAGATAAACCTCATCTGTCAAAGTTGTAGCAGGGTGACATTTACGCTACCATGGACCACCGCACTGCTTTAATGCTGAGCACTAATCCATCAGCTATCTACACGTCTCCGTACTATTTCCAGCCCTGGCGATTCCACTCTAACGCCCCATTTGATTGATGTGACAGTCATCAAGATTACATGAAATAACCATTTCGCACATAAACATCTAAACACTGATTGAATTGAGGAGCCAACTTTAATTATCAACTGTTATCGGGATTAAAATCAGACAGAAAACATCACTGGCACCATCCAACAAACCCTAAATCGCTAAATTAATAAGTGGGTAGCCGAGGACAGTTGACAGTCCTGATGAATTATTACAGCTATAATTAATTAATATTACTCCGGTAGCGGAGTAGCCGAGTTCGCGGCCGTCTAATGAAAATTGCATGCCGTCTTAGGAGTCTTACGAACGTACTAAGCCAGCGACAAACAGTGTTGAATAAGCGATAAATAAGTGAACAGTCGCGATAGCTTTATTTAGGGGTTGTCGAGGTTGAACCCGCTCGGCAAACTTTTCGAACGGATTTCGCCAAAAAGTAACTTGCTGATTCTGTAATGTTCGTGTTAATACTTAACGACGTTGCGTTAAACTTTTCGTAATAAATTGACTAGTAGGTAACGCTAGATTTGATCACGGTACGACAGGTCACGAGTTAGATACAGGTCGCTTGTCTTGTAAGATGTTGCAGCTACGTGGTGAGATCTAAAAGTTTACGCGTCAAGGTAATTTAATTGACATTGGCAGAATGGAGATGTCATTTTTTTATAAAAGTTATTATTGCCTCAAATGCCGTAGATGAAACCGATAATAGTCGGTAGCTTATGGTTCCCGTAGTAACATATTAAAATGTTTATAATCATATATGTATTGGAAATAAAAACCTCTTTGATCCTTTGATTAATATTTATTTTAATAGGAACAGGTTTCGATCAGCTAACTGATCATCATCAGCCTAAATGGTCAAGTTAACAATGAAACAATAAAAAGCGTAGAACAACAACGACGCAACATGCATCTCGTTTGGAATAAGAATGGAAATAAGATTGTTAACTTGACCATTTAGGCTGATGATGATCAGTTAGCTGATCGAAACCGGTTCCTATTAAAATAAATATTAATCAAAGGATCAAAGAGGTTTTTATTTCCAATACATATATCACTCACCTTTGAAATTATGGACTCTTTCAACAATGTTTATAATCATAGTTAATAGAAAAATTTTTAATTAACAGGAAAATTGTGCCTGTCAGATTATAATCCTTCGTTCCTCGAATTTCTCTCATTATAGTGTCATCAAGTGTTCAATTTATCGATATGGGCAAATCAAAGGGGGTATTTATTAAAAAAAATTATTACAGAATTTGAATCGGGACTGAGACAGACTAAGTTTATATGGTGATAAGTCATTAGGCCGTCAAGGGCTAGACTGGTGGTAGCCTTGTAGTTACGAAGTTGGTCAAGAAAGGAATTGTTGGTTGTCTTATAAATGAAAGATTTGTTCCAGAAAATTGTAAACTGGTTGTCAAACAACCCTATTATTAGTTAGTATTGCCAGATTATTGACATGTGGACGATTTATCGGATATAATCGTAACCTTACTTCATAAGTATGGCCAACCCAGGTATTTCTATAGGTACAATATTCTTGTTATCGGCAATTTTTTGCGCTATCTCATCCACTAGACCAGCGATTTCCAGTCTTCTTCCGCTGTCCTTCTCCCGCTCATGGAAGTCGGATAGGTCCGCTCCGCTTCTAGGGTTCTGCGGAACACCGGCTTGGGAAACACTGCACTAGACATTTTTGTTCATTGTTTTTGACTTAGAAATAATGTATATACTGTACATATATACCTACATTAGGCTGGGCAACAAAATCGTCTAATATATATTTTTTCCCAGAAACGTATTAGACTGAGTTCTTAGGGTACGGCCACAGACCAAGCGTCAGCGGAGCGGTGGCGTCGGCTTTAGGTGTTATATATACCGTACGTTTCCCCGAACGCTAGGCATAGCATTTACGGAAGAACGGCAACATCGCTCTCCCCGCCCGGCGTATTTGTCAGCGGCTTAGCGGTTCCCCGTGCGCGCTTCGTGTGCTAGTAGCTAGTAGTTTGTTGTTCGCA